>CM064503.1:43208328-43391843 GCA_032716605.1 Paralithodes platypus
AGCCCAATGGAGGGTAAACACCACAAAGGGAGACTGAAAGAGGAACCAGAGGAAGGGTCTCTTAAAAATAACAACACGAATACAAAGCTGAAGAGAAGGTGGGTGGTTTTTTTTTTTTTTTTTTTGTTTTTTTTTTTTTTTTGGTCGTTTTTTTTTTTGTACTTATATTTTTTTTTTTTTTTTTTTATTTTTTTTTTTTTTTTTTTTTTTTTTTTTTTTTTTTTTTTTTTTTTTTTTTTTTTTTTGTTTTTTTTTTTTTAGGAAAGGATTGCCGGAGAGTTTTGATGGGTGAAAATATGATGATGATGATTAGAAGGAGGAAGGAGAGTACATAGGAAAACAAGCAACAACAGGTCATTGCGACCCCTCGAGGCTACTTGCCCTCCAAAACACTGCTGTTCCAAGTGTTGCAACAGTATTTCGGAGAGAATGTGGGCAAGATGTGAGAAGGGAGTACCGGTACGGTACATTTACAGTATAGTCCTTAACAAATAAGATGTGAGAAGGGAGTACCGGTACGGTACATTTACAGTATAGTCCTTAACAAATAAGATGTGAGAAGGGAGTACCGGTACGGTACATTTACAGTATAGTCCTTAACAAATAAGATGTGAGAAGGGAGTACCGGTACGGTACATTTACAGTATAGTCCTTAACAATCAGATGTGAGAAGGGAGTACCGGTACGGTACATTTACAGTATAGTCCTTAACAAATAAGATGTGAGAAGGGAGTACCGGTACGGTACATTTACAGTATAGTCCTTAACAAATAAGAGCAATAGCCATTTTAAGTAGCTACACGTGAAACTGAAAATTTAGATGGGATGATGTTACATCTTACATTTAATTTAGATGGGATGATGTTACATCTTACATTTAATTTAGATGGGATGATGTTACATCTTACATTTAATTTAGATGGGATGATGTTACATCTTACATGTAATTTTAGTAATGCACGGTCATTGTAGAGTACGGTAATTAGGCTACCGTACTAAAAATATATAACCCTTGTTTCTTTATATATCTATCTATCTATCTGTATATGTATATATATATATATATATATATATATATATATATATTATATATATATATATATATATATATATATATATATATATATATATATATATACAGTATATATATATATATATATACCGTATATATATAGAGAGAGAGAGAAAAAAATACAGGTGGTGGTAACAAATAGTCAAGCTTTATGACAGAGAAGGGCGTACACTTTACCTGGGACCATTTTCTATACCACAATGGCCCATATAGCCTAGCCCACTCAACGATCACATTTTCTTTACTGCAAGGGATAGTAAAAGTAAATAACCCACAGCTTCACGCCCCCTGTGTTGGCAGGGGAGCTATTAACCCCTTCACTCAGAACACCAATTTGGGCTTAAATAATTCTACTGCCATGCTTGTATTTTGCTTGAGGGTTAAATCCATATCTCCTCGAGGGCCTCGAACATCGAACTCTGACATGCCTGTCCCAAGTTAATATAATCATCAGTAGGTAGCCGTATTATATAAGAACAATGCAGTCATGATTGGCAGGGTTCAAGTATATCATGCCGTAATTAATATAAATAACAGATTAACGCTGTTTTTTGTTTTGTTTTGCTAACCCTTTCACAGATAAATCTTTCTTGAACAGAATTATCTATATTTATCGGTAGCTATACAAATCAATTGTAGATTTCGGATTATGTATGATAGTTGTGTACTTAAATAAAGCATGGCTCTAGAATCTAGATTATCGTAGATATAATAAAATCAGGCACCTCGTGATTTTAGTCACTATAATTTGCTTGCATGAACTCAATATATCCCCTGTGTATTTCTAACCATTAAATTAAGTTTCAGGGTATGGCATATTAAATATGTACCGGGTATACATCATGCTCATAATTACTTTCTGAGCTCTAACGCTAGGCCTAATATTGTTGTGACGTCATAGCCTAGGCAGGTGTTATTCAGGTCTATGCTATTTATGGACTCAACATATAGGGGTATGTTGGAGTGTGGGCGTATAGCCTATATATGGAAGTGCCTTATGGGGGTGGTGTTGTGGTGCCAGGAGAGTACCGGTATAGGGGTGATGAGATTTCTTATAGTACTGGTAGGCCTATAAAGTCAAATGTTGTGTTGGTATAGCTACGGTATGTTTGGTGTTATGTATGGGTGGTATTGGTATCGGATGTTGTGGTGGTATCGACGTAGTTGTGGTACGGGTATATGGATTGGTGGATAGTAGCATGTGATTGAGGTACAGGTACAGTACAGGTATCCGGATGTGGTAGAAGAGGTAGTATTGATTAAGGCTAGTCGTGGTGGTAGCCTACAAAATAAGGTTTGAAACGGAACTCTGGTCGATCGACGTTTCTCTTGTCTATTTTCGTTATTTACGCAATAAGCATATTTCTTCATATGGTACTGGTACTTATAATACCGGTGTATAACATAATGTAGAGTGGGGACTGGTAAACAATATTTTATAAACTAAAATGCCATAAATAAGTTTACGAAAAAGTAGAATAAGTTATAATGCAATTATCTCATGGTTACAGAAAAGCGTACAACCTCCATGTAAGCTTAAATAGTCTCTACGCCGTACCAATCAGGAAATTTTGCGGTGTTATGACATTATTCATTCATCGTTTTCCTTTGTCTGTGTCATATAATACTTTTGTATTACCGGTATATAAATCATATTTGAATACTAACTGAAAATGTCATAAATATATTAACGGTATAGGCTACTAGCGCATATTTCCAATATAATCTAAACTAATTCAATTTAGTCTGGTCAATAGATATACAGTGTAATCAACAGCTAGTTAATGAAATGAAATATATACGGTACCGTACTGCATAAGCATTATGACACGTATGTATCTTACACACACACACACTTAATTACCTCCTTCACTGAACCCGGTGTCACAAGAGTGCTTTTACCCACATTTGTTTTCGTCAATAGTGGTCTGCCAGTTTATGAGGTACGGTACCGGTAAACATCATAAATGTTTGTCACCTAAATTAAAACATTTTCAGTTTAGTTTCAGATATAAGTGCAAAAGATCCCAGACCTGTTGCCAGAAAAAACCGCTAATCACCGATAGTTGATAAAAAAAAAAATGTTGTGTGATACCCCCTTTACTCAAAACTGTTGTGTGATACCCCCTTTACTCAAAATGTCAATGTATTAATATACAAAACCAGCGGTAACATTTAGCATAGGGCCTATCGTACCGTACCAGTATGTTACAGTAAACTAGCGGTAACATTTAGCATAGGGCCTATCGTACCGTACCAGTATGTTACAGTAAACCAGCGGTAACATTTAGCATAGGGCCTATCGTACCGTACCAGTATGTTACAGTAAACCAGCGGTAACATTTAGCATAGGGCCTATCGTACCGTACCAGTATGTTACAGTAAACCAGCGGTAACATTTAGCATAGGGCCTATCGTACCGTACCAGTATGTTACAGTAAACCAGCGGTAACATTTAGCATAGGGCCTATCGTACCGTACCAGTATGTTACAGTAAACTACCATTAAGTATTAGATCTCATTACCACACCCAAAATTCCTCTCTGGGTACATCATTAGCATTTCCTTCTTTTCCTGAATGGACTAATTACCTCCAATCCCTCCAACAGTCTTTTCTCTTCAAGGCTCTCTTTGATCCTTTAGCTCCATTCATTGTCACCATATTCGGATTTTTTTTTCTTTTTCGGTGGTATCCCTTTTTGTTTTCTTGATAAGATGTATTTTCTACTGCGGTACGATATCATTATATAACTCTCACTCCTGACCCCCTCCCACTCTCTCTCTCTCTCCTTCCTCCTTCTATCCCCCACCGCTATAAACTGAGAAGCTTTACTCATATATATGATGAAAGACCGTCCTATCCCTCTCCATCCTCCCCCTGGGTAGGGCTAAGTCTGGTTGCGGTGTATGTATAGAACTGTACACGCTACTGTATACTACACCCTAAATAATAATACTTACTCTCCCTCTCTCACACTCACTCTCTGCCAACACCATAATCGACTGGGTATAGGGAGTGTTTAGTCTGGTTGTGGTGTGTGTGTGTGGATAGTTTACATATTATACTATACAGCCTAATGATGTGTTCTACGTCTAGCTCTCTCTCCCCATCCTCCCTCTGCCCAAGGTCCATAGATGTCTTTGGACCTTGCCTCTGCCAACACCACAGCCGAGTGGGTAGTGTGAACTCTGGCTGTTGTGTGTAGCTATACGGTACCAATTTACACACTACACTACATTCCACGATTCCACCTTTCTACTTTTGTAGACTTTACTTTTGAATATTGTACACGGCACACAGCAATATTATTAAGCTCACATCTCCAGCTAGGCTACCCTGCATACTACCGTAATGTAGGCTACCCGGTAAACTGTACATGTAAGTTCCGAAATATCGTACCTTGCAGAACCAGCTAGGCGCCCGGCTAGGTTAGTTGAAAACGTCCCTGACTGCTACTAGGGTCCGATTCTCGCTCAGTTCGGTGAACAGTTTTTCTGAGTAATAGCCGGCGGTTAACGTCTCCCCTTGAGCAAGGGAGATGGGTAATGGCCACGGGCATTAGCCTACATAAGAGTTCTAGCGTTATTGAATATCCTCGAAGGGGGAGAGAAATGGCGCTTACAAAATTACCGGAAATTATTATTAGGCTATAATTATTATTATTATTATTATTACTATTATTACCGTTCCTGGTCTGGATTCATCAACATCAAACTGTCAGTATGATCTCCAATAAATGGAGCCTATATAATGTTATGGGAATTCAATAGCCAAAGTTGTGATACCGTAATAACATCTCCACAACAATAATAAATGTTACAGGACTGCCTGTATAGGCACTGGCAGTAGCCTATACTTGTAGCTAAAATCCCTCTCCGGCGGTACCGATGTTCACCCTGGCCTATGGACTATAGACCTAACTCAACTTTCACACAAACCATTCATGTATAATCCTACACCAAATATTCAGGCATGTTTCGGTATAATGAACATGCATTTCCTCCATCCTCATGTTAACTCGATATTCTTACCAGCAATGTCTGAATAATCCTATCACATTTATAATGAATATATACCGGTATATATATAGTATCTTGTATGTATATAATGTAGGTTATATATTGACTGTAGAAAATAGCCTCCTTCCCATGACGGTTGTTCGAAAATAGAATAGCCTAGGCTAATTATTAGGATTCGATGCAATATTTAGTAACATAGGACTACTGTACATATTAATCCATTGACAGGTTTACTTATTCAAACATTTTATAACTTCTACCCATTAGTTATATAACAAAAATGTATGTAGTACTACAACACTACCAGTACCGACTCTCTCACTCTCTCAGCGTCTTAAGGAACATGTATTCCACATCCTGCGGTTGAGCCTACACCGTCAATTACCACATATAAACTAACCACAGGCGAGCACGCCTTGTGTTGTCTAGACCTATTCTACCGCGTCTGACCTAAGTAACACACCATTGTCTACACATTTGTTCAAAAGCTGGTACCGGTACGTAACTAGGGTAAGCATTACTTTGGCCTTTGTCTAGTCTCTGCCTTTAACTTGTATTTTGTCTAGGCTCTGCCTTGGACTTTTCTTTCAATTTGATAATTTTCTCTGTAGCCTATAGGACCAAGTGAAGTTTATCCAACCCGACACATTCTTACCCCTATTCTGTCCAACTCTCTAACCCAAAAATTAATCGATGTTTCCAGTCTTTCTTCTATTCAACAAGTAAACTCTGGAACTCTCTCCCTCAATCTATCTTTCCCCAACCCTATGACTTAGACTGCTTCACACTTCATATGTCGAGACATTTTGACTCTAAAGTACCTTGAATTTGGCTCCTTGACAAACTTTCAACTTGGGGGGGGGGGGGACTTGTTACAGGCAGCATTGCATTTTGTCTTCTTCATACACATCTACAAAATAAATCATAAACATACAGCAAATACGGTACAGCCTAGTACTTCTGGCATCATAAAGCCCAAATTACCTTCAAAACCAGCCGCCGCCATGAGACCTTTATGAGACATTCTACAGCCACACAATCACACATTCTCCGCCACATTCTTCTCAATCACTGTGTTACTTTCAGTCAACAATTCCCCCCCCCCCCCCTTTTCTTCCATGTTGGAAGAGGCTTGGTGGCTATTTTTCTAAACAATCGGGATAAGTGTGTGTGTGTAATGAATAATACTGGGTTAATGCATACCGGTACTACAGAATCAATTAGAATAAACTGTTAACCACTTGCAACAACAATATTATAAAATGGTAAATTGGTAAACTTATAAATTACCGTAATCTTCACTGCCGGTATTCAAAACAAGCAAACAGTTCAACAACATCGCTGTGAATATCACTCCACCAGGGAAGAGCCGGTAAACAAACAAAAAAGGAGGCCCTTTAATACATAACCCAAGCAATGAGGAGCTGAACAATGTTCAAAGAGAAAGAAAGAGAGAGAGAGAGAGAGAGAGAGAGGGGGGGGGGGGGATAAGTGGGGGAAAAGGATTGGATTAAAGGAGGTAGAGAAAGAAGATAGGCAACATAGGGATTAAAGATAGACAAGGATGTTAATTGTAAGAATAGGGAAAAGTTGGGTTGAGGGTAAAGATTAAAAGGATCGGTACACCTTAAAGGGAAAGAGACAGGGATGTGAATTGTGGGAATTAGGATGAATGGGGTCAGGGGATGTAGAGTAAGGGGGGAGAATCGATAGGAAAAAAAGGTGTATGGGGATAATAGGAATGAGTAGGGGAAAAAAAGGTGTATGGGGATAATAGGAATGAGTAGGGGAAAAAAAGGTGTATGAGGATAATAGGAATGAGTAGGGGAAAAAAAGGTGTATGGGGATAATAGGAATGAGTAGGGGAAAAAAAGGTGTATGGGGATAATAGGAATGAGTAGGGGAAAAAAAGGTGTATGGGGATAATAGGAATGAGTAGGGGAAAAGCTAGAGGAAGTGAGAGTGAGGGATGGGAAGGGGTTGGTAGAATGGGAGAGGAGAAAGGGGAGAAGATAAGACATAGGAAGGGAAGGGGAGAGATGGGTTATGGGAGAGAGAGAGAGAGGGAAGACAGGGGCAACAGGGATTCGAGGGTTAGAGAACTAGGGGAAGAGGGGAGAGGCGCAGAGATACGAGCTATGAGAGGTTGGGGGAAGGTGGGAAAAAATAGAAGAGAAATCTCGCATCTTCGAAAAGTAGATACGAGGTGCACTTGTAAAGGTTTATCCCTCAATACCTTCACCGGACCTGACGAGGGGAGGGGAAGAGAAAGGAGGGAAAAAAGGGGGGAAGAGACGAGAAGGGAGGGTAGAATATAGAGGGTAGCCTACCGGTAGTAAATTTATATATGGGTTCAAGAGATGGAAAGGAGAACAAGACAAAGGGATATATAATAATTATGGGAGGATGAGGAGAAGAGGGGTATAGAGAAGGAGGAGACCATAAGCTAAGCAATATACCGGTAATACCCTAGGTAAACATTCAAGGGAGGGGTAGGGACAAAAGGGAAAGAGTTAGGGATATACGGTAGGCTTATCGTTACCGGTAAAGTAATAACACATTAGAAAGTAGTAGAAAATAAGGGAATTGAGGGAACTAGAGAATGATTGAACAGGGAATGAATGTGCTCCTTACGTCGTATCACTAATAGGCCTATAATATGTATGTATATAGCCTACTCAGGCCCAATCCTATAACATAAATTAATAAAAGTGAGTGTGTGTGTGTGTGTGTGTGTGTGTGTGTGTGTGTGTGTGTGTTACTCAGTTACTTGTTCGTCAAGGGGAATCCACGCAATGCGAGCTAAGCTCATTATTATCGCGCCTCCTTAACTGGGAATGTATTGCGTGAAATACATGTTAAGTGTTTTATGTACTGTTGGAATGGCTGTGGATGTGTGTGTAGTCTGTATTTAGCCAATTGGCGACATCGGAAACGAAGGCTTAGGGTGGATCTGTATGGTACCATTCTCACTATAGACGGTACCGTCTCGCCCGAAGGCTTAGGTAACCATCAGCTTAGGTGAACCATATGATACCCATCTCGCCTTGTACCATTTTTGCCAACCCCAGATGGGACGTCACAACGTCGTCCACTTATTCCAGGTACCTATTTACAGCTAGGTGAACTGAGGCTAACACATGAAAGGAGACAAGCCCAATTTGTCTCCGCCCGGCCGGGGATTGAACCCCCGACCCCTCGTGTGTGAGACGAGAGCTCTACCTACTAGGCTACGGGCTGTGTGTGTGTGTGTGTGTGTGTGTGTGTGTGTGTGTGTGTGTGATACTGATTTCGGGTAATGAGGAGGTGGATCCCAGACTAATAATAATTAAAGGGTTCTAGACAGTGTGACAGATGCGAATAAAATAACTTACAGGTACGGTACGGTACCGTACCCCAAACAAAACAAAAAGTACACATCTGGTACCAGTATGAATGTACGAACATAAAGCATACAAACGTCTGGTCTCTGGTGTTAGCAACAATAACACAACAAATGGGGTTCTGTGTGTAGATAAGGACAGTGGCTAATGATGAGGTGGATCCCAGACTAATGATAACTGGAGGGGGTTCGAGACCGTGTGGTTGATATTCTAGTTGATCAACAAACCGGTCAAGAGGAGAGCACCAACAGCAGTACCGGTACCAGATCTCTCTCTTCACTCACCACAACCACCCAACTCAACACACTCCTACATGCACAATATACTAGAGCACCTATTATTCAGTTTATAACACACAACCCAACTCACTCCTATAATCACAACACACTACTATGGATTTTAGAGGCCGTGTTACATCGTTTTTCGGGAATAGGCTAACTTATTAACACACAGTTGGATCAGTATGATATTTTGACACAGATTGTTTTCACACCGTGCCCTAATTTTCGTCAATATAGTGCATTACCAAGTGTAGAAATAAGCCACTTGTCCCTGTGTCATGAGGTTAAAGTCACGCATTAATGACTATGAAACGGACAAGGCTACCTTGGCTTACCTCTGAGAACCACCAACCCATTATTGCTCCTCCATCAAACACGGTAGTTATCAGCCACCACCCAACCCTACTGTCGCTTTTAAATTCAAGTTATCTGTCAATATCAAGTATAAATATACAAAAATTATGTATTTTTGTAGATTTACAATCAGCCGTCCTAAGTCAATGTTACTGGATTCTATCTTAATAAAGTGATTGTTGAACTTATCCCAACTAACACAAAAGGAGACAGACCGTACTGGTACCAATACTGAGTAAGCAAAGTGCCCAGCCGGAGGCAGAGGGAATTGATATACGGTATTCCGAATGAGTACCGTACCGGTAAATACTTATAAACCAGTACAGTATTAGGCCCACCGATAGGCCTATTATGGCAAAGTCAAGTTGCTTAGCCTTAACTTACATAGGCTTCAGGTAACAAAACTATAAATGAAGTACAATATCTAGGCAAAAAAAGATACAATAACTTAATTGAAGCAATCCACTACCGGTATACAAATACTATATACTGTAGTTAGGGGGGAAAAAAAACATTGAAGGTGAGAGCACCCAGAAGGCTAAAAGTCAAGTCAGCTGACTGTCCCTCACATAGACCAGTCACATGCCAACACTTTCTAATGTAGACACACTAGTTGAATACATAGAGCTCTCTCTCTCATAACCTACAGACACACAAATTCATACACATTACACACATGCAACTTACAACAGAACACTATGGTGATGGGCTGGTCTATCAGAGTGAGAGCTGAGCAATCTCTGCCATACCCATAGCTTACACTGACTGTTCCGTTAACTTATATATTTTCTAGATCTCAAGTGACGGCGTCTCTTCCGTGGATTGACCTCCCAATCTACCAAGATTGGAAGCCAAAGCGTCACATTTTTCCCTTGCCCCTCAACTTTCTCTTCATAATTGCTAAGGGGCACAGGGCCCTGGGTGGGGCTTTGGTTTCCCGGGCGTTTCCGCACCCTCCTCAGCTCCCCGCCATGGAGTGGCTTCGGTCACCCACCCAGGCTTTATTGTGGTCGGCGGGGAGGGTTCTGTGGGGGCACTCGGTTGTGGCCTTGGAATTGCTTGGGGCCTTGGGGCTGTTCGGCCAGGCAGCTTGGGGAACAACAAACAACAACAACAGAACACTGTTAAAAGGATACCGGTGACAATAATATATTCAACCTGGTCCTGTACCCTATTATACAGTACGATACATACCAGTACAGCTGAGTAAATAGCCTCAAATAAATTTAATAGGGACACAGTATGGAAGAGAAAAAAAGAAAAAAACACACACCCACATGATAGAACTTCACCAACCACAGACAAACACATCCAACAGGTTGCATTTCTGACAAATTTACGCACTTGTAAAGGGCACGGGTTTCAAGAGAAACAACTCGATCAACCCAAAATCTTACCTTACCTTAGGTTACTTTAGGTTGTGTTCGCCACTCTCCTAGCAGCACCGAGGAGCGCGTCGCCCCTCGTTGTGGGTTGTGTTTTAGTGCAGCACTGTATGAAGAGACAGCCCGCTCCCTTGTGAAGATGGGCTCGTTTGGCACTTTTTGCAGTTCAACATCGAGGGCTCTCTTGAAGTTGTCTAAAGAGACGCCCCTCATGTCTCTTACTCGCCGTGGGAGTTTGTTGAAGAGACGTGGGCCTCTGTGTGTTAACCAGCCCTCTCGCAGAGTTCCCATACAACCCCTGTTATTCATCCGAGGGATATTGCATTCCCAGCCTCTCCACTTTACAAATATAGACAGATAATACTACCGGTAGTAAAAATTTGCGAAGTACGTACCAAATATTATTAATGGCAACTAATAGCAAGGGAAACAGTAAGGCTGTGAAAGATAAGAATGGGAGATTGCTAGCCGAGAAGCAAGAGAGAGAGTAGAAAGATAGAGGGAGTACTTCAACGAGTTGCTAAATGTAAGGAATGAAGAGCCAGCAAACATAGTTGGATATGGTATGGGAGGGAGAAGAGGAGAAGTAGTGGAGGAGGTGGGGATCAAGAGGTCAGAAGTGTGGGAAGCCATGAAAAGAGTGAAGTTGGGGAAAGCACCAGGAACAGATGGAGTGTGTGGGGAAATGTTGAGGTATGGTGGTGAGATAGTGATCGAATGGGTATGGAAAATGTGCAAACTAGCATGGGAGAAGGGGAATGCACCTGATGACTGGAAGACTGGCATAATAGTCCCCCTATATAAGGGCAAAGGGGAGAGAGGAGTGTGTGGTAACCACCGAGGAATATGTCTGTTAAGCGTAGTAGGGAAGGTGTACAGTAGGGTAGTGATTGAGAGAGTGAGTGAGAGTGAGAACGGAGAAATGGATAGGCGACGAGCAGGGAGGTTTTAGGAAGGGAAGAGGATGTGTAGATCAGATGTTTACCCTGCATTGTGTTGTGGAGAAATATCTGGAGAAGCAACAAAAGGTGTACCGGTATGTTGCCTTTATGGACTTGGAAAAGGCCTATGACAGAGTGGATAGAGAAGGCATGTGGAAAGTACTTAGAATATACGGAGTAGATGGCAAGTTGCTGAAAGCAGTGAAGAGCATGTATGAGGGTGCAAAGGCGGCAGTACGTGTGGAGAACGAGCAGAGCGAGTTCTTTGACCTGAGTGTTGGGTTGAAACAGGGGGGTGTGATGTCCCCGTGGTTGTTTACTGTATATATGGATGGAATCAAGAAAGAAATACTAGGAAGAGCAGTGGATGTTGGTGTATCGCTGAAAAGGGACGGAAATGAGTAGAAGCTGCCTATACTGCTGTTTGCGGATGATACAGTTCTGATGAGCGATAATGAATGGGAGTTGCAGGGTTTGGTAAATGAGTTTGGAACAGTGTGCGAAAAACGGAATTTGAAGGTAAATGCGGGGAAGAGCAAGGTTATGGTCTTCGAAAGGGGTGAAGTCACAGAGTGTGAGGTGAAGTTGAATGGTCAGGCTATGGAGATCGTCAGCTCTTTTTAGTATCTGGGCAGTGTGTTGAGTAAAGATGGGACTATGGATGAGGAAGTGCAGGAGAGGGTACAGCAGGGGAAGAGGGTTGTAGGAACGTTGAAAGCAGTACCGGTACCGTAACAAGAAATAGGGTGGTCAGTATGGAAGTGAAGAAGTCCTTGCATGACAGTGTGGTAATCCCGACACTAACTTACGGAAGCGAAGCATGGACGTTCGGGAAGAGACTCAGACCAAGAGTGAGAGCGGTGGAAATTAGTTACTTGAGAAGTGCGTGCGGAGTTACATGGAGGGATAGACAGACGAATGAGGAAGTAAGGAGGAGGTGTGGTGTGGAGGTAGATGTGCTGGAAAGTGTGAAAAGGAACAACTTGAGATGGTTCGGCCATATGGAACTTATGGAAAGCGAGAGATTGACTAAGAGGGTGTACGAGAGCGAGGTGGAAGGACAGAGAGGGAGAGGTGCACCGAAGGAGAGATGGAAGGATGGAGTGAGGAAGTATATGAATGAAGGCGGTGCTGGTTGGGAGGGGCGTCGACTGACTGGGGATAGAGGTGCATGGGGCCGGTTCGTTCGTGGCCACCCCTTCGGGAATCACGGCGTCAGGCAATAGATAAATAGATAGATAGATAGATAGATAGATAGATAGATAGATAGATAGATAGATATAGATAATAGCAATATTGGAGGAAACAAATCATCAATGTTTCTTCAGTCACCTTCCCTTTCCGACACATAGGGCCTACGGTACAGTATTTGTGACACATAGGGCCTACGGTACAGTATTTGTGACACATAGGGCCTACGGACTACGGTACAGTAATATTTGTACATAAAGTACCGGTACCGTATTACTTTCTATCATACTGTACATTATATAGTTCTATATTTGTCAAATTTTCGTCAGTGCATATATGTCCGTACACGTAAAGCCTTTGAAATTACATTATGGTCATGTCTTAGCAACATCTATCAGAAATGCTCGCAACTACTGTATTGGTACCTACCTAACCTAACGTCACCTAATGTTGGGTTCACCACTTACCTTTAGATACCTTTAGATGTGTTCGCCGCTCTTCTAGCGGCACCAAGGAGCGCGACGCCCCTCGTTATGGGTGGTGATTTGGTGCAGTAGACTGTTTGAAGCGACAGCTCGCTCCCTTGCGAGGATGGGCTCGTCTGGCACTTTTTGCAGTTCGACATCTAGGGCTCTCTTGAAGTTGTCTAACGAGATGTCCCTCATGTGTCTTACTCGCCGTGGGAGTTTGTTGAAGAGACGTGGGCCTCTGTGTGATAACCAGCCCTCTCGCAGAGAGCCCATAGCACCCCTGTTATTCATCCGGGGGATTTCGCATTCCCAGCCTCTCCTATCACTGAATTTCATGACTATCGGAGTATGTAGGTTTGGTACTAAACCCTCTGCGATTTTCCACTTGTATATTATTAGGTAATGTTCTCTTCTACGTTCCAGTGAGTACAGATTTCCAGTGAGTCCCAGCGAGTGCCGTCTCCTGATATATATATATAACCAAGGTTAGGCTATTTCTTAACAGAGATATTAATAAGACAAAATCAGGAACTTGCCAAAAAAAAGTCTTATTCTGAGGCCCGCCAAAGTATAAACCTGGCTGGGCAAGAAGGCATGGCCTACCCTAGGTAAATAATACCTCTAAATGTAGATTTTTTTTTTTTTTTTAGAATGTCCAAGACTAGAACCTTCCCTCTAAATCAAGTGGTTGTGGTGTGAACATTTGATGAATAAAGGTATCGTTTCCGCCAGAACTAGTGTGTGAGGTGCGTCCAAATGTTTGCCCACGCTACGTCTTCAGCTAGTTGTGGGTAGGCGATTTTAGCCACTAATTATAATGTATTGTAATGTTGTGTAAAACGTATTGATTTATTTCACCGTTGTAAGCATTCTATGTCACTGCACACTGCTTGCAGGTGCATGGATACGGATGCACAGAATTTATTGATTATCTGTGCTTGTGTCACCGTGTAAGCAGACAGACTGAGCGTTAGCGTGTTTTGGTGTGTTGCGGGTACGGTACGGCCAACCTGACACACAAAGCCTTCTATAAGCCCACTTTAGGCGAAAAGAGTCCCGTCCTAATATGAGGACACCCGTGCTGCTCGGTGCGACCTCCGCGTCCTCATATAAGAGCGCCCAGGATCTAAGGGTTAACTAAACTGAAGTTAAAACATAGGTGAATAAACATAACATTTTAAACCAGATAGTAAAAAAAGTATTTACCAGAAAAAGTGCTCCTGTGACACGATCTTTAATAAATACTGCACCCACTTTAGATTCTAACATTTTCTCCTCAAGGCAAAACTTACCAAATTAGTATTCTACCCTAAATATAAAAAAAAAAAAATTCTTAATGAACGATTCATATAATTATAAGCTTAATGCTCTATGTGCAAATGTATACAGTAAGTGTAATTTCAATTTTCAAAGAATCTTAACCTTTTCGCTGCGGGTGACGTTCTGGAACGTCCTGGCAAGTTACAGCAATTTCCAGGCTTTAAAAGCCTGTTAGTGAAACCGAGGAGTGAGTCGTCCTTCATTGTGGGTTGTTGTTTGGTGTAAGCAGAATATTCAAAGGAGCGGAGCGTTCTCCTGCAAAGATAGGCTTGTCTGGCACTTTTTGCAGTTCGACATCGAGGGCTCTCTTGAGTTGTTTAACGAGATGCCCCTCATGTCTCTTACTCGCTGTGGGAGTTTGTTGAAGAGACGCGGTCCTCTATGTGATAGCCAACCCTCTCGTAGCGAGCCTGTAGCACCCCGATATTTCATCCTGGGAATATCGCATTCCCAGCCTCTCCTATCACTGAACTCCAGTGAAGATTTGGTAAGGTACTAAACCATCTGCGATTTTCCAGGCATATATCAATAAGTACGGTATCGTCAACTGGGGCGAATCCGGACTTTACGTTACCGGTAATTAAAAGTTTAATTAAATTGATAAATAGATAGCCTAACGAATAAACATAATAGAAATCTGTTTTCACTCGATTGTTCGAAATGCTTTTATCTAACTTTCTTGCTTAAATAGCTTTAATGTATAATGCGATATGTACGGATTACAAATAAAAACCGAAAATAGAAACAAAAAATTGTAACATCGGCAAACTTTCTTTGGCAAACATGTTGATGAGTAGATGCAGAAACGTCTACGGGTCCAAAGATGTACTTTCGTAATTACCGGTAGTGTGAAAATACAAATGAATTGATTGGCATTATCTTGTAGGCTATACTATTCCCGTAATTGGGTATTAAATTATTATTTTTAAAATTTCTATGAAAATGGGGCGAATTCGGACTGGATGAAAATTAATTAAATAAATAATATTATTTAATCTAACTTTAACTATAACCTGTCAGATTCGGATATTGAGTGTAATTGGGTTTATAGTTGTCATTACACATGGTATTTCTGAGTTATGTCACAGTAATCCTTATTTTTACATTATTAACCCGGGAACTGCGGGGAGACTCTTAAGAGTTCCCCCGGCGGACTGCGGGGAGACTCTTATGAGTGAGTGAAAAAAAATCACTTTTTGACATCGAAAACAAAAAAAAAAAAAAAAAAAATTTTATTTTTTTTGGAGGATCCTCTACCTCCCCTTAGTCTCTTTCTTGTATAACCCGGCGGACTGCGGGAGTACTCTTTGTTTTAAATCTGTTGTTACTCATGAGTATCATTGTCGATAGTATCAATTGCTTACTTTTTGCGATTCCTTAGTTTATTTTGCTGCTATACACTTGACACTATGCTTACAGGTACCTATAGCACTATCGTTAGTGAGTGCTGTAAAAAAACTATTTTTGTAAAAAAAAAAAAAAAATGTCTTGTCATGTTGCAATTTGATTTTAAATATATTTTGACATTTAACATGTATTTCTTATTCATGCAGAGTTAGTAAAATTTGCCAAACGTCCCGGACTTCCCAAACTTGACTAATTCCTTTAACGTGACGATAGGCGTTGTTATATGTGCGATTGGGTTTGCTCAGATTAACTTGCTCACGCCCATGTGGTGGATTTCCTCCTCTCCTTCGACTTTATATTGTCCTTGTCCCAATGTTGGCAAGTTTTACATTTTAATTCCCTTATTCTGAGGTATATTTTCATGCTAACATTAGCGAGTTGCAAGCAGGGTGTTGTCATCACTGATAGCAAGCGAGTGCAAGAGAGAGAGAGAGAGAGTATCGATCGACTGTGTCTCAGTGGCCTTGGGGGAAATTGGCGGGAAAGCAGTTTGCCTCACCCATACATTATACAACTCGCGGGCTATATCTCCGATTTTGACCATCCAAACGCTGTTTTCACTCGTTTTATTGTTGTTTCAGGTTAATACCTTTATAATCAACCCATAATAGGCGCATATGGATAAGTATTAATGCTATTAATGGCACAATGAATATTTTACGTCATATTTATACGTCAGCACAGGGGGACGTTTCCAATTACCCCCATGCGCACTTCAGAGGTTAAGGTCATACTGCTATGCAGAGTATGGTCAATAAATCCAGATATGTCCGAAATTGCCCCAAAAGTGGCGTATCTTACGATATGGTATTTATGGTCTTTACGTTTTCAGGGAGTGTGAGAAGACCCTTTTAAAATGTTCAATGATGTCCGAATTGACCCCTGAAAGGTCCGAATCTATACTGGGATCACTGGTTATTCCTATGAATGTATTTTAAATCCATGTCCGAAATCGCCCCAAATCGTGTCCGAATTCGGATACCTTTATTATATTTATAATAAATATATGCAATGCATTTTAATTTTTTTAATGCTATGATTGTATACCCCAATGTACCAGCTACACATACAATGCTTAACCCTTAAAGATCGGGGTGGGTGGTTTATTTGACCGTAGCGCCCAGCGGGGTGTTTTTACCCTAAATAGGGTTGTTTACGTGATCATTTTCATGCCTAAATAAAACCCAGAGCGTAAAACAAGTATCTATCCCTGAAAGGGCATAAACAGAGCTTTCCAATGACACCCGAACCATCCTTGTATGACCACTGGTTCTCTTGCAACGATCGCGCAACACGAGTGCAAAAACCATGTAATTACAGTAGGTACTTTCCCTACATAATTGCCTGTGTAACGAGTGTGAGAGGGGAGGGAAGGGTGGGATTCAGTTCAGTTGGTCCACCGTGGTGGTGGGGGAAGGTCATAGCGTTGCTATGCTCCTCACACCGCTCAGCTCTCTCTCTCACCAACATTACGTGCTGAAAATGGCGCACGACAGAAGTCGTGAACCGCCACTTAGTCCAAATTTATTTCACACGACACAAGTTGCGCGCCGCCAGTAAAGGGTTAAGATCTTACATTGAGATAAAAACAAGACTACATGCCACGGAAATACGCAAAAATTGTCCGAATTCGCCCTGGTTGACGGTAACATTCCCTTCTACTCTCCAACGAGTAAGCTACAGTTTCAGTGATCTGAAACGCTCCCAATAGTGTAGCTGTTTTGGGATGGATCTAGATTCCAGGCGTACGGTCGTCATGATTACATAGGGCGATCGCCGCGGTTAATTTTGCGTCTATTTTGACGGCGATTTTTTCGGATATTTGCCCCCTGCTGGCAATATAATATTATATGATGATGACAATATGTCATAGGAGGGTGAGGGGGGGCAAAGCCCCCCCCCCTCAACATATTATTGTATCCAATGGCATTCAAAATAGACGGGAACATGATTGCAAAGGTCCGACGCCTCCCCCGCCGCCGTCATGTTTACATTTGTCGATCACCGTGGTTAACTTCGTGTCTATTTTGACGGCGATTTTTTCGGTAATTTACCCCCTGCTGGCAATATATATGATGATGACAATAGGTCATGGGGGATTAGGGGGGCAAAACCCCCCCTCAACATATTATTGTATCCAAAGGCAGTCAAAATAGACGGGAACATGATGGCAAAGGTCTGACGCCACTATGTGTACCGTGAACCGGGGCGAATTCGGACGATTTTTGCGTATTTCCGTAGTATGTAGTCTTATTTTTATTTCAATGTAAGATCTTAAGCATTGTATGTGTAGCTGGTACATTGGGGTATACAATCATAGCATTAAAGAAATTAAAATGCATTGCATATATTTATTATAAATATAATAAAGGTGTCCGAATTTAGACACGATTTGAGGCGATTTCGGACACCTGGCCTGAATTCGGACATGGTTTTAAAATGCATTCATAGAACTAACCAGTGATCCCAGTATAGATTCGGACATCATTGAACATTTTAAAAGGGTCTTATCACACTCCCTGAAAACATAAAAACCATAAATACCATATCGTAAGATACGACACTTTTGGGGCAATTTCGGACATATCTGGATTTATTGACCATACTCTGCGTAGCAGTATGACCTTAATAATGTAAAAATAAGGATTACTGTGACATAACTCAGGAATACCACGTGTAATGACAACTATAAACCCAATTACACTCAATATCTGAATCTGACAAGTTATAGTTAAAGTTAGATTAACCCTTCCTCCCCGGGTGTCATTTTAACATGACACCACGAAATAAGGGCTGGTACCCGGGTGTCCTTACCTGGTCAGTAAGCTTGAAAGCCTATTCAGCTTGGTCTGAACGCTGTGCGTCCGACGCATGTAAACAAAGCCGATCGTTGCGTCACCGCACCTCCGAAAACAAGAAGGAGAAGACTCGTTTGTTATTGTATGTCTGTATGTCGTTGTTTCAGTAGTGAAAAGATCGTCGTATTGCTAACATCGCCTGAAAATGCTCTCCACTAAAATCGTCATCACAACTGAACCAGTTGACTTAGAGAACTCTACTCAATGCCAGTCTATAGATTGGAAACCGCACTACAATTATAGATGAGTGGGAAATTTCTAGCAGTTAAAATTAACCAAAATACGGTAGCCTAGGCCTAGACGTTTTTCGGCCAGATCGCCCGAGTAGCCCACCCTGTCCTTTGGAGATACAGCCCGGGCCAGGATGGTTAAATACCGGTAATATTATTTATTTAATTAATTTTTATCCTGTCCGAATTCGCCCCATTTTCACAGAAATTTAAAAAATAATAATTTAATACCCAATTACGGGAATAATATACAGGACAGAGAGGGAGAGGTAGACCAAATGAGAGGTGCAAGGATGGAGTGAGGAAGTACATGAACGAAGGCGGTGCTGGTTAGGGGGAGGGGCGTCGACTGACTGGGGACAGAGGTGCATGGGGGCGGTTCATTCGTGGCCACCCCTTCGGGGATCACGGCGTCAGGCAATAGATAAATAGATAATGCCATCAATGAATTTGTACTTTCACACTAATTACGAAAGTACATCTTGGCACCGTAAACTTTCCTTTATCTACTCATCAACACGTTTGCCCAAGAAAGTTTGCCGATGTTACGATTTTTATTTTATTTTATATTTTCGTTTTTAATTTGGTATCGGTACATATCGCATTATACATTAAAACTATTTAAGCAAGAAAGTTAGATAAAAAGCATTTCGAACAATCGAGTGAAAACAGATTTCTATTATGTTTATTCCTTATCTATTTATCAATTTAATTAACTTTTAATTGACGTAAAATCCGAATTCTCCCCAGTTGACGGTAGTGTAAACAAGGGTGGCGGTACGCCCGCACTTAACATTCTTGCCACTGTTTTACAGCTCTAGTTTATAATTATGTGAAGTTAAATTCTTTTGTACACACTCTAAGTCATTTATTTGGACAAGGTTATAACCTGTCTCCAATTCAGGCATGGTACCTCGATAATTATGTCATATATACAATCTTTATGACCCATAGCCTATATAATTCCTATATACCGGTATGTCATTACAGTACCATCGGAAATTAAAAATATTTCATAAGACTTAGTGGGTTAAATAAGGGTGGAACCAAGAGATGTGGCCATCTGGAATCAGTGGAGATCTAATATATTTGTAATTTTCCACCATATTTTTAGTATTTTGTCAACCTCTAGATCAATGCTAAGACCAGTGGAGGTCTGGGGGCAGCAGCCCCAGGTTAGGTTGTTAGGTTAGGTTAATGACAAAATATGGTTTTTGGGTGGCATATCGTAACATTTTGGAAAATGGGTACTGTACCGGTAAATATTAATTTCCAATAATAATGCCATATACTGTATAGGAATGATGTATGGGCCATAAAGATAGCCTATTATACAGTACAGTGTATGACAAAATGAATGAGTTACCGTACCTGAATTGGAGACAGATGATAACCTTGACCATTTATTTCACCTGCTTTGTATGGGGATGTTAATATGTTACAGTATTCTAGCATCGGTAACACCTGAGATTTGAAGAGTGTTATCATATGCAACTCCCGGCGTGTTTCAAATGTACTGTACATAGAATCCAACCTGTTAGCTCCTTTCAGCCTCAACTTTGACCTTGTTATGTTCTTTGAATAGCATATTTTTAGACATTAACACCCCAAGATCTTTCACACTGTCTTTACCTTCTATTATGGGGTTGGCTTCTGTTATGTAATTTGTGTTCTCTTTACTAACATTTCTTCACCAAACTTCTAGTTGTTTCCCCTGGTCCACTGGAATGCCATAAAAAGGAAGACACTGTACTGCTTCTTGTGTTGGCATCTATGTCCTTAATTAGAATAAGGAAAAGAAGGGGTGCTAGCACTGTTCCTTGGGGAATTGAGCTTTTGACATCCGAAGGCTCAGATGTGACTTGGTTTAAGTCTGCCAATGATTGTTTCCGGTTTATGAGAAAGTTATATAGGCCTATCCACCTTCCGATTTTACCTGTTATCCCTTTTGCTTTAAGTTTGTGGCCGAGTATCCCATGGTCAAACCATAAAAAATGCCCTAGCAAAATCGGTGTAAATGACATCCACGTTTTTCTTTTCTTCAAGGGATTCAAGAATTTTGTGATAATGTTCCAACAGTTGTAAGAGACATGATCGTCCCGCTCTGAACCCATGTTGACCAGTGTTTTGTAGTTTGGTTGTTCCTGGTGCTTCTGACGTATGCAGTACAAATCTTCACTTGATATACAGTATAGCCTACATACTAAAATTCTAATGAAACCTAAGGATAATCCATGCATTCACACACAAGAAGTGCACAAAGCCTAGAGTCTTAAGACTTTAAACAAAAATTTCAGCTTTAAAGAACTTCGAAAACTGTCCAAAATTACTTGTACCATGAGTAGTTTTACCGTACCGTACTTGAGAATTGGAGTCACATAGAGATATAGACAAATTAGGTACCAGTATACTGTAGTATGAGAGCATTGTGATGTGGTTTGCAGGTTGTCAAATGGGACTATTCACCTCTTGGACAAAATCAGAGTACAGTAAACCCTCGCTATCTCGGACCTCTAGAAGTCGGAAACCCGCACTACTCGGACTGGCTTCGGCTTCTCGGACATTCACTTCCGTATTTCGGACATTTCCGGCATCGTTCCGACCGTCTCTGACGTTGTCGGACTTTATATAAGTACAGTATTCGGAAAATGTCCGTCATACCCGTCCTCTGATATCTCGAATATTTCCGAAATGTGTCGTAACGGTGTCCGACAAAGGATGACGTGTCGGATGCCACCTCCAGTCACCGGACAATAAGGGTGAATATCCGAGAAACAGAAGGGAGGTCCGACGCCATCTTACATCCGGGGACCGAGGTCCGAGCGTGGGAGGCTGGGAGCGTCAGTCCGCACCAAGCTCTGTTGTGTTACACATCGACGCGTACCATTATTTTGTTCACCATGCCTCCCAAGGATAAGCCTAAGTGTAAGGTGACTTCTGTATCACTAGAAACAAAGCTACAGATGTTAAAGGATCTGGACAGTGGGATGAAAGCCAAGCAGCTTCAGGAGAAGTATAGCTTAGGCAGATCGACAATCTACGACTTCATCCGAGACAAGGAAAAAGTCCGGCATCATGGCGCAGCTGTGCTTCATGGTCCATCTACCGCCAAGATCTTTCGCAAGGCCAAGCTAGCCTTTCAAGACATCGACGACACAGTGCTGAAGTGGTACCAACAACTTCGTGCTGAGGGCGTACCAGTGAGAGGCATCGAGATCCAGCATGCAGCAGAACGCTTCGGACAGCATCTTCATCACCCAGACTTCAAGGCTAGCGAGGGGTGGTTGTGGAGGTTCCGAAACCGCCATGGCCTCACAAACAGGAGTATTTGTGGTGAAATTTTAAGCGCCGATACTTCGGCCATAGAACCCTTCACTGATCACTTCCACGCCCTTATAACCGAGGAACACCTTCAGCATTGGCAACTCTATAACGGTGACGAGACTGGCTTATATTGGCGTTCTCTACCTTCCAACATACAGGCCCACCGAGAAATCACGTCCACACCTGGCCACAAAACTGTGAAGGAGCGCATTTCAGTGCTTTGTTGCTCTAATGCCGACGCAAGCCACCGTGTGACCCCTACTATCGTCGGCAAATCTCAGAAGCCGAGAGTAATTAAGGACCTCATCATTACCAAGCAACTCCCAGTCGACTATTATGGATCAAAGAAAGCTTTGTTTAACCAGGTAATCACCGAGGATTTCTTTCACAAGAGATTTGTACCCGACGTTCGCTCGTTCCAGAATCGAGTGTATGGTGTACCCTATGACGAAGCGGTTGCCATCTTGTTGCTCGACAACGCACCTGCCCACCCTTGTACCACGAAACTGGAGAGTGCAAACGGCAAAATTAAGACCATGTTCCTGCCTCCTAATACCACAAGTGTTATTCAGCCTATGGACCAAGGAATAATTGAAACTTGCAAAAGGCGTTACAAGAGGAAGTTCCTGGAGCAATGCCTTGTCATCATAGAAGATGGGATGGACGAAGAAGGTTATGTGGATACACACGGGAAGAAATCTCTACAAAAACTGAAGCAGTATACCCCGAAACACTGCATCTACAATTGGGCAGAGGCATGGCGAGAAGTTTCTTTCAACACACTGAGGAATGGTTGGACCAAGGTCTTAAATATCCCGAAGGTGCAAGATCCGGGTTTTGAAGGGTTTGGGGCAGCTGACTTCAGGAACCTCTTGAACCAAGGTAACCAGGGTGACCTCCCCGAAGAAGAAGTTGACGACTGGCTGCAAGAGGGCAGAGACCTACCTGGACACGAGCATAAGACTGACGAACAAATTGCAGCCGAGGTGTTGGGGGTAGCCCAGGAAGAGACCCAGGATGAGTCGGACGAAGAGACAGAGGGGGGGCCCAAGATATCAGTCTCGCATGCCCTAGACTCCTTTGACACCATTCTTCAGTATCTGACTCAAGTAGATGACCCAAAGTTGCAGTCCCTATATGAACCACTGCGTAATGGTCGATTCCATATTCAGAGGGCACACCTTGATCGGAAAAAACAACAGAAAATCAGCTCCTTTTTTGTACCCTCTGCTCCTCCCAGAGCTCGTACTTCGTCTGCTACCAGTGGGGTGTCGCTTGCTAGCACCACCTCCCTCCCAAGTGTTTCCTCAGTTGCTAGCACCTCATGGAGCACTGTAGACACTGTGCCACTCTCAGACTTAGACATGGATTTGCATGAATTAATGAGTAGCACGCCTGTGCCCATGGATATACCTGAACCTGACATTGTTTGTGAGGTGGAGAAGGACAATGTGGGTAAGGGTAAAGGTAAGGGTTCCATGACAGGCAAGGGATATGGTCCTAAGAGTGGGGGTGTGAAGAACAGTGAGGTGGAGAAGAACAGTGAGGTGGAGAAGAACAGTGCGATGGACATTGAGGTGGAGAAGAACAGTGAGGTGAAGAAGGACAGTGAGAAGGGGAGTGAGGTGGTCAAGGACAGTGAGGTGGAGAAGAACAGTGAGGTGGAGAAGGACAGTGGGGTGGAGAAGGACAGTGGGGTGGAGAAGGACAGTGGGGTGGAGAATGACAGTGAGGTGGAGAAGGACAGTGAGGTGGAGAAGGACAGTGAGGTGGAGAAGGACAGTGAGGTGGAGAAGGACAGTGGGGTGAAGAAGGACAGTGGGGTAGAGAAGGACAGTGGGGTGGAGAAGGGCAGTGGGGTGGAGAAGGACAGTGAGGTGGAGAAGGACAGTGAGGTGGAGAAGGACAGTGGGGTGGAGAAGGACAGTGCGATGGAGGTGGGGGGTGAAAAGGGGATGCTGCAGTAATTAATGCAGTGTTGGGGAGGGGGGAGGGAGGACATCAAGACTACAGAGAAGAGCTATGAAGGGGTAAGTGTAATATAGCCTACTGTACAATACATATTGTAAAACTAAAATACATGTACTGTGTTTTCTATTACAGATTATAGGGTTCGAATAGGGTTGTCTTCGTTTTCTAGGTTGACGCGGACGTCTCTCTTGAGGTCGGATTTTTTCCGTAGTCTCCGATTTCATTGCTGTCTCGGACGGACATTGGTTAGGTTGGATTTTATCCTCTGTTAGGTCGGACACAAACCGGACCCCGGACATCTCGGACTGGGTCTCCCCCCAATTAGTCCGAGATAGCGAGGGTTTACTGTACCTTCATTTTAGTCATGATAATACAGTTCTGATGAGCGATAATGAATGGGAGTTGCAGGGCCTGGTAAATAAGATTGGAACAGTGTGCGAAAAACATAATCTGAAGGTAAATGCGGGGAAGAGCAAGGTTATTGTCTTCGAAAGGGGTGAAGCCACAGTGTGAGGTGAAGTTGAACGGTCAGGCTATGGAGATTGTCAGCTCATTTAAGTATCTGGGCAGTGTGCTGAGTAAAGATGGGAGTATGGATGAAGAAGTGCGGGAGAGGGTGCAACAGGGGAAGAGGGTTGTAGGAATGCTGAAGGCAGTAACAAGAAATAGGGTGGTCAACATGGAAGTGAAGCATGGACGTTGGTGGAGAAACTCAGACTAAGAGTGAGAGGGGTGAAAATGAGTTACCGTACTTGAAAAGTGCCTGCGGAGTTACATGGAGGGATAAGACAGACGAATAAGGAAGTAAGAGGGAGGTGTGGTGTGGAGGTAGATATGCTGTAAAGTGTGAAAAGGAACACCTTGAAATGGTTCGGCCATATGGAACGTATGGGAAGCGAGAGAATGACTAAGAGGGTACCGTATACGAGAGCAAGGTGGAAGGACAGATAGGGAGAGGTAAACCAAAAGAGAGGTGGAAGGATGGAGTGAAGAAGTA
Source organism: Paralithodes platypus (assembly GCA_032716605.1). Taxonomy (NCBI): domain Eukaryota; kingdom Metazoa; phylum Arthropoda; class Malacostraca; order Decapoda; family Lithodidae; genus Paralithodes; species Paralithodes platypus. Next base: position 43,233,533 of record CM064503.1, read on the forward strand.
TATGGATGAAGGCGGTGCAGGTTGGGAGGAGGGGCGTTGACTGACTGGGGACAGAGGTGCATGGGGGCGTTTCGTTCGTGGCCACACCTTCGGGGATCACGGCGTCAGGCAATAGATAGATTAATATACAGTATAGGCCTACAGTATTGTTAAAAAGTTATGCTCTATAGTTGCCATTATGACCCTGGAGATGATTGAATGGTCAAAACAATGTAGTTTATCTAATGTTCCTGTATTCCCTCTCAACACTCAATCCAGTCCAAAAACAACATTGCCCTGGTTTAACACCCAGAGTGGATGTGCTGGAGAGTGTCAAGAGGGACATATTGAGCTCGTTCGCTCTTCAAAATTTCTTCATAGACATTCCCTGGACTTCTTTCTTTTCTAACGATGCAAACTCTACCTTGGGCCACATTCAAGATTACCGGTAGGCTATATACAAATTGGAATGGAAACTTTCATCCCCTATCAAAAGTAGGCCTACCGGCATAGTAAAGCATCTAATTCTTCAAAATGGTTTGACCACAACTGTGCTAGAGCTACTGAACAAAAAATAATTAAGCTTACACAAGGTCAAAACACAAGAAGCCTTTAATTACCGGTACTACAAAAATGTCAGAAATCAAGCCAAAATGTATTACCGTTTTTTTTTTTTTTTTTTTTTTAAAGAGACAATGAACGGAGGAAGGAAAAACACAGATAAAACAAAAAGGTCCATGTGCCTAAAGGCATCCTCCATTCATAAAATGTTTGTAACAACTGGATTTAAACTGTTGTAGATTGTAAGTTTGTGGAAAGAAACTCGAGGGAAGTGAATTCCAAAGAGTAGTAGTTCTGGGGATAAATTAATTTTGATAAGCAGAAGTTCTGCATTGTGGAGGAGAAAGTGTAAATTCATGGGCGCTCTCAGCTGCCCTAGTTCTATGAGTCCCAGTTTTTTAGAGGCATTCTTAGCAATGCTTCTAACATAATGTGTCCAGCTCAAGTTAGTAGTTAATGTTACACCGAGAATGTCAATACTAGGGGAAGTGGGAATATTTACATCATAAAATAATAGGTATATACCGGTACCGTACGCACTAACTTTCAGCCTATTTTTCTCAACAATGAATAGGAATATTCACAAACACTTTGTGTCACATGAAACTACAACCCTTCCTGCATAATATGAGACTAAATAGGATATGCTTCTGAAATTTGGGAGACGGGTACAATCATCGAAAGGAAATTATCCATGTTTTTTTGCGTACCTATTGGTTACCTTACCCTGTCCCTATGTCTAATGATAGCCAGAATAAATAGAAAAATAACTTCGGAATTATTCTATAATTGCACCTGTACCTTACCTTTTGATACCTTTTGATGTGTTCGCCACTCTTCTAGCGGCACCAAGGAGCGCGACGCCCCTCGTTTTGGGTGGTTACGAGCTAAACAAATTATTATTGTATTTAACAAGAAGGTACAACGAGGTAAGTGATGTGGTATAGGTAGCAAAATGCGGAAATAGATTATAAGGGCATTCCGCCCCCTCTGACCCCCTTACGAAAATCTACGGTTACTTAGGGTACGAGTACCAATGCAGACGCAAAAATGGGCACTATTTTTTGTTATCGAGTTGCTTCTGTCAACCTATAACAGATTGAAAATTGGGGGTAGGGGGGATAAATAGCAAAAAGGCTATATTTTTAAAGCAAATCAACAATTTTCTTGTATCTCTTATTCTTTAACCCTCCTGGCCCGGTTGTCATTTTAAAATGACACCACGAATTAAGGGCAGGTGCCCGGTGTCATTTTAAAATCTGTAAGCTTGAAAGCCTATTCAGCTTGGTCTGAACGCCGTGCGTCCGACGCATGTAAACAAAGCCGATCGTTACGTCACCGCACCTCCGAAAACAAGAAAGAGAAGACTCGTTTGTTATTGTATGTCTGTATGTCGTTGTTTCAGTAGTGAAAAGATCGTCATATTGCTAACATCGCCTGCAAGTGCTCTCCACTGAAATCGTCATCACAACTGAACCAGTTGACATAGAGAGCTCTACTCAACGCCAGTCTACAGATTGGAAACCGCACTACATTTATAGATGCGTGGGAAATTTCTAGCAGTTAAACTAAACAAAAATACGGTAGCCTAGGCCTAGACGTTTTTCGGCCAGATCGCCCGGGTAGCCCACACTGTCATTTTGAGAGCCTGCCCGGGCCAGGAGGGTTAAGAGAGAGAAGACAAATAAGAGATGCGTCTCCATTTTTTCACAAAACCATAAGGAGACGCCCCTGGACCTAAGGAGACGCAGGTATGTTTAAAACACAAAAACACACATAAAATTATATAAGTACTTACCTCATGGGTACCAGAAAGAAAGCATGGTACTTTTGGTTGTAAGTTGACAATGCTAAAGCAATGAAACGGACTGACATAGGCCTTATAATATATATTATTAGAGAGACATAAAATATTACTAAACATACTAATTGCTCATTGTAGGCCAATAACAAAACAGTTTAGAGGATGCAGGGAAGTTATATATGTAACATTCATGCTAATACGAGGTTTAAATCAAGCACCAGTCGCCAACCCCCAATATTTGGGGAAAATAGGGATAGGAAATGGGCGGAGGGCCTGGAAATATAGTCTATTTTTTCATCACTAGGCTGATAGGGCCCACACAAACATTTGACTGCTGGCAAGAACATGCTTAATGTGATTTTGAATTGCTGAGAGGGTAAAAGGGGTGCATCTCCTTAGGGCCAGCAAAAAATTCTGGAGGTCCAATAGAGACGCATTTTTCAAACTGTTGCCATACTTCACTGGTAGAAAGCCATTCTCCCCACTATGTATGGTGTAATTAGGGTCGAGTTTCCTTCACCCAGGATAAAAGAAAAGGTTATTATGTTTAATAATGTTAACAAAATAAAAACACATTTACAAGGACCTAAGGAGACGCAACCCGGCTACCCTAAGCAGACGTGTGCGTCTCTATAGGGCCCAGGGTTCTAGTTAAGGCAGCTTCGTCAATGGTGAAGGAAACTCAACCTTATTTATACCAGACATAGAGGAGAGTATGCTATGTTACCAGTGTGGTGTACGACCTTCTGGCATCAATTTGAAAAAATGCGTCTCCATTGGGTTTTACTATTTTTGCTGGACCTATGGGGACGCACCCTCACCCCCCTTCAGCCGTGCAAGTAAAAGCCTTTTGATCATGCAGTGTTATACTTCAACTCATGCACTATCAACCTGCAGTAATAGAAACAAGATTCAAATTAGGGAACTGTAAGAAATTTAGCTTTTAACAAAAAAGAAATCCTTAGGTTTTCGTAAGGAATTTGCGAAAACATGGCATTTTTTTAGTTCATCTCATCTCACACAATAACATATGAAAATAATAAGCTGGTACTATGTGAGCATATTAGGTGATAGGCCTAGTTAAAGAATATTTTGGCCCACCATTCATGCATCTATCTACTCATCCTATGCAAGTTTTTTTGTTTCAAGTGCGTCTCCTTTGGGCAATGCGTCTCCATTGGTACTCGTACCCTACTCCCCCCCCCAAACTGGATTTCTACCATTTTACCCAACCAGCGGGGGTGGCAAAATTTGGGAGACGGATACAGTCATCGAAAGGAAATTATCCATGTTTTTTTGCGTACCTATTGGTTACCTTACCCTGCCCCTATGTCTAATGATAGCCAGACTAAATAGAAAAATAACTTCGGAATTATTCTATAATTGCACCTATACGAGCTAAACAAATTATTATTGTATTTAACAGGAAGGTATAACAAGGTAAGTGATGTGGTATAGGTGGCAAAACGCAGAAATGGATTATAAGGGCATTCCGCCCCCTCTGACCCCCTTACGAAAATCTACGGTTACTTACTCCCCCCCCAACTGGATTTCTACCGTTTTACCCAACCAGCGGGGGTGTGGGGGCGGCAACCCCCCCCCCCCCCCCCCCCCGGGACCTATTAGGCCTAAAAAGATCGATGGGCTAACTGTCGGCCCAAAACATCAATATAACCATATATAGGGTAGAGATACCAAAGGAGACGAATTGTCCAGTAGAGACGCACGTCATGCAAAAAAACTGCCATGCAAAAGACTAAAGGACCTGGAAAGAAAACAAATACATCAAAAAATTCTTTATGCTATTAGCGATGTTCTCAAAGACTACCAGCCTTATAAGACACATACATTTATGTTGAGAAAAAAATAAATAAATAAAAGTGGGATTTTCGGGGTGTTTCTTAGCCCAAACCTAAGAAAGATTTTTTTTCACAGCTCATTTGTTCCTATTTCTCTAACTCGGATCCTTTTTTTTTTTTTACAGATGGAAAGAGCATGCCTTGAACTGTACTCCTGCATGGCTGCATGAATCCTGCATGAACGAGTGCTCGGGAAAGTGGGTGCGTCCCCATTGGTTCATGATAAGGTCCAAAACCAATGGAGACGCATTTTTTCAAACCGGGTTTAGAAGGGCATAAACCGCATGCTTGGCAACCCCCAATCTCGCCTCACCTCCTGCTGTATATATGGTCGAGTTTCCCTTGACGGTGGTGGAGCTTCCTTTATCTGATATCAAGCCTGACACGACCCAGTGGAGACGCACACGTGGGGGACATAAAGAGACGCGCGTCTGGTTGGGGTGGTGGTGTGCGTCTCCTTTGGTTTAGTGTTATTTATCAAAGTTATCTGCCCTATTTTCAATATTTTTCTCCTTTTTTCAGTTGCATGAATATCATATGAATAGTGCATGAGCTATATATATTATAGACAACAAATTAAACTGAAATAGAACACAGAACAAAAAAGAAAACATGGCAAATAAAAAGAAACAGAAACAAGACAAAACAGTGGTTACAAGACTAAATGCTAGGCAAAGGTACAGTCAAGCAGACATAGAAGCTGCAATCGAAGACCACAAAGAGTGAGTGCATGTTTTTAGTATCTGCTTTTGATGTTTTGGTGTTAAATGCTGCATATGTTAGCGAGTAGGCCTATTGCTTTTACACGAGAAATAATTATTTATGTTCACATTATCCCACACATTACCTTTTCACACGTTGGGACCTACCTCTTAACCCCTTCTATACCGATGACCTACTTTCAATATACAGTGGCTACTATTAGACAATTTTATACAGCTTAGGAAGAACGTCTACTTATTAAACAGCTACAGACTATCTTGATTTGTCTAATCCTTTTAACCCTCCAGCCCCGGCTATGTATTATATATATATTCCTCGAAACCCGGGTGTTTTGGCCGAAAAACGTCTAGGCTAGGCTACCGTATATTTGTTAATCAGACTGCTTCCCGCATTCCCGCGCATCCCCAAGCGTAGCTGTGTTATTTACCTGTAGAATGGCATTAAGTAGAGCTCTCTAAGTCAACTGGTTGAGTTGTGATGATGATTTCATTGAAGATAACTTTATGGCCAAAACAGCCACTTTACACTACTTTTCGATACTTAACAACAACATACAGGCACACACGAACAAGCGACGCTCTCCTTCTTGTGGCCGGAGATGCGGGGCGTCGGTCCAGCCGGCTGTTGTTTACATGCGTCGGACCGACGCCTCGCACACGAAGCTCACAGGCTTTCAACCACTGGGCGTTCAAGAGCCCTTCCGGGTACCTGTTATATGCTTTTTTATGGGCGTTCAAGAGCCCTTCCGTGGTGAGAGGGTTAACTACGGTATCATATATCCTTCCTTAGCATAAAATCCTCTAAATGTAGCCAGAATATAATGAAAACATGTCATCGGTATAAAAGGGGTTAACTAACCATTGTTAATATACACACCAATTTTAATATGTAAATTCTGGTATCGATTGCAGAAATGGTATGAGTATAAGGGCCGCAGCACGCAAACATGGGATGCCAGAAGCTACGCTTAGACATAAAATCAGAGGATATCACCCCCTTAGCATGAAGATGGGTCCCCGAACCATACTGACCCAAGCAGAGGAGCAGATCTTAGTAAATTATGTTAAGTTCTGTAGTGACCGAGCTCATCCAGTGACAAAGGCAAACATTATGCACACTGTGTCAGACATCCTTGGAGAAGAAGGAGCAGCAAGTTATGAAGGTAGGAAAATACCGCAATCCTTTTCTAGTACCGGAGTACCTGGAGTGAAGTGGTGGAAACTTTTCAAGAAGAGGAATCCCAGCATCACCTTCCGCACACCAGAAAGCCGTACGACTGCGAGGAAGAACGTTAGTGAAGGAGGCATACGACAATGGTTTGCCGACGCTCTCCAGTATTGTATATACTGATGTGGATGCCCTCGACGCCATGAGTGACCCAATAAGAAACTTTAACATTGACGAATCCGGCTTCTCCCTTTCCCCAAAACAAGGAAAGGTCCTCGCCATTAAAGGGGAGAGAGCAGTGTTCGAGCAGAGTTCCATCCACCAGAAGTCAAACATCACAGTGCTAGGCGTTGTAGGTGCGGATGGCAGTGTCCCCCCCCCCTATGATTATTTACCCAAGGAAGAGGATAAACCCCATGATCAGTGAACAATTCCCAGATGACCAAGAGTTTTGTGTCGGGAAGAGTGAAAAAGGGTACCCGGTACATAACCTATGAAACATTGTTTGAATATTTGTGTAATACATTCAATGACTGGCTCACTCAAAACAACATCACAAGACCAGTAATTGTGTGGAGTGACTGGCATGAGACCAGGAACAATTATTATTTGGCCAAAACGCTCAATGACCTGAATATCATCCTGTATGGGCTCCCCCCTAATTCTACACACATGATGCAGCCCCTAGATGTGGCAGTATTTGGCCCCATGAAGAAGGGCTGGAGAAAGACAGCAAAGGCCTGGGAACATGCCAACAATGACGAGTGCATAACCCAAGCTAACTTTGCAAAAGTATTTCTTCCAGCATATTACAAGTACCGTACGTCAGCAAAGAAAACATCATTGCTGGGTTTGCCAAGTGCGGGTTAGTCCCTTACAACCCCGACAGCCCTGATTATTCAAAACTAAAGTGTAATGCAGCCCAAAAGGCAAATGATTCTTTCATTTTCGAAGGAGTGGACCAGGGAGGGAAGGTATAGATGTCAAACCAAACAAACCCAGTGCCTTTTTGTCACAAGAGGATCCCAGACTGCCCCTATCCTAAGCATAACAACTGCAACAGAAAGAAGAAAGAACTTCAGCTATGAAGGGTCACTCTGTGACATGGTTATTGATTTTAAGGGCTACTCAGGGCTCTTACAGAAGTACAACTCTGAGCCATTCCACACTGCTGCACTGCCTGTAGAATTCCAGAGGTCAGATCCTTCTCTTGAAAATTTATCAGGACCACCAAGCCCACCTGATTTGTTTGACCAAGCTACACCTGGACCTAGTGGGATTGACATAGCTACACCTGGACCTAGTGGGATTACGACGTCAAGGACCTCTAAGTCACCCCCCAGTATCAGTCCATATTTTGCCCAATACAAGTTTTACCCAGAACGAAGACCTGGAAAAGGGCCTAAGGTGGTGCGAAATGTTTTGGATAGAGTCTATGCTATTTCGTCTCGACAAATGGTAGAGCAGCTCAAACGCCAGAAAGATCAGAAAGAAAAGGAAGAGAATGAAAAGAAAAGGCGACAGAATGAAAAGGCAAGCAGGCCAAAACCGAAGAAACCTACACCCAAGGCGAAAAGAGTAAAAGTTTCCGAGCCTCGATCAGTCATTTCCTCCGATGAAGACGATGTTGATAATATAAGCATTCATGATAGTTCTGATAGCTGTAGTATTGGCATGGATGGGGGCAGTGATTTTGGAATTAAATTACCCTTGGCTGAACCAGCTAAGGATGACTGGATCGGAGTAAAGGTAGAAAAGCAGCAGGTATCAGGAAGGGGGAGGGTCCAGAAGCCATCTTTCAAAGTGTATATATTGGAAGAATACATTCTACTGACAGTGTGGGCATGACAGTGTCCTTTGCAAAAGAGAAGTGCGACGGGTTCTATTATTTTCCTGACGTGGAGGACCTGTCATATCCAGTGCTCCGTAATAAAATGGTGGTCCTCGACTCTCCCAATCCTCTAGTTCGGAACCGCCTGCCTGGATTCCAATTTCCAAGTGCCATAATGACCTCCATCACAGCATATTTTAGTAAATAAACTTAGCATAGATATTCCACATGTCCCCCTCCATTACTGTATGTCTCCATGCAACCTAATGGTTTGTTTATTTTGCAAGTCTTACATTATCATTTATATTAATATAGGCCTATTGTATTTTCATTATTAGGCATACAGTAAAACGAAAGAACAGAGCTTTATTTTATTTCAATAAAATTATGGCCTAGGCTATGCTTCAGTGCACTGTAGTGATGATGATTTATATTTTTTGGTTAATAAAGTGTGCAAAGTCTTCCACAATTTATTTTCTCTATAACCTAGATATCCAATGTAGGGGGCATAATGGGGGCATAATGCCCATAATATATCACATTTCCATCCCTCCTGCTTGCTAAAACAAGTGTGTGAGCAAAATAAAACGTTTGCAGCAAAAAACTACCCGAAAATCCATTTCAAATGAGACCAAAATTGCCTCGCTAGCTAAATATTAGCAACTTTCGCTAAATTTGTGTTGGCAACACTGTCTGGTGTAGCGAGAATAATAGTTAATGAGTAGGTATATGTTCAGTGAGCCTGGGGCAGCTCTGATGGGTGTAAGTGAGGCTTGAGCTGCATGTGCGTCTGCACTGGACTAGGGTGCGTCTACTTAGGGTTTGGTGGTCATAAGGAGACGCACTTGATATTAGACCTCATATCTCGGAAAATACTTGAAATATATCAAATATTGACACATCCATTAAAAGAATAACCATTTGGTAATATATCAAGTGAGTTTCAAGTTAAAAGAATGAATGAGCTTGACACACTGATTATTTTCTTGAAAACTTTCACACTTTTTGTGTCTCCTTTGGTGCCTCTACCCTATATAGCGTATGGTCAATATACAGGAGACGCAACAATATAGGTAGGCTAGCAAATTTCTAATGGTAGTTTTGGGTTCCTATCATCATATGCTTCATTTCTATATACTTTTTATCCCCGGGGGAAAAAAAAAAAAAAAAAATCTTGGGTTTTTTCTTTTTTTCTTTGATTTGTTTTTGTTATTAACCTAACCAAAAAACCTAACCTAACCTAAATGTATTTGGGGGCTGTTAGGTTTTTTAGTTAGGTTAACTCTTTGGCTGCGGGTGACGTTTTAGAATGTTTTGGCAAGTTACAGCAATTTCCAGGCTTTAAAAGCCTGTAAAAATCGATTGACAGTGGGCGGGAGCGTGAGGGGCCCACCTCCAACCCTCAGAGCACCGAGCAGCTCACTGAGCTAGGCTGTGTCTCGCGCGTGTCTCTCTCTCTCTCTCTCTCATAAGTGCAGCCAAGCGAGCGAGTGTTACGTAATAGCGGGGTTCCCGTGTTTCACTGGGATCACTGCGGGTGAACCAGACCACGTATACGGTTCGTTCTGGTGTCATTTTGAAGCTATTTTCGCCTAGTTTTCGGCAGAATACACTTCATTTAATGCAGATGCTTGATTTATCATTCAGGAGTGCCTGAAGAGGCCCTAAATAGCCCGCAGCCAAAGCGTTAATGACCAACAAAAAAAAATCCCAAGAAAAAAATTGAAAAATCCCAAGATATTTTTTTTCCGGGGATAAAAAGTATATAGAAATGAAGCATATGATGATAGGAACCCAAAACTACCATTAGAAATGTGCTACCTATATTGTTGCGTCTCCTGTATATTAACCATATATATATAGGCCTACAGGTATATAGGGAATGTTTGTTCTAAATGGCGTGTGTACTCACTGGAACGTAGACGAGAACGTTACCTAATAATATACACGTGGAAAATCGCAGAGGGTTTAGTACCAAACCTACATACTCCGATAGTCATGAAATTCAGTGATAGGAGAGGCTGGGAATGCGAAATCCCCCGGATGAATAACAGGGGTGCTATGGGCTCTCTGCGAGAGGGCTGGCTATCACACAGAGGCCCACGTCTCTTCAACAAACTCCCACGGCGAGTAAGAGACATGAGGGACATCTCGTTAGACAACTTCAAGAGAGCCCTAGATGTCGAACTGCAAAAAGTGCCAGACGAGCCCATCCTCGCAAGGGAGCGAGCTGTCGCTTCAAACAGTCTACTGCACCAAATCACCATCCATAACGAGGGGCATCGCGCTCCTTGGTGCCGCTAGAAGAGTGGCGAACACATCAAAAGGTAAGGTACGAATCGGTGCCGTCTATAGGAAGGCATTGACAACCATGTTACGAAAAAATTCTATTTTAGTACCATATATTTTTATTAGGTTTTACCGAGGATTAAAACTAATTTTAATATGATGCTTAGAGCATATAGATTCCACATCTGTCTTCAAATAGGCTATGTCAAAATAATTGGTGACAAATAAATGGAGTTACCCGGTGTTCTTTTATTTAATAATTTTCATTTTAGTAAGCGTTGTTTCCACATAGCGATTTTGATAATTTAATTTGACTTTATATTGTCCTTGTCCCAATTTTGGTTTGTTTAGTTTGCAAGTTTTACATTTTAATTTTAATACTACTTTTTTTTTTCTTGTCTAGTAAGTTTAACCCCTTGAGAATCAAGATGTATTTGTGATAATTTGTGAGATAATTGATACCGGTAGTTTTTATTATTTTAATTTCCACATATCTTTAAGTTTTGGTCAATATTTACGAGACGCAACAATATAGGTAACAAATTTCTAATATCAGTTTTGGGTTCTTATCATCATATGCGACATTGCTATATAATTTTGTATCCTCGGAAAAAAACAAATCTTGTGATTTTAAATTTTTTCTTGGGATTTTTTTGTTTGGGGTTATTAACCTAACCTAACCTAACCTAATAGCCCCAAATACATTTAAGTTAAGTTAGGTTAAGTTAGGTTAGGTTAGGTTAGGCCTAATGAAAACAAAACAAAATCACAAGATTTGTTTTGTTTATTCCCGGGGATAAAAATTATATAGCAATGAAACTTATGATGATAGGAACCCAAATTTCCCAAAACTACCATTATAAATGTGTTACCTATATTGTTGCATCTCGTAAATATTAACTTAAGTTTTTTATAACTTCTAATGCCAGAAAATATAAAGCTTCAAATAGTTAGTTGTTCAATTAATATTCAATCTTTCGATTCAGAAAGATCTGTTGGATTTAAATGGGTAAACACTATCACAATTATCTCGCAAATTATAACATACCGGTAGGCCCTATACATCTCAATTATGAAGGGGTTAAACTTACGAGACGAGAGAACAAAAATATATATTTGTTCCCGCCACCTCAAGCGTGATGAAATGATGGTACCGATGAAAAGGTGATACCGTACTGTACTGTACCGGTACTTCCGAAACTTTCATCATTGCATTATAATTACCGGTATATGATAGCTCAGTGGTGTAGGCTATGCATTATAGGCTAGACCTAACTTCATTTTTAATGGGTAGACGTTCTTTCTAAACTGTGTGGGCCAGGGTGCCAAAACAGAAATTATCCAGTTCTGGATATCTGGATAATTTTTCTAAGCTTACAAGGATCCACTTTGTGCGGCGTCCGCGGGGGGCGCAACCCCCCGCTACATAACAGGGGGTCCGGGGGGCATAGCCCCCCGGCCGCCGGAGAAATTTTGAGATGTGAAGGTAAATATACCGGTACGCACAATACATGCTCAAAATGTATTAAAAGGAATGAATAATATTGTAAGTAAAAGGGATGTTATGTATGTTTACTGGTGTTTAATCAGGATACTAGGGGAGCTGGCTGCCTGTACTTCAGTCTCAAAAAGATTCACTTCAGGTCCACTAATATAGGCATTGAAAACAGGTTTTTAAATTATTCTTAGCAGTCCCTGTTTTAGTTTTGTAACTTTTGTCCAATAAAGATTTCATGTATATTTGTTGTTGCATTCCAAGAACTATTACATACTTAATTTATATCCTTTCATATGATACATGAGTTACTATAGAGTACTGGTTAAAATACATACCGGTACCAAGTTTCAAGAATAAACTTTGATTAGAACATTTGTTTGTCTATTATTTTCCCTGGGCCGAGTAAAAAATACCTGGGTAGGCTATTCCCATCTCGGGTTAAGTACAATCAGTAGGAACGTAGAAACTTACTTTAATTTTCACAACTTTAACCCTTAATTAGCGGCGAGCAACATAAGTCGAGTTAAATAAAGCTGGACTATGTGGCGGCGCTCGACATAGGTCGTGTGGCAATTTCAGCACGTAATGTTGCCGAGAGAGAGAGAGACAAGTGGTGGCAGGAGAGTAGCGAGCGTATGACTGCTCCAGACCACCGCGGCGAACCTACTGACACGAATCCCACCTCCCTCCTCCCTCTCTCACTCGCTATATACGGAATTGTATGGGGAAAGTGCCTAATTACATGCTTTTTGCACTCGCGTTGCACGGTTATTGCAAGAAAACTAGCCATCATAAAAGGATCGTTATGGTGTCATTCGAAAGCTCTGTTTATGCCCTTTCAGGGATAGATACTTGTTTTACGTTCTGGGTCTTATTTAGGCATGAAAATGATCACGTAAACAGCCCTATTTTGGCTAAAAACACCCCGCTGGGCGGTACATATAAATAAACCGCATAGGCCGCTCGTAAGGTGTTAAAAGACTCAAGATTCTGCTAGGCTAATTCCGAAAATATTCAATCAAGTCTCCGTTACCCCCATGAAGTCAGGTTATAGTAATGACAAGACATACCAATAATATATGTTAGTTAGCGGGTGTATGGACTGTGGGGATAGTGGCAGCCCCCACTTTGGACACTAAGACTAAGTAAAGTTAGGTTAGGGTAAGGTAATGCAAATTATCTACTCATAACATGATAAACAATTGAACAATAAACTACTGTACTATATTCCTTGAAGAAATAAAACAAACAATTGTACATGGCTGCGGAAAGATTCTTTAGTGATACCCAAGTCATGGCCGGGATTCCGGGAAATCTATAAATGCACTGTAGGTGGTAGGCCTAGCTGCTGGCTGTACACTTATTAAATTGTACCGGTAATCTGGCTAAAAAGTTACCGGTATACAAAATGAGAACATAGAGGCAGGGTGCAGATCCCACTTTGGACACTAAGTTTGGACTTTGGTTAGGGTAAGTTATTGCAAATCTTCCACTCATAATATAAACTACAATAAACTAAGATACCAGTAGATAAGATACTACTGTAGCCTATACCTTGAAAACAAAAACAAACGGTAAGACTGCGAAAGTATTCTTCAGTGACAGGTCTACCCCTATAATCCACGGCATGACGGCAAACTGTTATTGTCATAGGCTATAGCCTAGCCAGGGTGTCGAATGACGCTGTTTTTTTTAGTGATAACACAAATGAACTTTCTGTATAATGATAAAAAAAAATTAATCCTAGGCCTAGCCTACGGATTTTTATATTATTATTTTAAAAGTTAGACATCTAAAATAGGCCTAGGCTTAGGCCTAGCCTTACAAAAAAAAAAAAAAATACAGGAATGTTGGTCTAGGCTAAGTTTAATATACACTTCCCAGGTCATTTTAACAGTTCTATTGCTTCTATATATCATATAATACACCATAGAGTAAGTTTTTAATAACTAGAAAAAAAGGTCATCTTCTAAATAATTACCATAATTGAGGACCTTTGCCGTTCCCGGGTTAAGAGTGGGCTCTGAGTCTTAGCCTACCAGAACCAGATTCCCAGCTGCCTAGCTAACCTTATTTTTTACTGTCTTTAACCTCAAATCTTCCTTGATCTTCATTAGCCTATCAATACATTATACATAGCCCCACTAGTGGGGGCAGTCCTAAGATTGTTGGATAATGGGTTATCCTAAGCCTAATACGCCTAGCCTCAGCCTAGGCTACTCATTTCTGCTTCAAATCATCATTATCATCATAGGCCTAGGCTTATCTGAAAAAATAATATGCTTGGCTACTTACAAAATCGCTGTTTGGTGCTTGCTAGATTAGAAGTCAGGTTTATCCAAAGTATCACCTTGAACTTATACCTTATATATAATGAGTTCCCCAAGATTAATATGCACAATTTTAGAATGTGTAGGGCACTCGCACTTCACATGAAGTCAATGTTATATTCCAGCCCCTTAATTCACTCTATTTTCCACAAATATATCGGTAAATAACAGCTAAACACATTTCCAAGTGTTCCCCAGTTGATTGGCGGCAAGCTAATTTGACGTCATCATTGGATTATTCTCGGAAACACCACAATGGAAAACATAGCTGATATTGGTTCGTTGTTTTCCATTGATCCAACCAAATATATACCCCTGAAAAAACAATAATTCATCATAAAATCGTACTAATTTATAGCTTACCTTATGCCTCAAGGTCTTGCGCTCTTTGTCAAAACATAAAATTGATATTCATTCACTATTTTTGAGAAATTAGAGACCCCATAAAATTAACACATACGAACAAATATCGTGTATTTTGGCGGGGGGTTAACTGGGCTCATTTTTCATCAGAAAACTAACATTCAAACTTAAATTAATATTTTACATTATTCATTTCAGTGAAATTCAGTCAATATATTAAACACATGTAGTAGTTTAGTTAATATATACATAGTTTTAGATAAATACCTATTATTATCCTTTAATCTACATATTATTGAGCATTCGAGTGCCAATAAAATTACGGTAGTTGTGTTCGTCTTGACTCAGCCTTCGGCGCAATATAACATCGGAGTGTAGGGGTACATTGGTTGTTGTTTGTTTTAGCGGACTCTCCCATCCAGGAGTTCGTTCTATGAACGATGGCTGTTTCCTTATTGTAATTTATATTTGTTATATTGGTGCTAAAGTCAGTCACCTCATCCGAACCGAACAAGTTGTGTTTTCAGTGTAAACAAATAGGTTGCATGACTCGAGCTCTGGATTTATCCGTTTATATTTACATTAGTAGCTGCATTTGGACTTCAATACAGGTGATATATAATAGTTCTAAGATCATAGCCAATGTAGAGCAAAGCAACTATCGTTTGATGAGTTTAATGTAGAAATAGAATGGCAGGTTTAGCGGGGCTTCCGGCCGCCCCGGGACAGTCACAGGCTCGCAGCCAATTTCAGTATCAATATTTTTTCAGATGTTAGGTTCGGGATCACGAAGAAAATGGGCGAATTTTGGCACACTGGTGTGGGCCGAGTAGGTGAGCAGAGTTGTTTATGGGTGGGCCGACTTGGTTGCGGGTGGGCCGAGATGGGGATGGGCTGAGTTGACCCTACCCCTATTAGACATAGCCTAAGCCTAAGGCCTATAGGCTATAGGCCTATGTCAGGGTTACCAGAGAAAATTGGTTATTTTAAAAGACACTAGTGCAGCATTATGAGAAACAATGGGTAGGATGTAGTGAGCGGGCGTACCGCCATCTTTGTTTACAAAATTGGTTATTTTAAAAGACACTAGTGCAGCATTATGAGAAACAATGGGTAGGATGTAGTGAGCGGGCGTACCGCCATCTTTGTTTACAAAATTGGTTATTTTAAAAGACACTAGTGCAGCATTATGAGAAACAATGGGTAGAATGTAGTGAGCGGGCGTACCGCCATCTTTGTTTACAAAATTGGTTATTTTAAAAGACACTAGGCCTAGTGCAGCATTATGAGAAACAATGGGTAGGAAGTAGTGAGCGGGCGTACCGCCATCTTTGTTTACATTACGCGTAGTGGCGTCGGACCTTTCCCATCATGTTCCCGTCTATTTTAACCTAACCTAACCTAGTATTCATGTAGTAATGACAGGGGGCAAATAGCAGAAAATATAGCGTCGAAATAGACGGGAACGTAGGCTAAGTGCGACCGCCCTATGTAAACAATGACGACCGTACGCCCGGACTCTACATCCATCCCGAAACAATTTAGGCTATTAGGGAAAATAGGCACCAATAGATTCGCCATATTTTTCTCCATATAGGCCTAGTCCGCATGGAGGATTTTCGTTATCGACAAATTGAAAAAATACCCACTTCACAGATAAATAGGCCCTAGCCTATGTAACCAATAATCTAAGTCAAAAATGTCAAACAGCGGGGTGTGTGGACTGTGGGCGGCCTGGGAGCAGCAGGCCAGCAGCCCCAGGGTGTCAATCCACAAAATATGAATTCTGTTATCATTATGGTTTATGATTTTGTTATCATTATAAGTGAAGGTGCGAGCTCTAGGGGGGTCCGGGGGCATGCCCCCCACCCCCCGTATTTTTTTTGAGAATTTAGGTGTCTAAAACAGCATTTCCTGCAATCTAAAAGCAATCAAGATGGAAAATAGGCTATGCCAAAATTGTGTCAATTTACCTTTTTCGTTTCTTTAAAAAAAAAGAGGGGTTGGGGAGTATCTGTTATCATTATACAGAAAGTTCATTTGCGTTATCACTAAAAAAAAAGCGTCGTTTGACACCCTGCGGCCCTACCCATAATACTAGGATAGGTTAGGTAAGGTTGTTAGGTTAGGCTGATGTCCTTTCAAAGTGGTATAGCCTAGTAAACACTAGGATAGCCTAGGCCTAGCCTATAGCCTACCCGGTCAGAGGTAAGTCCTGCGGTAGTCTCCTTGAATGCTACCAGAAAATCTAATGGGCCTACCGCTGCAGTGTGCCAAAATTCGCCCATTTTCTTCGTGATCCCGAACCTAACATTGAAAAAATATTGATACTGAAATAGGCTAAGAGCCTGTGACTGTCCCGGGGCGGCCGGGAGCCCCGCTAAACCTGCCATTCTATTTCTACATTACACTCATCAAACGATAGTTGCTCTGCTCTACACTGTACTCTACATTGGCTATGATCTTAGAACTATTATATATCACCTGTATTGAAGTCCAAATGCAGCTACTAATGTAAATATAGACGGATAAATCCAGAGCTCGAGTCATGAGAGCGATTTGTTTACACTGTGAAAACACAACTTGTTCGGTTCGGATGAGGTGACTGACTTTAGCACCAATATAACAAATATATATTACAATAAGGAAACAGCCATCGTTCATAGAACGAACTCCTGGATGGGAGAGTCCGCTAAAACAAACAAACAAACAAACAACCAATGTACCCCTACACTCCGATGTTATATTGCGCCGAAGGCTGAGTCAAGACGAACACAACTACCGTAATTTTATTGGCACTCGAATGCTCAATAATATGTAGATTAAAGGATAATAATAGGTATTTATCTAAAACTATGTATATATTAACTAAACTACTCCATGTGTTTAATATATTGACTAAATTTCACTGAAATGAATAATGTAAAATATTAATTTAAGTTTGAATGTTAATTTTCTGATCAGATTTCATCTTAATTAAACTCTTACAAAATACAGATATTGTTTCGTATGTGCTAATTTTATGGGGTCTCTAATTTCTTAAAAATAGTGAATGAATATAAATTGTATGTGTTTGACAAAGAGCGCAAGACCTTGAGGCATAAGGTAAGCTATAAATTAGTACGATTTTATGATGAATTATTGGTTTTCAGGGGTATATATTTGGTTGGATTAATGGAAAACAACGAACGAATATCAGCACTGTTTTCCATTGTGGTGTTTCCGAGAATAATCCAATGATGACGTCAAATTAGCTTGCCGCCAATCAACTGTGGAACACTTGGAAATGTGTTAGCTGTTATTTACCGATATATTTGTGGAAAAATAGAGTGAATTAAGGGCCTGGAATATAACATTGACTTCATGTGAAGTGCGAGTGCCCTACACATTCTAAAATTGTGCATATTAATCTTGGGGAACTCATTATATATAAGGTATAAGTTCAAGGTGATACTTTGGATAAACCTGACTTCTAGCAAGCACCAAACAGCGATTTTGTAAGTAGCCAAGCATATTATTTTGTCAGATAAGCCTAGGCCTACTTGTATTAGCCTAGGCCTATGATGATAATGATGATTTGAAGCAGAAATGAGTAGCCTAGGCTGAGGCTAGGCATATTAGGCTTAGGATAACCCATTATCCAACAATCTTAGGACTGCCCCCACTAGTGGGGCTATGTATAATGTATTGATAGGCTAATGAAGATCAAGGAAGATGTGAGGTTAAAGACAGTACAAAATAAGGTTAGCTAGGCAGCTGGGAATCTGGTTCTGGTAGGCTAAGACTCAGAGCCCGCTCTTAACCCGGGAATGGCGAAGGTCCTCAATTATGGTAATTATTTAGAAGATGACCTTTTTTTCTAGTTATTAAAAACTTACTCTATGGTGTATTATATGATATATAGAAGCAATAGAACTGTTAAAATGACCTGGGAAGTGTATATTAAACTTAGCCTAGACCAACATTCCTGTTTTTTTTTTGTTTTTTTTGTAGCTAAGGCTAGGCTAGGCTAACCTAGCCTAGGCTACTCTTGAGTTTTGGAACACAGTAGGCCTAAGCCTAGGCCTATTTTAGATGTCTAACTTTTAAAATAATAATATAAAAATACGTAGGCTAGGCCTAGGCTAGGATTAATTTTTTGTATCATTATACAGAAAGTTGTATCACTCAAAAAAACAGCGTCATTCGACACCCTGGCTAGGCTATAGCCTATGACAATAACAGTTTGCCGTCATGCCGTGGGATTAGGCCTATAGGGGTAGACCTGTCACTGAAGAATACTTTCGCAGTCTTACCGTTTGTTTTTGTTTTCAAGGTATAGGCTATAGGCAGAATAGGCTACAGTAGTATCTTATCTACTGGTATCTTATTTTATTGTAGTTTATATTATGAGTGGAAGATTTGCAATAACTTACCCTAACCAAAGTCCAAACTTAGTGTCCAAAGTGGGATCTGCACCCTGCCTCTATGTTCTCATTTTGTATACCGGTAACTTTTTAGCCAGATTACCGGTACAATTTAATAAGTGTACAGCCAGCAGCTAGGCCTACCGCCTACAGTGCATTTATAGATTTCCCGGAATCCCGGCCATGACTTGGGTATCACTAAAGAATCTTTCCGCAGCCTTATGTACAATTGTTTGTTTTTATTTCTTCAAGGAATATAGTACAGTAGTTTATTGTTCAATTGTTTATCATGTTATGAGTAGATAATTTGCATTACCTTACCCTAACCTAACTTTACTTAGTCTTAGTGTCCAAAGTGGGGGCTGCCACTATCCCCACAGTCCACACACCCGCTAACTAACATATATTATTGGTATGTCTTGTCATTACTATAACCTGACTTCATGGGGGTAACGGAGACTTGATTGAATATTTTCGGAATTAGCCTCGCAGAATCTTGAGTCTTTTAAAGTTGTGAAAATTAAAGTAAGTTTCTACGTTCCTACTGATTGTACTTAACCCGAGATGGGAATAGCCTACCCAGGTATTTTTTACTCGGCCCAGGGAAAATAATAGACAAACAAATGTTCTAATCAAAGTTTATTCTTGAAACTTTGTACCGGTATGTATTTTAACCAGTACTCTATAGTAACTCATGTATCATATGAAAGGATATAAATTAAGTATGTAATAGTTCTTGGAATGCAACAACAAATATACATGAAATCTTTATTGGACAAAAGTTACAAAACTAAAACAGGGGCTGCTAAGAATAATTTAAAAACCTGTTTTCAATGCCTATATTAGTGGACCTGAAGTGCATCTCTTTGAGACTGAAGTACAGGCAGCCAGCTCCCCTAGTATCCTGATTAAACACCAGTAAACATACATAACATCCCTTTTACTTACAATATTATTCATTCCTTTTAATAAATTTTGAGCATGTATTGTGCATATATTTACCTTCACATCTCAAAATTTCTCCGGCGGCCGGGGTTATGAACCGGGGGGCTGCGCCCCCCGCAGACGCCGTGCAAAGTTGATCCTTGTAAGCTTATAAAAATGATCCAGAACTGGATAATTTCTGTTTTGGCACCCTGTGTAACCGCTGGCGCTGATTGTAACATCATATAGGTGACATAGCCTACTGTATAGCCTACCTGAAACTCTGAAAGTCTGAGAGAAAACCTATTTCTAAATTGCTACCAGGAACTTGTAGGAAGTACAGTATAGGCCTAGGCCTAGGCTAATTAAGGAACAAGGTATTTATAGGCCTAGTCTGTTTTACTGGTACAATATATAACAATATAATAATAGTACAGTGATGCTAGTAGTGGTAAAAGGTAGAGCGGTGTATGGTAAAGGCATTGTGAGGCAAGGAACGAGGTGGGGCCGGGGTGAGCAGAGAGAGGGGTTGAAGGGTGCCGCAGCTGTCAACATCTATACCTCCGCCCACCTCTACTGTCTCCCTAACTACCAACACCGCCCACAACACACCCACGTCCCTCCCCATATACTCACCATTATGCTCGGTGAAGATGTTGGCTCCAGCGGTAATCCTTATATCCCGACCGGACTGATATTTGGCTTTGGTGGCTCGGGTTATTGTACCTCTGCCTGAACCGAGGTGCCTCTCCTTCCCCTGCTGCCCACCCATCTCGCTCCCACTGCTATTATATCACGCCCGCACGGCTCATCTCACTCTCCACTCACGGCTCACACCCTCATGCTCCTCCTTGCATAGCTGCACAACACTTTAACTTTATCATAGGTTACAAATCACAGTGAAAGCACTTCAATCGTCGCGACACACAACCATCTTCGAAGCTCATCAACGACTGCCGTCTCGCCCAACAGATGGCGGAGTAAACAGTGAACAGCTGAACATCGCCCGACAGACGCATTTACGTATAAAACGGCATAACATTTTATTATTTATTTTGAACTTTACAAGCTATATGCAAAATTTATATGAACTATAATAAGCATATTTGTATGCTATACACTATATATAACGCGAATTAGCATTATTTGTGCGCAAATCTTACACATAATTTACTCGTCAAATGCGTCTATGAATCACACCCAGACAAACGCAAGGTGTCAGATGGCTCTTTCAAATGTATTGTATATTAGCTTTATTTTCAATTATTAGACAATTAAATGTATGATAACTGATTTAAATATTTATTTGTCTACATTATGATGTTCAGTATATCTGTAAAAACTCGTCTGGGCCGCCAAATTGTGCAAAAACCCACGATTGTATTTAAAGCTTTTTGTGTAGGCAACATTTTGTGTAGACTACATTTTCAATTGTATAATTGTAAATGGTAAAATTGTAAATAATAAAGTAAACATAATTGAGGTTAAATGATTTTAAACTTTACTACATTATTTATTAACCCATTAACTGCAGGAGACGTTCCGGAACGGGTGACTGGACGACTCGGCCCATGGGACAACTCGGCTCGGACAGCTCGGCCCACTTTTGGACAACTCGGCCATGACGGCGAGAACTCGGCCCATTATTTGAGACAGCTCGGCCCCATGTTTTGCTATGGGGCAATTTGACGAGACCAGTCAGGATATATAGGATGGGGAGAGCTAAGTGGAGGGTTTATGGCGTATGTGTAATGTGGGCGAAATGTTCGTTTATTGTATAATTATGTCATAGGCTAGTTCTCTCGATTCATAATGTGTTGGTTAGGTTAGGTTAGGTTAATTACGAGCCGTCTCGTAATTATAACACGGGGCCGAGCTGTCTCGTTTTTACTGGGCCGAGCTGTCTCACCATGGGCCGAGTAGTCTAACATTCTCCGGAATGCCATGACAATTTACAGCAATTTACAGGCTTTTTGAAATAAAGGGAAAACAACTATCCCAAACCTCACCACCACCAGACGATTCTCCCCCTCAGCCTACCACACCTCCAAACCACAAGGAAACAACCGCCAGATGTGCTCGAGTTGCTAACATCTAGATTACACGTCCCCCAACACCAGGAAAGGATTTAGTCATCACCATAGTCAATCCAGAAGTCCAGGGAGATAAGAGAAATACACAAGAAAGGAACAATTCACCGCAGCCAAGCACTTTTTGTCCTCTGGCCACCACCCCTCTAATCGACATGGCAACAACCCCCAGCACAGCCAGGACCGTGACCATCGAGATGACATGTCCTCCAACACCAGGAAAGAATTTATTCATCAACAGGGAGAGTCCTGATGTGCCGAGGAGTAAAGCCCGTGTTACGACCGGCACTACGAAATAAACAAGGGCACTTAAGAATGGACTAGATGATAGGCTATATCTGCAACAACGGTACGCTAATTCCAAACTCTCGAACTATTACGCCGGTGAACAAAACACTTAAAACCCTCCAGAGTTAATCTACAGGATAACGGGGTATCAATTAACTGGGTTTTAGTGCACTTCTACAAAGGCTTACCGATGATGGCAAAGCCTACTCACAACAGGAGTACTTTACGTTAATAAAATGCTCTTAAGTAATAACAATGCTTGAATAAACTATAACAAGAGTTAATAAAGGAGTATATGCTTAACCCTTAAAAAGCGGCTTACCACATAAGTCGAGTTGAAAAAACTGGTGAAAAAAGGGTGGAAATCGAGTGAAAATGGGTGGGATAGTAATGATCCATACGTCCGACATCTGTGGCCTCCCGGCCCACACTAACTCCAGTTCCCCCACCGCGCGTGAGGATGACAGTGTAACCAATAGTTCGCTAAAAGTGAGCAAGGTAGCAAAATCAGCTAAACTTCCATCTTCGAGGTAACACTGTCAGTGCTCCACGAGTGCTACGTAGCTGTATGTGGCGTCATTGTGTAGCGATTTCCACCTAGTTTTCGGCGCAATACAGTTCCTTTCATACTGATGGTTGATATAGCAGTCAGAACGGCCCAGAAAGGCCCAAAACGGCCACAGAGCACCCGCTAGAGGAGGGTTAAGTTAACTTTAGTGTGAGTCTGTACTCAACACTAAACTCTACAATGCTCTATGAAAACATTGGAAGTCTAGTCCTACAGCAATCAGATAAAGAATCTTCTGAAAACGTCTGGTAGTCTTGTTTTTCAGCTCCTATATTAAGTAATTGTACATACCAGAGTATAACTCCAGATATCCGTAAACTCCAAGTTTTTCCAACAACTCCTAAGAACTCTGAACCATCTGAAATGAAGAAATCTAGTGTGCCCCTTTAAAACAAAACAAAACAGGCTGGTTGTCAGTTTGTTTACGAGCGTCGACTTTGCTAGCGCTAAAGTGCAGTCGTCGGCTTACGTGTCTAGAAATGCTTCGTATTGCCTGACAATCTAACTTCAACTAACTTAATATCTTGGGTGGGGGCTGCTGCTCCCACACCTGTGCAATGGTGTCAAATTACTATAAGTAATGTACTAATGTGCAAGAGTGAAAAAAAAAAAAAAAAAAAAAAAATTACGCACTGTAACAAAATCTTCAACAGAAAACGTGTGCGGTGCGTGGCCAGTGGGTAAACTCGTCTGCTAGAGCGTTGATTTTAAATGTCCCTTCTGGAATAATGTGGAGACATTTCCCATCAAGTTCCAAATCTCAGTTCTTTGTTTTTAGTAATTATTATTAAATGTACGGTACATACATACGTAAGTTTAAAGACCGAGTGCTCCACACCAAGTGCGATTCCGGTCTTATGTCCTAATGGCGGCGATCCAGGCAGCCCTGTTAGAGCTGCTTCACTTCTCAGCTCTTCACTAGATATCCTATTTTGCAATTTGGCACCACACATCCATCTGAGGGCTGGTCCTATCCAGAGTGAGGTTTGGCATCCTCTACCCAACCTTAGCTGTCTCTTTTACTGTCCTACTTTTCCTTCTGGGGGCAGGGGACTAGGAATCCTCCTCCCCTTGTATAATTCTCCTAATTGACGAGTCAGAGAAACGGGCGAGAGAACGCGAAAGTGGGCCCTTACCCTAAGAATAGGAACTTTAAATATTGTTTCTGTTCGGGCTTTGTCATGTGTCGGCCACCCCCAGGTATGGGGTGTGTGCCTGAGGATATACATACATACACATCCATCTCACCATTCTCATACACTATTAAAGTTAAGCTCTATAGTTAAGGTACGGTAATATGCTATCTCCTTATCAACATCTTGATCAATGCTGATTGACAGAGGTTCATGTAGGAGATTCATTTGTGGCCACCCCCTCAGGCATTGATTAGGGCATCTGGCAGTAGATAGATTGAACAATCTATTAAAGGCAGCGTCATTTCCACTAATATTGTATCTTTACTAGCCAGTACAGTATTGTGTTTTGGCTTGCCATTATGTGATAAAACAACCAAAGGAATAACTATCTATCTATCTAAAGTAGTGGATTTGGAACGTAGACAGATAAACAATAAAATAAGGTGGGAGACAAGGAGGGGG
Source organism: Paralithodes platypus (assembly GCA_032716605.1). Lineage (NCBI taxonomy): Eukaryota > Metazoa > Arthropoda > Malacostraca > Decapoda > Lithodidae > Paralithodes > Paralithodes platypus. Next base: position 43,257,811 of record CM064503.1, read on the forward strand.
GGGGGGGGTAAAGGAAAGGGAGGGAGAGTTTGCAAGAAACGTGAAGGATAATCCAAAAATATTCTTGAAGTACATTCAGGAAAAGTTAACAAGAAGAGTAGGGATCCCAGAGCTGGTAGGGGGGTTGGATGATGGGAGTAGAGTGGAGACGGATAAGGAGAAAGCAGAGGTGCTGGGGGGTACTAACAGTTGTTGTTGTTGTTGTTGTTCCCCAAGCTGCCTGGCCGAACAGCCCTAAGGCCCCGAGCAAGGCCAAGGCCATAACTGAGCGCCCCACAGAACCCTCCCCGCCGACCACAATAAAGCCTGGGTGACCGAAGCCACTCCATGGCGGGGAGCTGAGGAGGGTGCGGAAACGCCCGGGAAACCAAAGCCCCACCCAGGGCCCTGTGTCCCTCAGCAATTATGAAGAGAAAGTTGAGGGGCAAGGGAAAAATGTGACGCTTTGGCTTCCAATCTTGGTAGATTGGGAGGTCAATCCACGTTAGAGACGCCGTCACTTGAGATCTAGAAAATATATAAGTAAAAGGAACAGTCAGAGTAAGCTATGGGTATGGCAGAGATTGCTCAGTTCTCACTCTGATAGACCAGCCCATCACCACATGACTAGAACCCAATCCTCTCAGCATCAGCTAGGAAAGGCCCTAGAAAGCCATCTTTGGCGGGGGGGGGATAGCTCCCCTATTTCAACCCTTTTCGGGGTTGGGCACCCGCCGGGTACTAACAGTAGAGTCGGATGATGCAGTGCCAAATATTCCCATCAAACAGGCACCTGCACTAGAACTAATAGAGTTTTCCATGCTAGAATAAGAAGGGCTATAGAAAAAATGAACAGAAGTAAGTCCCCGGGACCGGATAGGATACACCCAAGAATCATAAAGGAAGGAGGTGAGATGTTAGTAGATCCATTGAAAATGTTATTTGAGGTATCGTTTAATACAGGACAAATCCCGATGGACTGGAGAGAGGCGAACATAACGGCTTTATTTAAGAAGGAAAAGATAAATGACCCAGGAAATTATAGACCAGTCAGTTTGTCAGTTTGATAAGTGTTGTGTGTAAACTAATGGAAACGTTAATTAGAGAAGGAATAATGGAGCATATGAAATCAAACCAACTTTTCAGTGGGAGACAGTTCGGATTCTTGCCGGGGAGGTCGACGGTACTACAGCTAATTAAGGTGGTAGATGATTGGATGCAAATTCTAGAGGATGGTGATGTAATAGACGTGGCATATTGTGATTTTATGAAGGCCTTCGATAAGGTCCCACATAAAAGGTTAATAGAGAAAGTTAGAAGCTATAATATAGGGCAGAAATGTGTGAAATGGATCGAAGCCTTCCTGAAAGATCGGAGACAGAGGGTGCTGGTGAATGGAATAGGCTCGGGGTGGAGGGAAATTACAAGTGGGGTTCCTCGGGGATCTGTGTTGGGACCACTACTGTTCGTTATATTTATCAACGACTTACCTGAAGTTATAACTAATGGAAGTGAGGTATACCTGTTTGCGGATGACACTATGCTGTATAGAAGAGTGAGGAGTAAGGAAGATGTGGAGGGCATGAAGGGATGGTCTGAGCATTGGTTAATACCTTTTCATCCAAAAAAATGCAAGTACATGTGGATTGGGACAAGCAAGATAGACAAGGTAGGATACAGTATGTATGAAGCGATGGAGGAAGTGAGTGCAGAAAAGGATATAGGAGTAGTGATAGACAATAAGTTAAATTTCTCAGAACATTTAGCGGAAAAGATAAACAAAGCCAATAGAATTGTAGGGCTGATAAGGAGGACATTTGTGTCACTTGACGAAGAAATCTTCAGGAATCTCTATACAGCGCTGGTTAGGCCGCACCTGGAATATGCGAACCAGGTGTGGGCTCTATATATGGTAAATGATATAGAAGCAGTGGAGAAAGTGCAGAGGAGAGCTAGCAAGCTAGTACCAATGTTGAAGAACGCGGGCTATGAGCAGAGGTTGAGGACACGGGCTTCCGACACTGGCATATAGGAGAAAGAGAGGGGATATGATAGAGACTTTTAAGATAGTGTCAGGAAAGTATGATGAGGATGTGTGTGAAGGTATCTTCTTGATATGGGAGGGAACAAGAACGAGAGGACAAAGAAAGAAATAGGCTTGAGAAGGCAAAGAACTCATTTTGTGATAAATGAGTAAATGAGTGGAACGCACTGCCCCAGTATGTAGTCGATTCCGAATCAATAAGGGAGTTTGAAGGTAATGTTGATAAAGCATGGGGAAGACAAGATTTGAAGTTTGATTATAAAGCAAAAATACAGAATAGTAAAAATGTTGCGTCTGCTACCGCCGCCGCCAACACCGTGAACGACCGCAGCAGTGCAAGTACTGGTACTGAGCTGGATACACAGGCCTAGTTTGCCTTTTTCCAGAGGATCTACTGTAAGAAACTGTAAGAATAGATATATATAATCACATATCAAAGTACCGGTACATATAATAACTGGAATATAGAGGGCAAAGCATCGAAGAAATATGGATCAGCACTAATGACCGTGTGTACTATAATGTACTATGGAGATCGTCAACTCTTTTAAGTATCTGGGCAGTGTGTTGAGTAAAGATGGGACTATGGATGAAGAGGTGCGGGAGAGGGTACAACAGGGGAAGAGGGTTGTAGGAACGCTAAAAGCAGTAACAAGAAATAGGGTGGTCAGTATGGAAGTGAAGAAGTCCTTGCATGACAGTGTGGTAATCCCGACACTGACTTACGGAAGCGAAGCATGGACGTTGGTTGAGAGACTCAGACCAAGAGTGAGAGCAGTGGAAATGAATTACTTAAGGAGTGCGTGCAGAGTTACATGGAGGGATAGAGAGACTAATGAGGAAGTAAGAAGGAGGTGTGGTGTGGAGGTAGATGTGCTGGAAAGTGTGAAAAGGAACAACTTGAGATGGTTCGGCCATATGGAACGTATGGAAAGCGAGAGAATGACTAAGAGGGTGTACGAGAGCGAGGTGGAGGGACAGAGGGGGAGAGGTAGACCGAATATGAGGTGGAAGGATGGAGTGAGGAACTACATGAACGAAGGCGGTGCTGGTTGGGGGGAGGGGCGTCGACTGACTGGGGACAGAGGTGCATGGGGGCGGTTCGTTCGTGGCCACCCCTTCGGGGATCACGGCGTCAGGCAATAGATAGATAGATAGACTATAATTTTGTTTTTTTGGACTACCCGGTACAGTCTTTTTGCAACTGAAGCCCTTTATTTTTATTTTATTTTTTATTTTTTTATATATACCTGTACAAATAGGATTATTAGGTCTGTAGTGTTTTTTTTTAACAAGTAGGATCAATAAGTAGTTTATTTTTTATTTTTATATACAGTATATATATTTTTTATTTTTATATACAGTATATATATTTTTTATACAAGTAGGATTATTAGCTCGTCTTGTTTTTTTTGTTTTGTTTTTTTATACATTTTTTTTACAAGTAGGAGCATTAGCTGTCTTCAATCTATATATATTTGTTTTATTTATGTATTTTTTTTTACAAGTAGGATCATTAGCTCTGTCTTGAATCTATATATTTTTGTATTTATACTGTATACCGGTACAGTATATATATATATATTTTTTTTTTTTTACGAGTAGAATCATTAGCTCTGTCTTGAATCTATATATTTTTGTATTTATACTGTATACCGGTACAGTATATATATATATATATTTTTTTTTTTTTTACGAGTAGAATCATTAGCTCTGTCTTGAATCGGCCACCCCCAGAAAAAAGGAAAAGTGGGGAATGAGCTGAGTAAATACATACACACATACATAGGATCATTATGTCTGTTGTTGCTTGTCATCCTGTATATTGTAACACCTGTAATGTTATTGTTTTTATTACTATAGGCCTATAGTTTATTTGTTATCGTTGGTATTAAGGGGGGATGGGCGTATTTATTTGCTCATTTTTATATTATATGTATTTATTCAGGCCTATTCCCCACTTTTCCTATATTTTGTTTCCATCAAGCTAAAAAATAACACCCCAAGACCATCCTTCAAGATAACACCCCAAGACCATCCTTCAAGATAACACCCCAAGACCATCCTTCAAGATAACACCCCAAGACCATCCTTCAAGATAACACCCCAAGACCATCCTTCAAGATAACACCCCAAGACCATCCTTCAAGATAACACCCCAAGACCATCCTTCAAGATAACACCCCAAGACCATCCTTCAAGATAACACCCCAAGACCATCCTTCAAGATAACACCCCAAGACCATCCTTCAAGATAAATAACACCCCAAGACCATCCTTCAAGATAACACCCCAAGACCATCCTTCAAGATAACACCCCAAAACCATCCTTCAAGATAAATAACACCCCAAGACCATCCTTCAAGATAACACCCCAAGACCATCCTTCAAGATAACACCCCAAGACCATCCTTCAAGATAACACCCCAAGACCATCCTTCAAGATAACACCCCAAGACCATCCTTCAAGATAAATAACACCCCAAGACCATCCTTCAAGATAACACCCCAAGACCATCCTTCAAGATAACACCCCAAGACCATCCTTCAAGATAACACACCCAAGACCATCCTTCAAGATAACACCCCAAGACCATCCTTCAAGATAACACCCCAAGACCATCCTTCAAGATAACACCCCAAGACCATCCTTCAAAGATAACACCCCAAGACCATCCTTCAAGATAACACCCCAAGACCATCCTTCAAGATAACACCCCAAGACCATCCTTCAAGACAACACCCCAAGACCATCCTTCAAGATAAATAACACCCCAAGACCATCCTTCAAGATAACACCCCAAGACCATCCTTCAAGATAACACCCCAAGACCATCCTTCAAGATAACATCCCAAGACCATCCTTCAAGATAACACCCCAAGACCATCCTTCAAGATAACACCCCAAGACCATCCTTCAAGATAACACCCCAAGACCATCCTTCAAGATAACACCCCAAGACCATCCTTCAAGATAACACCCCACGACCATCCTTCAAGATAACACCCCAAGACCATCCTTCAAGATAACACCCCAAGACCATCCTTCAAGATAACACCCCAAGACCATCCTTCAAGATAACACCACCGGGATCACCCTTCAAGATAACACCCCAAGACCATCCTTCAAGATAACACCCCAAGACCATCCTTCAAGATAACACCCCAAGACCATCCTTCAAGATAACACCCCAAGACCATCCTTCAAGATAACACCCCAAGACCATCCTTCAAGATAACACCCCAAGACCATCCTTCAAGATAACACCCCAAGACCATCCTTCAAGATAACACCCCAAGACCATCCTTCAAGATAACACCCCAAGACCATCCTTCAAGATAACACCCCAAGACCATCCTTCAAGATAAATAACACCCGAAGACCATCCTTCAAGATAACACCCCAAGACCATCCTTCAAGATAACACCCCAAGACCATCCTTCAAGATAAATAACACCCCAAGACCATCCTTCAAGATAACACCCCAAGACCATCCTTCAAGATAACACCCCAAGACCATCCTTCAAGATAACACCCCAAGACCATCCTTCAAGATAACACCCCAAGACCATCCTTCAAGATAACACCCCAAGACCATCCTTCAAGATAACACCCCAAGACCATCCTTCAAGATAAATAACACCCCAAGACCATCCTTCAAGATAACACCCCAAGACCATCCTTCAAGATAACACCCCAAGACCATCCTTCAAGATAACACCCCAAGACCATCCTTCAAGATAACACCCCAAGACCATCCTTCAAGATAACACCCCAAGACCATCCTTCAAGATAACACCCCAAGACCATCCTTCAAGATAACACCCCAAGACCATCCTTCAAGATAAATAACACCCCAAGACCATCCTTCAAGATAACACCCCAAGACCATCCTTCAAGATAACACCCCAAGACCATCCTTCAAGATAACACCCCAAGACCATCCTTCAAGATAACACCCCAAGACCATCCTTCAAGATAACACCCCAAGACCATCCTTCAAGATAACACCCCAAGACCATCCTTCAAGATAACACCCCAAGACCATCCTTCAAGATAAATAACACCCCAAGACCATCCTTCAAGATAACACCCCAAGACCATCCTTCAAGATAACACCCCAAGACCATCCTTCAAGATAACATCCCAAGACCATCCTTCAAGATAACACCCCAAGACCATCCTTCAAGATAACACCCCAAGACCATCCTTCAAGATAACACCCCAAGACCATCCTTCAAGATAACACCCCAAGACCATCCTTCAAGATAACACCCCAAGACCATCCTTCAAGATAACACCCCAAGACCATCCTTCAAGATAACCCCAAGACCATCCTTCAAGATAACACCCCAAGACCATCCTTCAAGATAATAACACCCCAAGACCATCCTTCAAGATAACACCCCAAGACCATCCTTCAAGATAACACCCCAAGACCATCCTTCAAGATAAATAACACCCCAAGACCATCCTTCAAGATAACACCCCAAGACCATCCTTCAAGATAACACCCCAAGACCATCCTTCAAGATAACACCCCAAGACCATCCTTCAAGATAACACCCCAAGACCATCCTTCAAGATAACACCCCAAGACCATCCTTCAAGATAACACCCCAAGACCATCCTTCAAGATAACACCCCAAGACCATCCTTCAAGATAACACCCCAAGACCATCCTTCAAGATAACACCCCAAGACCATCCTTCAAGATAAATAACACCCCAAGACCATCCTTCAAGATAAATTTGAATTTTTTTTGATAGAAAAATGTACCGGCCAAAGGCCGGTTCCTCTTAAATTACAGGCTCGCTATCGCTCGCCAGTTTTGGTTTGTTTATTTTGCAAGTTTTACATTATAATGTACTGTTTCTTTTCATCTAACAACATATTGAATCCCTTAGCATCAAATTTCTCGATACCTAAGGGAAAAATATGAAATTAAGTCTGCATCATATTAAGGTCAAGTTGTTGTTGTTGTTCCCCAAGCTGCCTGGCCGAACAACCCCAAGGCCCTGAGCAAGGCCAAGGCCATAACCGAGCGTCCCTACAGAATCCTCCCTGCCGACCACAATAAAGCCTGGGTGACCGAAGCCACTCCATGTCGGGGAGCTGAGGTGGGTGCAGAAACGCCCGGGAAACCAAAGCCCCACCCAGGGCCCTGTGCCCCTCAGCAATTATGAAGAGAAAGTTAAGGGGCAAAGGACAAGTTTATATAATCAGCCCCATATTTCACTACAAAATCGTCAAAATAATTGAGAAATCTTGATGGGAACTTTGCAATTAACCACTTGCGAGTTTCGTTCTATAAGGAAGTTGGAGCCGTGAACATTGATATTAAAGAGATATGCAATAATAATGTACGTTTCTGATGGATAAATGGTATGTTGAATTGGGTTTGATGTATTTATGAATGCACTACAACCGTATTTTAGCTGGGGATTCTGTTAAATATAGTTATCTACAGCTCCAACTTCCTTGTAGAACGAAACTCGCAAGTCAGCAATTTACCGTCAGTTGAAAAGAAGTAGACCCTAGTTATTTATTCATCATTCATTTCACATGACCCAACCACCTCAAGGTTCTCCTCAATTAACCGTCTTGGTGATGTAATGGTTAAGGTGTCTAAACATCTGTGTGTGATAACCCGGGTTCGAATCCTGGTGGATCACATATATGCTTTCATTAAATTCATAGGTGTTTGGTGTTGTGGTGAAATTAATAAAACAAAAAAATAAAATAAAATAGATTACTATTATAATCTTTACTAATCTGCTCAAATATTTTCATGCACAACCGCTGAAGACGACGACGGCCAAAATATCCAGCAGTCCGACCCGGCACTCAAGATATTTATATCCAGCAGTCCGACCCGGCACTCAAGATATTTATATCCAGCAGTCCGACCCGGCACTCAAGATATTTATATCCAGCAGTCCGACCCGGCACTCAAGATAGTTATATCCAGCAGTCCGACCCGGCACTCAAGATATTTATATCCAGCAGTCCGACCCGGCACTCAAGATATTTATATCCAGCAGTCCGACCCGGCACTCAAGATATTTATATCCAGCAGTCCGACCCGGCACTCAAGATATTTATACAAGACGACGACCCAAATCTTCTTGAATGTCGGAAACACTCCACAGAAAAATAAAGGTACGGTTTAATGTTTTGTTTATCTGGACCCCCATCTCCCTCATGTTCAGTGCCATTAATATTGAGATTTTTAAGATGGTCCTCCAATTAGTTTGGCAATTTTAAGACCATTCGCCCCATTTCTTACTGAATTTTAAGATCTTTTGTACTATTTGGGTGTAGCTTTTCCTGGCGAGTGGTCGAGCCTGTAATTAAGAGGAAACAGGCTTTCAGCCAGGATATTATTCTACCAAAAAATTTACAAATTTATAATTATAAAAGGGAGATTTGCGTTATTTTGTTGTTGTTAAGTTTGATGGTCTAGTGAGCAAAAAAATTTGCTCATTTTTTATGGGTATTATATTTTATGGGTAAAAAGGGTCAACAGATTCCCGGCATAATTTCTTGGATCCTGTCTTGATTGCGTAATGCATAAATGCGCGGAATTTCGGTGTGTGTAACCTAGGTTTGAGTCCTTGGAGTGCCACATGTATTTGTTGATGTGAGTATCCTAGGTTCGAGTCCTTGGAGTGCCACATGTATTTGTTGATTTCATGAATTAAGTTTAGAAGTAAATTTGGTTGGTGATAAAATATAAATACAAAGGAAGACAAGCAACAACAGATTTAATTACCCTTACTTGTTAAGATATAAACTCAAGTTACTCAGAATAAATATATAAGCAGTTACTTTCCAAAGGATAAATTAGTTTGCCATTATTTAGTTCCATTTTCTGTATTGCCCCTAGCGGCCATTCTTGTAAGCTTTGTTGTTATTACGGAGAAATAAACCGTTGAAGGAGGATGTGTTTTCCCTGTGCCCCACATATTTAGAGTGATATCCACTATCATGTCGGCGACCAGTTCAACAGGTTATGGGCCCAGGCATCGCCTAGTATTCGATGGTGATGAAGACAAATACGAATTGTGGGAAGTGAAGTTTTTAGCACATTTAAGAATTCAAAAACTTCATAGTGTCCTGGCAGCACCCACCCCTGATGCTGATAAGAATGCTGAAATGTATGCCGAGCTTGTACAACTGCTAGACGACACAAGTTTAGCCCTGGTGATCCGAGATGCCCAAGATGATGGTAAGAAGGCCCTAGCAATACTTCGTGAACATTACTTAGGAACAAGCAAACCCAGGATTATTTCTTTGTACACCGAGCTGACAACACTCAAGATGGCAGAGGATGAGAGTGTAACTGACTACATGATTAGGGCAGAGAAAGCAGCGACTTCCTTGAAGAATGCGAAAGAAACTATCAGTGACAGTTTACTTGTGGCTATGGTGTTGAAAGGCTTACCCCCTGATTATAAAACTTTTTCCACTGTCGTGACTCAGAGAGAAAAAACGTGGAGTTTCATAGATTTTAAAGTTCAGTTGAGGAGTTTTGAAGAATCTGAAAAAGTCCACAAGCCACATAAATCCAGAGAAGATAGGGTTATGAATGCCAAATCAGGGGAAACCAGTTTCAAGTGTTATGTATGTGGGAAAATGGGACACAAATCCTTCCAATGTCCAACAAAGAATAAAGAAGAAAAGGAAGCCTACAGAAGACCAAGCCGCTGGTGTGAAAATTGCCAGTCCCCTACACATGACACAAATTACTGTAGAAAGAAGAATTATGTTAAAGTTGTGAGTGACAGAGAAGAAACAGAAAATGTAAGTGCAGTGAGTAGGCCTACACACAGTGACAGTTCTCATTATTTTGCATTCAAAGCAAAGGCAAGCTATACTAATCTTGTTAGTCCTACCAGCAATGACAGGTTATTGGTAGATTGTGGTGCTACAACACACATCATTACAGACAAATCCAAATTTGTAAAATTTGATGAACGTTTTGAACCTGTGAGTCACACTATTGAACTTGCAGATGGTAGCAGGACTTCAGGTATTGTGTCAGGTAGAGGTGTAGCAAGTGTGGAGCTGTGTGACACCAAAGGAAACATACAACAAGTTGAGTTAAAGAATTCCTTGTATGTGCCATCCTACAAACAAGACATATTTAGTGTTAAAGCAGCGACTGAAAGGGGAGCAACAGTAACATTTACCCCTGACCATGCAGAATTAAAAGCTCCAGATGGCACAGAATTTGAAATCCAGACATGCCAAAAACTATATTTTCTCAATAATGTAAATGTTGACAAAAGTGGCACCCACACCTTGGAAGAGTGGCATAGAATTTTAGGCCATTGTAATGTGAAAGATGTGATGAAACTCGAAGATTTCGTTGAAGGTATGCACATTTCCGGCAAGATGAACTTTGATTGTGAAACTTGTACAAAAGGGAAAATGACACAATACAGGAATAGGGAGCAAGACAAGAAAGCTAATGAAAAACTTGAACTAATACATTGTGATCTAGCAGGCCCCATTGACCCTCCTGCAAGAGAGGGATTTAGGTATGCAATTTCGTTTGTAGATGATTACTCTGGTGTCATTATGGTGTATTTTCTGAAGAACAAAAGTGATACAGTAGCAGCTATGGAGAGATTTTTAGCAGACAGTGCCCCCTATGGTTCTGTCAAGCGAATCAGGACAGATAATGGCGGAGAATTTACTTCTGCAGAGTTCAGATCATTCCTAGTGAAAAATCATATCAAGCATGAGTTTTCTGCACCATATTCTCCCCACCAGAATGGCACAGCTGAACGATCCTGGAGAACCCTTTTTGAGATGGCCAGATGTTTACTATTGGAAGCTAGCTTGCCGAAGGAACTTTGGACATATGCAGTGAAGACATCCGCTTACATTAGGAACCGGTGCTACAACCCGAGAACTGGAAAAACACCATATGAAATGATGACAGGATTAAAGCCAAACTTGAAGAATATGCATATCTTTGGAACTGTATGTTATGCATATGTCCAAAACAAGAAGAAATTGGATGACCGCTGTGACCGAGGAGTATTTCTAGGCTATGATACACAGAGTCCAGCCTATCTTGTGTACTTCTCGGAGCAAAATGACGTGAAGAGAGTGAGATGTGTGAAATTCAATGAAAAATTCGAAGAAAAATGTGGGTACACAGAATATACAAGACCCAAGACTTGTGAATCAGAAAAAACCACCACATTACCACTCCAAGACGGCCCGCAAGAAACCACACAGCTCAAGACGGAGGAGAATGAAGATGAAGCTGAAGGAATTAGAAGATACCCCCAAAGAAACCGGAACTTACCCAAGCACTTGAAAGAGTATGTCATGGATGATGAAGATTTATCAAATGTTGCGAAATGTTCAATTGATTACTGCTATCGTGTTGCTGACATCCCAAGTACATATCAGGAGGCTCTCTCATCATCAGAGTCTCATCAGTGGCATGAAGCAATGAAAGAAGAAATCAACGCTTTGGATGAGAACGACACTTATGAGTTAACACCACTCCCTGAAGACCGATCAGTTGTTGGTGGAAAATGGGTGTACGCCGTAAAACTAGGTCCGAACAACGAAGAAAAATTCAAGGCAAGATACGTAGCAAAGGGATATTCGCAAGTCAAGAATGTAGACTATGAAGAGACATTTTCACCAACAGCACGCCTGTCACGGGTCAGACCGTGACTGTGATTATATACTATAGGGTTAGCTATATTTCTCGAGCGTGGGAAAAATTGGGGAGGCGGGAACAGCTGTAGAGAAAGGGAGAGAAGAGGGGTGGAGGCACAGGCATAGGCCTGTGTACCGCTAGGCACCTCGCGTACATGTGTGCGTGTGTGCGTTCTTGCTTGTGAGCGTGGGTAGGACGCCGTTACGCGTACATGTGTGTGTGCGTTCATGCTGTAGGCGTGGTCATAGGGAGTGTCCAGTCTTTTCATTGGCACCAAATTCAAAATGTGATGGGGGAGGGGAAAACCGAGGTTATATAGGGGGCAGGAATGCCCAGGACAGGCCTTATTCTCCTCCTGGCCGACCCCAACGAGATAGTCCAATTTTGTTGTGCCCGCGATGAATGGGTCGGCAGGGCTGCGAGGGCACCTCGTGCCCTAATTCAACCATAATCAGGTGAGTCCAATTCAGTTAGACAAGTGTCAACGTTGATTGAGATATCCAGAGTGATGTGTGGTGGTGAGAGTGATGTGTGGTGGTGTGCTTGTGTGCGTTGGCCAGTCACCAGGACTGAGCCAGACCGTGCACATGGCCAAGGTTGTGACGCCGACCGAATTAGCTTATGCTATGGCCGAGAATGGCAGGTGTAAGCATGACCCCACAGAGGGCTTGCTAAAGGCTAGGGATGCCCAGGGCGACATTGTTCTCCTGCGGCGATATCCCACTGATTTAGCTATGCACGTGGCCAGGGGTGTGTGTGGATGTGTGCGGGTGTGGTGAGTGACGCCGTAACGCTTAACCCCACAGAGGGTGAGGTTACCGCTAGAGGATAGTCGGCTTGAAGGGCTTGTCGTACTGCCCGTTTTGAGACCCTTTGATTAGGCAACTCTCATTAGTCTAGCGAGTCACGTGTGTGTGGATGTGTGCGGGTGTGGTGAGTGACGCCGTAACGCTTAACCCCACAGAGGGTGAGGTTACCGCTAGAGGGTAGTCGGCTTGAAGGGCTTGTCGTACTGCCCGTTTTGGGACCCTTTGATTAGGCAACTCTCATTAGTCTAGCGAGTCACGTGTGTGCGGGTGTGGTGAGTGACGCCGTAACGCTTAACCCCACAGAGGGTGAGGTTACCGCTAGAGGATAGTCGGCTTGAAGGGCTTGTCGTACTGCCCGTTTTGAGACCCTTTGATTAGGCAACTCTCATTAGTCTAGCGAGTCACGTGTGTGTGGATGTGTGCGGATGTGTGAGTGACGCCGTAGCATCTTGACCCCACAGAGGGTGATGGTTAACGCTAGAGGAGTGTCGGCTTGAAGGACTTGTCGCACTGCCGTTTTGAGACCCTTTAATTAGGCAACTCTCATTAGTCTAGCGAGTCACGTAACTGAGGAGGTGAGAGAGAGAGAGAGAGAGTGATGAGTGTGATTGACGGGTACTGTGAGTGTGGGAAAATCTCGTAGTACCTTATTCGATCATGCGGTCATTTGCTGGGCTAGGCGACGATATCACAGTAGACTAAAGGGTTGGCTGATGTGAGATTTCGTGTGACAAGCAGTAATCAGTATAATGATTTGGGGTAATCTTAGGGGTAGTTATAATACTGGGTAATTGTATTTAGGTAAGTGGATTAGATAAGTGGGTTAGATTGAGTGGCTGAGTGTGTGAATGAAATTGTCTCGTTGATTAATGGAATTTCAGTGTCGCTATTCAATAAAACCATTTTAGTAGGAATGTTTGTTTCTTTAATTCTTACTAACTTTAAGAGTATAATTATTATCAATATATACCTATCATTACAATAAATCCGTGTACTCTATTATCCCGCAAGCTGGGAACTGCAATTTTCTTTTCAAATATATTACTGCATCGAGTCAGTATAGATATAAATGTATAGCATGTTCTGGGACTTTTGTTGCCATAATTTCACAAGGGATATTTGTCTATTTTTGATCTAAAGTAACGACACTATCAATTATGGGTTTATTTCCTAGATAATGGGCAAGTGTTACAGTAACCTATTAGTCTTATGATCTATTACAATTGGCGATCTGGACAGGATTACTATTACAATTGGCACCGGGCATGATCTATTACAAGTGGCGACCGTGATACAGGACCAGTTTCTGATGTAGATGTACGGGATAATGAAGGATAGATTGTAAAATTGTGTTCATACAAAAGTAGCCCCACGCGGAGTATTTTTTTTCTTTCCCCTTGTGGTCAAGTCACATCCTGGGAGCGTCGGTGAACCTCCTTGTGTAAACAAGTGAATTCCTTTTCCCATCGCTCGCGCGCCCCACATTGTTTCATAATATTTAGTTCTACGATTCTCTTTGAGAAGTAATTGTGTCCGATAATTTTTGTTTGCGTGTCTATAATTGATCTCTGTTGATTTTTTTTGTGATTGTCGCTGTGATTTTATGCCATGTGAATAGTTTCCTTTAATTTCGTTCGTCATACGCAAGTGCTGTGATCGATCGTTTAAGGATAGAGGGAAGTGTTGTAATCCGATCGAGTCGTTGTTGTTTCTCTTATTCCGGTGTCATAAATCTTAGGCAGTAGGTGTTATGTGGAATAGTTTCCTTTAAATTCGTTTATCATACGCAAGTGCTGTGATCGATCGTTTAAGGATAGAGGGAAGTGTTGTAATCCGGCCGAGTCGTTGTTGTTTCTCTTATTCCGGGATCATAAATCTAGACAGTTTCAGTTATATGGGTCAGTTGTGTGTCGGGCAGGATTTTTTTTTTTTTGCTTTGATTGTTCTATTCCTCTCTTAAAAATCTGTTGTTCCTTGCCAAGGACAAGAGGGAGAGGGAGGAACGAGCATTGGATAGGACGAATACTAAATAAGTGAGGGATTGCGTAGCAGCAAGGGTTGGGATAGAAAGGGAAGACCATAGGAAAAGTTAGAGGAGACCGAGAGAGCGTCAGAGGAGGCTCGATCCTGCTTAAACTTGGGAAAAGTGTCGGGGTAGTGATGAGAGGGTAGGCCTGCGCGGCTTAGGCTCGCGGAGAGTCTGGGTGCTGTGGTGAATAGCAACAGTGCATATTGCTAGCCAGCATCAGGTGAAAACTCGGGAAGGCCATCGTTGAATGAGGTCTGGGGCGTAAGTCGGGTTAAATAGTGGGGAGACTGATGATAGAGGGAGTCAACAATAAGTAGCGTGATATATAATACGGGAGGGGAGGGGATGAAATGTTGTTTGTTCGCTTTTATTCTGCCGCTTCCAAATTTTATACAGGTACTGAGTCAGCCAGGCGTTCGTCGGGAGATTGGAGAACCCACGGCAGGAATCCTGGCCCTCAAGAAACGACGCCCAAGGATCCCTCATCAAGTCAAAACAAATGTTTATACCCAGCAGTCCATAGAGTTGAGCCGATTTTTTTGTTTACACTGTTTCTTCACATACCTCATTTAAACCGCGTCTCACAACATCTCTTTTTACATGACATTAGCTGAGCTTAATTGTGTGTTCATTGTAAATGAGTGGGCAAAGCCACTAGTTTTCACTGTAAAAATAAGTGGGTTAACCACAGGTTTATGTCGCTGGCCGTGAATGAGACCTCAGGAGTTTTCCCCTTTCAGTAGAAATTTTAACGTAAATGCAAAGGGGTTTTTCTACTCAAGGGCGATCATTTAATGCACCAGCGACAGGTTAGACTCACACCACAGTATGGAAGACACCCTGAATGACACCTGAGTGATTTTAGCAGAGCAAAATCAATGTTAGTAGGGGGGAATGTCACGGGTCAGACCGTGACTGTGATTATATACTATAGGGTTAGCTATATTTCTCGAGCGCGGGAAAAATTGGGGAGGCGGGAACAGCTGTAGAGAAAGGGAGAGAAGGGGTGGAGGCACAGGCATAGGCCTGTGTACCGCTAGGCACCTCGCGTACATGTGTGCGTGTGTGCGTTCTTGCTTGTGAGCGTGGGTAGGACGCCGTTACGCGTACATGTGTGTGTGCGTTCATGCTGTAGGCGTGGTCATAGGGAGTGTCCAGTCTTTTCATTGGCACCAAATTCAAAATGTGATGGGGGAGGGGAAAACCGAGGTTATATAGGGGGCAGGAATGCCCAGGACAGGCCTTATTCTCCTCCTGCCCGACCCCAACGAGATAGTCCAATTTTGTTGTGCCCGCGATGAATGGGTCGGCAGGGCTGCGAGGGCACCTCGTGCCCTAATTCAACCATAATCAGGTGAGTCCAATTCAGTTAGACAAGTGTCAACGTTGATTGAGATATCCAGAGTGATGTGTGGTGGTGAGAGTGATGTGTGGTGGTGTGCTTGTGTGCGTTGGCCAGTCACCAGGACTGAGCCAGACCGTGCACATGGCCAAGGTTGTGACGCCGACCGAATTAGCTTATGCTATGGCCGAGAATGGCAGGTGTAAGCATGACCCCACAGAGGGCTTGCTAAAGGCTAGGGATGCCCAGGGCGACATTGTTCTCCTGCGGCGATATCCCACTGATTTAGCTATGCACGTGGCCAGGGGTGTGTGTGGATGTGTGCGGGTGTGGTGAGTGACGCCGTAACGCTTAACCCCACAGAGGGTGAGGTTACCGCTAGAGGATAGTCGGCTTGAAGGGCTTGTCGTACTGCCCGTTTTGAGACCCTTTGATTAGGCAACTCTCATTAGTCTAGCGAGTCACGTGTGTGTGGATGTGTGCGGGTGTGGTGAGTGACGCCGTAACGCTTAACCCCACAGAGGGTGAGGTTACCGCTAGAGGGTAGTCGGCTTGAAGGGCTTGTCGTACTGCCCGTTTTGGGACCCTTTGATTAGGCAACTCTCATTAGTCTAGCGAGTCACGTGTGTGCGGGTGTGGTGAGTGACGCCGTAACGCTTAACCCCACAGAGGGTGAGGTTACCGCTAGAGGATAGTCGGCTTGAAGGGCTTGTCGTACTGCCCGTTTTGAGACCCTTTGATTAGGCAACTCTCATTAGTCTAGCGAGTCACGTGTGTGTGGATGTGTGCGGATGTGTGAGTGACGCCGTAGCATCTTGACCCCACAGAGGGTGATGGTGAACGCTAGAGGAGTGTCGGCTTGAAGGACTTGTCGCACTGCCGTTTTGAGACCCTTTAATTAGGCAACTCTCATTAGTCTAGCGAGTCACGTAACTGAGGAGGTGAGAGAGAGAGAGAGTGATGAGTGTGATTGACGGGTACTGTGAGTGTGGGAAAATCTCGTAGTACCTTATTCGATCATGCGGTCATTTGCTGGGCTAGGCGACGATATCACAGTAGACTAAAGGGTTGGCTGATGTGAGATTTCGTGTGACAAGCAGTAATCAGTATAATGATTTGGGGTAATCTTAGGGGTAGTTATAATACTGGGTAATTGTATTTAGGTAAGTGGATTAGATAAGTGGGTTAGATTGAGTGGCTGAGTGTGTGAATGAAATTGTCTCGTTGATTAATGGAATTTCAGTGTCGCTATTCAATAAAACCATTTTAGTAGGAATGTTTGTTTCTTTAATTCTTACTAACTTTAAGAGTATAATTATTATCAATATATACCTATCATTACAATAAATCCGTGTACTCTATTATCCCGCAAGCTGGGAACTGCAATTTTCTTTTCAAATATATTACTGCATCGAGTCAGTATAGATATAAATGTATAGCATGTTCTGGGACTTTTGTTGCCATAATTTCACAAGGGATATTTGTCTATTTTTGATCTAAAGTAACGACACTATCAATTATGGGTTTATTTCCTAGATAATGGGCAAGTGTTACAGTAACCTATTAGTCTTATGATCTATTACAATTGGCGATCTGGACAGGATTACTATTACAATTGGCACCGGGCATGATCTATTACAACGCCACACTTCCATTCGTATGATGATGCAGCTAGCAGCTCAAGAAGAAATGAAGGTTCATCAAATGGATGTAAAAACAGCTTATCTAAATGCGGAGATAGATTGTGAAATTTACCTAGAGCAGCCTGAAGGTTTTACCAAGAAAAATGAAAACGGTGAAAAACTTGTATGCAAACTGAAAAAATCTTTGTATGGATTGAAACAAAGTGGACGGAACTGGAATAATATGTTACATAATTTTCTAACTGATCAGAATTTCACCCGATCTGTTGCTGACCCTTGTTTGTATACAAAGTTTGAAGGTGATACAGTAACAATGACTCTAATATGGGTAGATGACATAATTATAGCAGCCAGTAATGATGAAGCACTTCATGCCATAAAGAAATCCCTCAAAGATAGATTCAAAATGAAAGACATGGGAATATTATCATGGTTTCTTGGAATTGAATTCACTTTTGGTTTAGAGGGGAGTGTTAGTATGAACCAAAGAAAATATTGTGAGAGAATTCTTGAGAAATTTCATATGAAGGACTGTAACCCAAAAGCCATTCCATGTAATCCGACTGTAAGTTGATTTCTGATCATTCTACTGATTTGGCTGATCCAAGATTGTACAGAGAAATTGTTGGGAGTTTAATTTATGTTATGACAGGAACAAGGCCTGATTTAAGTTATGTAGTAACAAAGTTGTCCCAGTTTATGTCCAAGCCCACTAAGGCCCATCTAGGCTTAGCTAAACACGTACTGAAGTATATTAAAGGGACATTGAATTATTGTTTAAATTTTCAGAAGTCAGATAGTCAATTGAAATTAACTGGTTACTGTGATTCAGACTGGGGAGCAGCAGAAGATAGACGTAGTACGACAGGCTATAGTTTTCAACTGAGTAAACAAGGCCCATTGATCTCTTGGAAAAGTAAAAAACAAAGAGTAGTAGCTTTATCTACATGTGAAGCAGAATATATGGCCATGACTTGTGCTATGCAAGAAGCTAATTTCTTGCGACAATTGTATTCTGATATGACAGGTTGTGAAAGAGACACTGTAACTTTGAATGTAGACAATCAAGGAGCTATAGCATTAGCCAAGAACCCTGTACACCATCAAAGATCTAAGCACATTGATATTAGATACCATTTTATCAGGTCAGAAGTGGAAAGCAAGATTGTTGATTTAGCTTATGTACCTTCTGAAGATAACATTGCAGATTTATTTACAAAGCCAGTATCAAAGTACAAATTGAATAAGTTCAGTGTTGTCAGGGGAATAACTTAAGTTTAAGAGGGGATGTTAAGATATAAACTCAAGTTACTCAGAATAAATATATAAGCAGTTACTTTCCAAAGGATAAATTAGTTTGCCATTATTTAGTTCCATTTTCTGTATTGCCCCTAGCGGCCATTCTTGTAAGCTTTGTTGTTATTACGGAGAAATAAACCGTTGAAGGAGGATGTGTTTTCCCTGTGCCCCACATATTTAGAGTGATATCCACTATCATGTCGGCGACCAGTTCAACATTACTAAATTGCCACAGCTAAATTGATGTAGCCTATCAAATGACAAAATTGTATATATATATATATTCCTCATATATGACCTGACCTGTGTTCCAGATAAAAGTTGAGGGAATTAGTTTTAACACTATTTGGTGTAACGTCTCGGGGGTTATTATGGTATTTTGTTGAATTATTAGAGGTTTTTATTTGTTTTAGACATTTTCGAACAATGTGTTTTTAGTTTACCCGCTAGTCTTGAAAAAAACGCCTCTCCAAACCCCCTTCAAACTAAAAAAACGTCCCCCCAGACCCCCTTTAAGCTAAATGTGTAAATGTTTCGGTAGAAAAATTTCCCGGCCAAAGGCCGGTTTCTCCCAAATTGAGGGCTCGCTATCGCTCGCCCAGGAAAAACCAACACCTTATTGGGTTGAAGCATCATATAATCGCCAAACTAATGCGATGAAACGTCTTAAAATCTCCAAGCTAATGGAGAAAAACTGGGAGGATCTAAATTGGCCAACCCTGCACCTAATAGGGTTAACCCCTTCAGCACCATGACGTTATTTTGCTCATATTCGGGTCACCATTAGACAATATTATTTTCTTTAGTTTATAATTTATCTCTAGGACTCAAATGGATAAATACGATATCAATGAACCCTTTGAATAACATAGGTCCGTCTTAAACTGCATACAATCGTCTAGTTTTAGCCAGAAACACAGGTACAAAGGCGTCATGGTGCTGAAGGGGTTAAGGGGAGTTATAGCCTGAAGGAACACCTGAACCGGACAGCTGCGAGAAGGGAGCACCAAGCTTATGTCTACTACTAAATACGACATAAGAGATAGACAAACCAAACTGAAATGATTACTGATTACGGATTACTGATATTTACTATAGGATGTAAGGTATCTTAAAATAACCCCCTAGAAATACTTTCTCTAAAGTATCTATTTCTTTATCCTCCCCTTTTCCCCAGCTAACCTAATCCCACAAGGACCCCAATGGAAATACGCCTAACGGCCTTATTGGGCTATCCTTAGTTGGAATTATGCAAGGCTGGTACATGTCATATTTGTAACAAACTATGTGGTACCAACTCTGTAAATTGCTGACTGAATAAATATTATTATTATTATTATTATTATTATTCCATTATAATTTGACTTTTTATTATGTTTTTATTTTTATTTTTTTATTTTTTTTTATTTTTTTTTATTTTTTTTTATTTTTTTTGTTTTTTACCTTGCTCCCTAGGCCTCTATCAAGCTTATCCCCTTCAGTAGCCTACCGGTGACATTCTTTCAATATATTCCGGCAACTATTATACGACTTTATTATGCTTAGGAAGAACGTTTACTCATTAAAAGGCTGCAGACTATCTCAATTATTTCTTTTATCTACCATGCATCCTTCCTAAGCTTCATAAAATCATCTAATGGAAGAACGTTTACTCATTAAAAGGCTACAGACTATCTTAATTAATTCTTTTATCTACCATGCATCCTTCCTAAGCTTCATAAAATCGTCTAAATGTAGCTGAAATAAAATAACAAAATATGTCGCCAGTACAGAAGGGGTTGTTTGTGGTGGTTTTGTGTTCTTTTATTTCAAACATATATTTTGCTAAATCGTTATTTCCACACAGTGATTTTGATTAGTTATTTTGTCTTTATTTTGCAAGTTTTACATTATAATTTAAGGGGGATGGTTTTTTTTTTTTTGGACCCCTTTCTTCTTCATGTTAAGCATCATTAGTTTTCAGATTTTAAGATGTTAGGCTCATTAGTTTGGTGATTTTCATCATCATCATTATCTCGACGCCTTGTTTCCCCCTGGGAAACCCCCGTTAAAGGATGGCCATGACAGAAACGTCTCCAGGCTACTTTGTCAAGACATGCTTCCTTTGCCCGTGCCACAATGCCCCTTCCACAAAGTGGAAGTTTTTTCTCAATATATTTTTCCACTTTATTTCCCATACCATAGGTGGTCTTCCACTACTAGCTGCTCCACTCACCTGACTCCCATATATCTTTCTTGGCATTCTGTCTTCATCCATTCTCTGAACATGACCATACCACCTCAAAGTACTTCTCTTTATCCACTCAACCACTCCACAATCAATGCCCAAAGCTTGCTCTTCCATTCCAAAGGACTCATACACTTCCCTATTACTTGGCCCATCTAGCCTATTCACGCCAGCTGCCATTCTGTAAAAGCTCATCTCCACAGCTCTCAGTTTGGAGACGTCCTCGTCACTTGCTGTCCATGTTTCACTTCCATACGAGTGTTGGGAGAAGCACACTGTTTCTCAGTGACTTTTTCACTTCTTGACTAACCATTCTTCCTTTCAGCATACTATCAAGTTCTCCAATTACCTTTCTCCCTTGCATTTTTCTCTCTTATCTCACTCTCCATTTTACAATATTTGCGTAGTACAGCTCCCAAGTACTTGATACTTTCAACCTCTTCCAGTACTTAATTTTTCATCTATCTATCTATCTATCTATTGCCTGACGCCGCGATCCCCGAAGGGGTGGCCACGAACGAACCGCCCCCATGCACCTCTGTCCCCAGTCAGTCGACGCCCCTCCCCCCAACCAGCACCGCCTTCGTTCATGTAGTTCCTCACTCCATCCTTCCACCTCATATTCGGTCTACCTCTCCCCCTCTGTCCCTCCACCTCGCTCTCGTACACCCTCTTAGTCATTCTCTCGCTTTCCATACGTTCCATATGGCCGAACCATCTCAAGTTGTTCCTTTTCACACTTTCCAGCACATCTACCTCCACACCACACCTCCTTCTTACTTCCTCATTAGTCTGTCTATCCCTCCATGTAACTCCGCACGCACTCCTTAAGTAATTCATTTCCACTGCTCTCACTCTTGGTCTGAGTCTCTCAACCAACGTCATTTTTCATGTTCTTTCTTAATACTATATTTTGCCATAAAATCTATGGTTTCATGCATTCTTCTCTCAAACACCATTACCTTACATTTCTCTACATTGACCTTTAACTTTATTTTTTCGCATACCCTGTCAAAGTCTGTGACCACTCTGAAGTTCTTCCATATTTTTCGCCAACAGGACTGCATCGTCCGCATGTAGGCATGTTAAAATCTTCCACACTCTTCCCTCTGATTCCAGCCTAGCTCCTACACCCATTGATCCCGCCCTACATTCTCTAATAACTCCATCCATGTATATATTGAACAACCAAGCTGACATGACACATCCCTGTCTTACTCCTACATTGACCTCAAAACTTTCACTTAACTTATCTCCTACCTTCACATTTGCTATTGCATTCCTATAGAAAGATTTTACTGCCATTAGCAACTTTCCTCCCACACCATATACTGTTAACACATCCCACAGACCCTCCCAATCTACTTTGTCATAGGCTTTTTCCATATCCATGAATGCTGCATAGTTTTCTGCTCTTGACCAGATACTTCTCTACCAACAAACACATTGAGGCTATTTGGTCAACGCAGCCCCTGCCCTTTCTAAAACCTCCCTGCTCCTCGCCTATTTTGTCATCTGTTATCTTCTGTAGTCTCTCTGTTACTACTCTTGCGTATACCTTTCCATTTATGCTAAGCAAGCTAATTCCCCTATAACTCTTGCACTCCTCTTTACTACCCTTCCCTTTGTACAAGGGTACTATCACTGCTTTCCTCCAGTCCTCTGGTTCACTCTCCTTTTCCCATGCTAATTTACATAACCTATGCATTATGTCAACAGCTTCTTCTCCACCATATCTTAGCATTTCACCTGGGATGTTATCTACTCCAGCAGCTTTGCCCATTTTAAGTCTATTGATTGCTTCTTTTACTTCATTTCTGTTTATCTGTCTTTCATCTACTCTGTTTATTCTACCTCTCTTTATTCCCATGGATGAGATTTTTGCCTTCCCCCTACTCTTTACAGCTAAGCTACTAAAATTATCTTTCCACACCATCACCCTCCACCACCTCTCCATTCATTTCCCTCATCCTACCACCTGAGACACTCTGGCTTCTTTCACAGCTCTGTAGTATGCTTTCTTGTCATTCAGACTGTTCACTAATCTTTTTCCCATATTCCTCATCTGCCTTCCTTTTAGCGTCTTTTATCGTCCTCTTCACTCTTTGTTTCAAGTTCTTATATTCTTGTTTCCTCGCATTTCTAGTTTCTCTAGGTATATTCATTTGCAGCATACTCTTTCGTAACATTCTTCTTTTTCGCTATTTCTTCTATCTCTTTGCTAAACCATGCATTACCTTTCATTTTTCACATTTTAAATTTGTTCTTGCCACATACTTTTTCAGCTGCTTTAATCATGGAGTCTCTTGTTCCTTTCCATACTTCATCTACAGTATTTCCCAGATCTATCATATCATGTGGGAAGCCATGAAAAGATGAAGTTGGGGAAAGCACCAGGAACAGATGGAGTGTGTGGGGAAATGTTGAGGTATGGTGGTGAGATAGTGATAGAATGGGTATGGAAAATGTGCAAACTAGCATGGGAGAAGGGGAGTGCACCCGATGAATGGAAGACTGCTATAATAGTCCCCCTATATAAGGGCAAAGGGGAAAGAGGAGTGTGTGGTAACCACCGAGGAATATGTCTTCTAAGCGTAGTAGGGAAGGTATACAGTAGGGTAGTGATTGAGAGAGTGAGAGTGTGAACGGAGAAATGGATAGGCGACGAGCAGGGAGGTTTTTAGGAAGGGAAGAGGATGTGTATATCAGATTTTTACCCTGAATTGTGTTGTGGAGAAGAAACAAAAGGTGTATGTTGCCTTTATGGACTTGGAGAAGGCCTATGACAGTGGATAGAGAAGGTTTGTGGAAAGTACTTAGAATATACGGAGTAGAGGGCAAGTTGCTGAAAGCAGCGAAGAGTATGTATGAGGGTGCAAAGGCAGCAGTACGTGTGGAGAGTGAGCAAAGCGAGTTCTTTGACCTGAATGTTGGTTTGAAACATGGGTGTGTGATGTCCCCGTGGTTGTTTACTGTATATATGGATGGAGTCATGAAAGAAATACTATCAAGAGCAGTGGATGTTGGTGTATCGCTGAAAAGGGAGGGAATTGAGTGGAAGCTACCTATACTGCTGTTTGCGGATGATACAGTTCTGATGAGTGATAATGAATGGGAGTTGCAGGGTCTGGTAAATGAGTTTGGAACAGTGTGCGAAAAACGGAATTTGAAGGTAAATGCGGGGAAGAGCAAGGTTATGGTCTTCGAAAGGGGTGAAGTCACAGAGTGTGAGGTGAAGCTGAACGGTCAGGCTATGGAGATCGTCAACTCTTTTAAGTATCTGGGCAGTGTGTTGAGTAAAGATGGGACTATGGATGAAGAAGTGCGGGAGAGGGTACAACAGGGGAAGAGGGTTGTAGGAATGCTAAAAGCAGTAACAAGAAATAGGGTGGTCAGTATGGAAGTGAAGAAGTCCTTGCATGACAGTGTGGTAATCCCGACACTGACTTACGGGAGCGAAGCATGGACGTTGGTTGAGAGACTCAGACCAAGAGTGAGAGCAGTGGAAATGAATTACTTAAGGAGTGCGTGCGGAGTTACATGGAGGGATAGACAGACTAATGAGGAAGTAAGAAGGTGTGGTGTGGAGGTAGATGTGCTGGAAAGTGTGAAAAGGAACAACTTGAGATGGTTTGGCCATATGGAAAGCGAGAGAATGACTAAGAGGGTGTACGAGAGCGAGGTGGAGGGACAGAGAGTGAGAGGTAGACCGAATGAGAGGTGGAAGGATGGAGTGAGGAAGTACATGAACGAAGGCGGTGCTGGTTGGGGGGAGGGGCGTCGACTGACTGGGGACAGAGGTGCATGGGGGCGGTTTGTTCGTGGCCACCCCTTCGGGGATCACGGCGTCAGGCAATAGATAGATAGATCATATCGTCCATGCCTTTTACAGTCTCTTTCAGCATGTCCCTGTATTTTGTTGCATTACATTCTTCAGTTAGTTTTCTCACATTTATTCTCTCTACTGTCAGTTTATTCTCTTTCCTCTCTTATTTCCACTGCTTCCTTATCCTCACTTTTGTCAGCACTGTATAGTGATCTGATCCCGTCAGCATCCCTCGTACTGCTTTCGAGTCTAAAATTCTTTCTTTTAGCCCAGAGTCAATTAGAGATTTCTGTTCCTGCTCACCTTCACCTCTGTGCCATGTATATCTATGAATGTGACGATGCTCAAAAAATGTGTTTGCCAGAAACATTTCTCTCTCCGCACATATATCAAGGAGAAAGTCACTATTCATATTCCTACCCTCCACAACCCATTTACCCACTATACTTTCTATCTCCTCTTTTCCAACTCTACCATTCATGTCACCCGGTAAAATTACCTGTGTACAGTCGCGCTAATAAGTCATGTCCCAGCTGTCATTACGTTTGGCTTCCTCTGTGCTGTATTAATGTCTGTCAGATGTTGAATAGGGTGGGTAAGTGTAGAAACATATGCGTATATTTCACTCGATATGAAGAAATGAAGCCTTAGATATTGCTGATACCAATTATTGATCAAAATATACTTGGTGCCGAGACATCACTTATTAACGCGATTGTACAATCGCACTAATAAGTCATGACTCGTGTGGTAAACTATCAATGGAAGTTAAATATTACTAAGCTATAATGAATCAAATAAGTCAATCTAAATGAAAACTACTCCATATCTAAATTGAATTCACTCTGAAACAAGCTAATTTATATCCAAAGGTCTCACATAATAAATTTATATATAGGGTAAGGTTATAAGGGTTAATATTAGCCAGGAATTAACTCACCAATAGTTCCACGTGGCAATGAGGCAAGGGAGAACGTTTTACCCAATATGGCGGTGGACAATGGGGATCGAGACTTCGGTCCCGAGACACGAGTCAAGTTAAAGAAAGAATAAGTGATTACATGGGAATGGACATGAATATTATGCTTATCTGTCAGTCAGTCATGGCGTCGATGAGAGCGTCGTGATGGTGTAGCTGAGTGTATTGTGATTAGAGGCACAAAAGCACGATCAACTGAGGGCAGAAAGTTAGATGTTAACTGGCTGGTGTTCGTTAAGGCTCTGGCGTTCCTCGAAAGCACACCTTGCTGCCTTGGCAAACCGCCAGGAGCCCAAATTATCGTACCGCAACTAGGTTGCTCTATACGATAAATTATATTAATATATACGATAAATTCATATATACTACATAGGACCATGGCAATATTGCTTAATAGCATATTAGGCCTTTTATAACTTAACTTATTTACAATCTTATAATATACGATCTACTCGTCCTACGTCGTGCTGTAGGAGTGATCGTGATGTCACAGAGACATACGAGATCATAAAAGAGTCATATTCTAATGTATTTATACGATACACTCCCCCCACAAAAAAAGACCTGAACCCCACCTTAAACCTAAAGTTGCCCAGTGGCTATCTTCTGACGCCACAAGTCGACGGCGCCAGCATCAGCGCGTCTGGGACGTGTCCCGGTCCGAGAATGATCACCATCAGTAAGAGGTGAGTCGTTCCTTTGAGAATCCTCGGACCCAGCAATAACAGGTGGAGCATCAGATTGCAATGCGGAATCGAGCTCCAGAGCGTACAAACGTGCGATAGGACGAACAGTAGTTCCAGTGGCTGTCTTCAATAGCGCCACCCGCTCTACAGAGTCTGCCCCCTTGTATACCTCCAATACGCGGCCTAATTTCCAGTATAAACGAGGACTATCTTCTTTAATTAAAACAACGTCACCAACTGTAGGTGCCGTTGGTCTACCAGAGGGAGTAACATTCCTTTCCCTCAATGCTAACAGATATTCACTAATCCACCGTTTCCTAAAATCCTCTATTATCCTGGATATATACTGGTATCTCTTAGACACCGCTACCTCAGAGTACAACGAGGGATCCTCTAACTCTACTATGGACTGAAAATCAGATGGAAATGCAGTCAATGGTTTTCCATATAGCAAGTGAGCTGGCGTTAATGGTAGTGGTTCTTGCAGGTCGGTGTACACATATGTAAGCGGGCGATCATTCACGACTGCCTCTATCTCTGTGAGGACTGTCGTCAACTCACTCTTCTTTAATAGAGCACGTCCTACAACCACTCTTGAGTCCTGACTTTACTATGCCGACACATCGTTCCCACATTCCAGCAAACCAAGGTGCCTTAACTGGAATGAACCTCCATTCGCACTTCTTCTCTCCCAAAAAAGTGATGATAGTAGGATCACTACTCATATCCTTTAGATATTTTGATGCTTGGACATAAGTGGGAGCATTGTCGCTAAGAATGAGTTGAGGGAATGAACGACGGGCACAAAACCGTCTAAACGCCAGCATAAATTCTTCACTAGACATATTATCACATAATTCTAGGTGGGTAGTTCCGTCGCACAGGTAAACAATAATATATAAACCTTCACTCTCCCTCGTCTTCAATGCCCCTGTGTAATCTAAGCCTACCGCTTGGATAGGTTCTACGTGCTTTACACGGCATTCAGGTAGAGGTGGAGCTGGTCCAGTTGCATATGGTTTACCTTTTAGTCTCTGGCATATTACACACTTTCTTACTACGCGTCAAGCTACTTGTCGAACTCTGGGTATCCACCATGTGAGACGTAAATTTGATATAATGTGACATACCCCGTAGTGTGTTACATCCCTATGTGCACGTATGATCAATAGATCAGTAACGTGATGTCTTGTTGGCATAAGTATAGGGCAGTTTGTGCCGTCTGGTACACCCGACCACTTCAGGCGACCCTCACACCTGATGAGGCCATTGTCTAGGTGCAACCTTAGTTGACGCACTATATTAGGCATTAATGTCTTTTTCGAGCCTTTCAAGGATTCTAATTCATTAGAAAAGGTTTCTACTTGAACCCATCTGATCAAAGTTACTTCAGCTGCTTTAAATTCACGAGCATCAATGTTGTGACCCCTGTTGCAGAGTTGGCCCGTTACTTTAAGCTTGAGATTGGATACATATCGCAATACCCAAGCTACAACTCTGACTAGTTTATTATAGTCACCGAATCTTGCCCACTCTACGATTGGACCCGGTGGCTCTTTTGGTTGGGCTGTAACTGCCACTGTTTCCAGTGGCAGAAGTCCCTCACCAACAGCATGCCATATCGTCCATTCACTTTCATGGAGCAGCCACTTTGGACCATGCCACCACAATTCGGACTTCATTAACTGGCTAGCCGTTATACCCCTAGTTATGAGATCACTAGGGTTTTCTTTTGTATTTACATAATGATGAGCAACATCTGGCAAAAGGGCTCTAATCTCATCTACCCTATTCCGCACATAAACTGGCAGAGACTTCTTGCTATGTATCCAGTTGAGTGCGACCTGACTATCGCACCAAACGTGAACGATTTCAATATTTAATTCGCTCTCGTATGCTGCGCGTAGCCTACATGTTGCACCAGACATGCTAATAGCAGCATGGCAGTCAATTCCATTTTAGGGATAGTTACCTTTTTAACCGGGGCTACCTTGGCCCGGGCTGTAACTAAATGTGCCCCAAATGAAGTAACGACATATATGGCTACCCCGTATGCCGTGGGGCTAGCATCGCAAAACGTGTGTAACGTAATGTCACCGAACGCCGCCACTTTACGAGGTATAGGTTTAGTACATAGGATGGCATATTCAATCAACAACAATGTCCCTTGGTCATTCAGGTCCTCGGGCAAACTGTCATCCCATCCTATTTTACGTCTCCAAACTTCCTGCATTAGAATCCTAGCTCTTATGGTAACAGGTAATGCTAGACCCAAAGGATAAAAAAATTGCACAACTTTGCTTAACAGACTTCTTTTTGTGTGCGCTCCTGTCTGCTGAGCAAAAGACCTTGTTTGAAAAGTTAGTATGTCATGTTTAGGTTGCCAGATCATCCCCAAATTTCTGGACTTTTCCTGGTTAAGAGATGCCGTACCGTCCACCTGTATTAAACTCTGAAGATCTTCACTATTAGTAACCCACTCGCGGAGAAATAGATGTGCATCCGCAAACAATCTGCGTGCTTGCCAGTATGCATATAACAAATCATCCTGACTATCGCTAGAACCCTGCAAATCGTCAATATATAATCCGCGAGATAGTTTACTTGTGTCCTCATGAGTGTCAGCTAGATGTTTTCTGATTGTGGCATTTAACAAAAACTGTGAGCATGTGGCCCCAAAGAGTACAACCCGAAAACGGTATATTATGATTGGACTTTCAGAGTCGCTAATGTAGCTGAACCAAAGAAAGCGGGTAACATCTCTATCTTCCTCCTTTAGCTTGACCATCAAGAATGCTTTCTCGATGTCACTGGTATAGGTGTACTTTCCCAGCCTAAACCACAATAGATGTTGGGACAGGTCTGACACCATGGACGGACCTGTCAACAGGCAGTCATTTAGACTGGGTTGTTGACCTTGGTGGGCAGAACAGTCATACACCACCCATATTGGTGTGGTGACGCTGTCTTTCCTTACCCCATGATGGGCCAGATAGTGAACCCTACCCTTCTTAACCCTTCCTACCCAGGCAGTCTTACCTAAGGACGGTCGCCCGTACCCGGGCGAAATGGCTGAAAAACGTCTAGGCCTAGGCTACCGTATTTATGTTTATTTTCACTGCTAGAACTTTCCCACTCATCTATAATCGTAGTGCGGTTTTCAATCTGTATTTTGGCGTTGAGTAGAGCTCTGCAAGTCAACTGGTTCAGTTGTGATGACGATTTCAGTGGAGCAAATATTGCAGAGATGTTGCCAATATGGGGTCTTTTCAGACACTAATTTCGTCTTACGTCAGAACAATAACATTGAAGAGTCTTCTCCTTCTTGTTTTCGGAGGTGCGGTGACGCAACGCTTGGGTTTGTTGACATAAGTCGTACGCACGGCGTTCAGACCAAGCTTAATTAGGCTATTAAGCTGCCGTCTTAGGTAAGGCAGCCCGGGTAGCGGCCCTTCTGCCGAGCTGTCCTTACCTAAGGCAGCCCGGGTAGGAAGGGTTAAACGGTTCCTTGACATCGACTCTCTCAATAAAGCCCCTATCTTCATAACTCCGAAATACATCGTCATACGCCTGGCGCGTGCTCGGTTCGTTAGACAATTTACGCTGTAATGCGCGCAAGCGACCTAATGCCAAACCATAGTTGGTAGGCAGGCTTATCTCACTGTTCTTCCAGGGTAAACTAACTTTATATTGCTTGTCTGAGGCACAGTAGCACACAGACTCGTCAAACCTTTGTAGCGCAACTTCCGAGTCATAATCAGTCTCCATAGGATTAACTCTTCAACCCCGGGTGGTACACGTGTGTACCATTATGTTTTGACCCGAGGAACCCGGTTGGTACAACATTGTACCATTGCTTGCGTATGGGCTTTCGAATGGCGCGCGTAAACATTTCGTTCCGTGGCCGCTAGGTGACGCCACCAGACACCATGTACGCCACCAAAACAGTCTCAACCTTGCCGCCAACATGGATACTAGCCCAAAAAGTGATTCCCCTGTGTCCGATTCCATGCTCCCTTCAACGCCTGCCCAGGTTCGTCGCGCCCTAACGCAAAGGCACGTACAAGATGCGTTGACTCCCGGAGGTATTGAAATAGCTTTGAGGAGTTATGAACGTGGTGAAGTACAAAATAGTGTTGATGACTTGGGCAGTGATAGCTCCGAGTCTTATCAGTCGCACTATAGTGAAGATTTAGACGATCTAGACAAAATTCATCAAAGAGACGCACAATTTGTTGGATTTGAGCATGACGATGATAGTGATGATAGTACTGAACGTGATATAGTTGTGCAAGGTGATGAGAGTGTAGTGAGAGTGAGCGAATGGGACAGCACTAGGTCGACTGCCAAGTTTAGGTTGAGTGACACGACACCTAGTCCTTCGCCAGCTAAATCCCCATTCAAGATACGTTTTTATAAGAAGCAAGTTCTTGAAAAGGCGGCCACGGCAGCCAGGAAAGAGGCCCTAAAACTTGTTGAGGGAGCAGTGCGTGAGGGTGCCAGTGAGGGTGAGGTTGACCCGCCATTGTCTTCCTTATCTACCCCCGCCACCCAAGTTGCCCCAGGCGCCCGCCATTCTTCCCCACCACCACCAGCACTGCCTAGGGTTGAGGACCCCCCACTTTCGTCCTATTTACCCCCTATTTCCCCCGAGAGGAGACATACTACTAAAGAAAAGGGAAAAGGGAGAAAATATGTGAAAAAAGGAGCTACAAGTAGGCGCTCTTTGTTCGAGGCTCCCGCGGCTTCCACCCCTGCCGGTCCCAGCCATACGCCCCCGCAACTTTCCCCAGGGTCCACCCCACCTCTCCAGCATACAACAGAGGTTCCTGACGATGTATTTTACCTCGCATCCATACCTGCACCTACAGACACTGAACCAGTGCTGTCTACGACTCGTCGTAGGCCAAGGAGCCCCGAACCTCTGCATGAAGATGACAGAGCCTCACCTGCCACTCCTTCCCCACCTCGCCGACCTACACGCCGCCCACGCATCATTCGTTCCCCGCGAGATTATGAGGGGGGGTCTGAAGATGAAGGGAACCTCACAGATGAATCTGGCCATGATTACATGGGTCCACCGTCAGGGCAAGATGACGGCTCTGACGACAACGACGATGACTTTATGGACATCGACGACCCTCAACCCAGACGCTTGGCCCAGGGCCGTCGTGCTCCTGGCCACCCTGGCCGCCGGACTGGGCCTGGGCGCCGTCGCACTCCTGGCCGCCCTAGGGTGCGTGCCGCCAAAGTTCGTGGGCGTGCTGCCCCCGCTGCAGCTCCTCGTCAGCGTCGCCAGCAGGACCCATTTTATATTTTCAACTGGCAGGATGTGGCTGCTGATGAAGTGAATGACCCTGATGTAACCCCTTTTGATGAGGTACAGGAGGGTTCAGGAGTTACCCCAAGGTTTCCCGCAGGCCCCAATGCTCCACCACATGAGCTTTTTGAGGCATTTTTTGATAAGGAGGTTACTGAGTTTGTCATAGAGGAGACAAACA
The DNA here is from genome assembly GCA_032716605.1 of Paralithodes platypus. Taxonomy (NCBI): domain Eukaryota; kingdom Metazoa; phylum Arthropoda; class Malacostraca; order Decapoda; family Lithodidae; genus Paralithodes; species Paralithodes platypus. The sequence goes on from CM064503.1 coordinate 43,289,867, forward strand.
AGCACCACCAAATCCAGGTGAACTTTTTTGGCAAGGTGACCAAGGGCTACATGAAGCGGTGGACCCCAGTGACTCATCCCGAGTTCATGGTGTTCCTGGCAATCACCATGCTAATGACTCATGTAAAGAAGCACAGGTTGGCTGACTATTGGATCACCAAAGATCTGATATCCACCCCTGCCTTCGAGAAATACATCTCTCGGGACCGGTACCTCGACAGCCTCGGAGCGCTCCATCTTGTCACCAACACCGACATGCATCTCTCTGACAAGCTGTGGAAGATTAGGACGTTGTACGAGATGATGCGAGAATGTTTCACGTCATACTTCACGCCCTTCTGCAACGTCTGTATTGACGAGTCTCTTGTGCTGTTCCGGGGAAAGCTGAGCTTTAGGCAGTACATCCCCTCAAAGAGACATCGCTTTGGTATAAAGTTCTTTGTGCTGTGCGATTGCCAAACTGGCTATGTCCTGGACTTCCTGGTCTACAGCGGGAAGGAAGGGGACGTGGAAATAGACCCCCTCATTGGCTTTGGTGGAGCAGTGGTTCAAGCCATGATGAACCGGTACTTCCAGAAGAATCACGTCCTCTACACGTCCCCCACTCTCTCAAAGTACCTCCATCAGCGCAAGACGGGGACTGTAGGCACATTTAGAGCGAAAAGGAAGGGCATGCCAACTTTCCCTCCTAAAACCAAGAAAGGCGATGTCTTCAAGAAGAAGTCGGGACCCATTCTGGCTATCCACTGGCACGACCAGCGGAAGGTCAACCTCCTGAGCACCGTCCACAAGGGGGAAATGGTTGAGACTGGCAAGGTGGATCGCCGCACCCAAGTCAGGGTGACCAAGCCCGATGCTGTAATGGACTACAACATAAGTATGAGGCTGGTGGACAAGTCCGACATGCAGATAGTCTTCATCGACTGTCTGCGTACCTCGTGCAGATGGTACAAAAAGTTCTTTCTGCACATGGTGGACATGTCAATGCTGAATGCCTACAATATCTACAGGCTTCGGAATCCGCGCACACCCAGGAAGTTCAGTAGCCTGCGGAGTTCCAAAAACAGGTGTTGGTGGAGCTCCTGGACAGGTATGCTACGCCACAGAGGGCAGTGGCACAACCTGTGCCCCCGTTCAGGGCCGCATGCAGTGTGCACAGTATCTAAATGTGCACAAGCTCGGTTACCTGCCTCTGGATCGAGATGGAGTCACCATTAGCAGAAGGCGGTGCCATGTCTGCTGGAACAGCCAGGTGAGGCCGAGGAAGCAGAAAAAGACCACCATGCAGTGTGTGGAGTGCCAGGTGTCACTATGTGCTATACCGTGCTTTGCTGAGTACCACACCAAGCAGGAGTACTAACTAATAATCATAGTGAAAGTACCAATGACTGACAATATGTATGTATATAGGCAACAAGTGGAAACAAAACAATGTATTGTGATAAAAAAAGTCATGTATTATGAAAACATATATAAATAAGTGAAAAGAGACACAATAAATTGTATATAAAACGTTTACAAAGCATATAACTAAGTGAAAGTGACACATGACATAATATTAGATGGCCAAAGTATAATAAACACCTGTGATAACGAATAATCACTGCCTAATATAACAATAACCTACCTCAATTACTAATAAAATGTACCGTATCAAGTGAAAATGAGCATTATCAGTGACAGTGACACTCTCTAAAGCATATTTATCAAAGTGAAAATGACACAACACCCAATACTTGATGGCCAAAGTACAATAAACACTTGTGATAACGAATAATCACTGCCTAATATAACAATAACCTACCTCAATTACTAATAAAATGTACCGTATCAAGTGAAAATGAGCATTATCAGTGACAGTGACACTCTCTCAAGCATATTTACCAAAGTGAAAGTGACACACGAACTAATATTAGATGGCCAAAGTATAATAAAAACCTGTGATAACGAATAATTAGTGCATAATATAACAATAACCAGCCTCAATTATTCATAAAAACTACGGTATCGAGTGAAAATGTGAAATATTAGTGACAATGATAGCCTAATACACATATTTTATATAATTGGACTCCAAATAACTATAATAACATCACTATCAATAAATAAAATCGACTCCGGGAGGTAAAAACTCTGGCGCGACGAGTGGCTAAGTGCGCAGTAGGTTAGCCAAGCCGGGGCCTGGGCCAAGGCGACGCATCCGAACGCGGGAAGATTTTCCCGCATAAAAATCACTCCACTTCCCGAGCTTGCAATCACTTGGGCTAGAGACCTCTACTCAACGGCATTCTACACATGAAGGTTTGTGCAACATTTTTTTTTTTTTTATAACTTTGTGTCATGTATTTCAGGAGTAACAGGTGAATGAACATGGACCAAAATTCCTCAAAACCCCCGGTCACAGAGTACAGTCACGATCTACCCTAGCCGGGGTTGGAGGGTTAATGCCTATGTGATCCAATCTCCACAGTCGTTCCAGGTCGAACTCGGCAGCCATCTTAGGGTCACTAGGTTGGGAATCTTCCCTTCCCAACTCCTCTGCCGCGGTTACATTGACTCTTTATATCGAGACAGTGTCGACCAGGACCTTTGACTGTGTAGTATGCACCTTTCCGCTCATGCAATATCCGAATTTAGTGGGGATTAAAATTACACCACACATCTTTTTAAATCCAGGGTATACTACTTCATAATAATGATCCACACCAAGTAGAACATGCACCTCACTCTGATTTCCCATGGGATCTGACAAGTTAACCCCTCTGCTACATAATGCGTGTTCCACCTTCTTCACTCCTACAGATACATATTCTGGTAGGGTGTCTACTACGATACAAGTCATAAAGTACTGGTTTTTACGGTAGAAATATGAAATCTCCGCTATCTCGTAGTCTTGCTTATCAGTAACCCCTGTGAAGCCCTGTAATCGAAGAGTCTCAGCCCCTACGATTCGGTGCTTCAGTCCCACTAGTACGGACCTCTTTATAAAGGAACGTTGAGACCCTTGATTTAGAAGTACCCGACAAACTTTGTTACTGTCATTACCTTCCATGGGAATCTGTATTGTGGGCAATATAGTGGTTTCTTGCGTGCTACCTAGTGCCACAGTTGTAGTACCCTCTTTTTTGACGTCTTTGACTTTATCTGCTGTAGGACACAACTTATCAAAGTGATGTCCTTTGCAGTGGCGACAGGGCCTTAACCCTCCTCTAGCGGGTGCTCTGTGGCCGTTTTGGGCCTTTCTGGGCCGTTCTGACTGCTATATCAACCATCAGTATGAAAGGAAATGTATTGCGCCGAAAACTAGGTGGAAATCGCTACACAATGACGCCACATACAGCTACGTAGCACTCGTGGAGCACTGACAGTGTTACCTCGAAGATGGAAGTTTAGCAGATTTTGCTACCTTGCTCACTTTTAGCGAACTATTGGTTACACTGTCATCCTCACGTGCGGTGGGGGAACTGGAGTTAGTGTGGGCCGGGAGGCCACAGATGTCGGACGTATGGATCATTACTATCCCACCCATTTTCACTCGATTTCCACCCTTTTTTCACCCGTTTTTTGCCAGTTTTTTCAACACGACTTAAGTGGTGAGCCGCTTTTTAAGGGTTAAGTATGTAGCAGTATATTGTCCCTGCTTACCATGTTCTCCACTTAGACAACCTACACATAGCTTCAATCTTTTCGCCTGTGCTAGTTTTGCCTCATTTGTTGGGTATTTTACGCAGAAACTCCATTTATGTTTGTTGTTACATAGCTTACATAGAATCTGAGCAGGTTTCTTATATGCACCCTCTTTCTTTTCTTTAGTCCCCACTGTCATGCTTACTGTTCCCCTCTTCTCCACATTCTCACTCCCTCCCGACACATACATTCTCCCTTATTTCAACTGTAGATTATTGATCTCTTTACTGAACTGAGTTTTGAACTCCCCCAGCTCAAATGATCTTACCTTATCAAGTATTGCCATAGGAAGCTTCTGACGCAAGATAATGACTATCATTTCCTGCGTGGTAAGCCCTAGGGTGTCTAGCGATCGAGTATGGCACTCCATATTTGCCCTGAAGTTTGTCAACTCATCAACCTTATACTGTGGTTCTGCGAGCCCCAACAAGGCAACGACATGGGCCATCTTCAACTGCTGTCTATCCCCGTATGTGGACTCTAATAAGTGTACCGCTTCAAGATAACTACCACCCACTACTGCAAAACCCTCTATCAAATGTAAGGCCTCTCCTTCCATTTGTCCCTTCAGATAGTGAAACTTGCGGACATTATCCAAAGAGGACTCATGAACCGTAGATCAAAATACGTCCCAAAAAGCTAACCACTCAGTTAACTTGCCCCCAAATGTAGGAAGATTGAGCTTTGGGAGGTGTACAGTATTTTGGGTCAGCCCTTCTATGGGCCTCATTATCGCCTCCCTTCTTACTCGCGACAGCACGCTGTAATAGGTACTTCGCTCTAAAGACAGGTTCGTCATAGAGGGCGCGATTATCACACTCTGTAACTATCTCTTCCTCCTCTATCATGTCAGCCACAATCACCTCACTCAGAGCCGTAATACGACCGTGGGTAGCCTGGACGTTTTCTAATCTAGCCTCCAATTCCTCTAGTTCAGCAGTAGTGATGAAAGTGTTGACGTCCACAATTAGCCTATTTAATACTCCCCGAAGTCCCGCCCTTTGATTTTTAGGGGCTTTGATCAGCACCCCACTAGACGGTGTCTCTTTATCGTCTTTATTCATTTTGCATGTGAGCCTATAGGCTATGTATCTAAATGTTACGTTACAAAGACAACGGCAAAATAATAGTCTAGGTAAGAGACGCCGACCGGCGGACTTCTATGTTATGGAGAAAAAATAGTACACTAAATAGCAATACCTACTAATGGATCATATTGAACAAGAACAAATGTTAGGTCAGGTCATATGTCACAGGAAGTCTGAAATGGAAAAGAAAATTATTGGGGAAAGATGATGGGTGGGATGCAGGATTTGGGCAGGTGCAACGATGTGACCCTGCATTCTGGCTCTAACCACCGCTTGGCTAGTCCTACCAGATTATCATAGAGTTGTTCCTGCATCCTGTTATATGTCCCCTTGTTCATTGCCTTAAAATCCCTTACTGGTAGCTAATTCCCAGGTCTGGGCACCAATGTGGTAAACTATCAATGGAAGTTAAATATTACTAAGCTATAATGAATCAAATAAGTCAATCTAAATGAAAACTACTCCATATCTAAATTGAATTCACTCTGAAACAAGCTAATTTATATCCAAAGGTCTCACATAATAAATTTATATATAGGGTAAGGTTATAAGGGTTAATATTAGCCAGGAATTAACTCACCAATAGTTCCACGTGGCAATGAGGCAAGGGAGAACGTTTTACCCAATATGGCGGTGGACAATGGGGATCGAGACTTCGGTCCCGACTCCCGAGACACGAGTCAAGTTAAAGAAAGAATAAATGATTACATGGGAATGGACATGAATATTATGCTTATCTGTCAGTCAGTCATGGCGTCGATGAGAGCGTCGTGATGGTGTAGCTGAGTGTATTGTGATTAGAGGCACAAAAGCACGATCAACTGAGGGCGGAAAATTAGATGTTAACTGGTTGGTGTTCGTGAAGGCTCTGGCGTTCCTCGAAAGCACACCTTGCTGCCTTGGCAAACCGCCAGGAGCCCAAATTATCGTACCGCATCTAGGTTGCTCTATACGATAAATTATATTAATATATACGATAAATTCATATATACTACATAAGACCATGGCAATATTGCTTAATAGCATATTAGGCCTTTTATAACTTAACTTATTTACAATCTTATAATATACGATCTACTCGTCCTACGTCGTGCTGTAGGAGCGATCGTGACGTCACAGAGACACGAGATCACAAAAGAGTCATATTCTATCGTATTTATACGATAACTCGATTCCCAGTGCCTTTGGTTCAGAAAGTGCTATCTGGCAACTATTGAGGCTCTACTATATTCATATACAGTGGAGCCCCCATCCTAGCTGCTAATCGGTTCCACAGAAATAGAGCTAGGATTGAAACAGCCAAGATCGAGGCACTGTTCTTATGGGGAAAATTAATCGGTTCCATGCTCATGCCAAAATTTGCGTCTTTTTCTATTTTTTGCCTACGAAAACATGTTTTATTGTACACAAATTAAATTTTATGCATTATACTGTATCATATAATACACCATAGAATAAGTTTTTAATAACTAGAAAATAAAAGGCCCAATATCTAAACAATTACCGCACTTTTTCCGTGTTAGGCTATGAAAACATGTTTTTTGTCTAGGCTACATCAAGTTACTGTATTTACAGGGTGTCAATCCAGAAAATATGAATTGTGTTATCATTATGGTTTATTATTTTGTTATCATTATAGCGCGGCGAAGGCGCGAGCTCTAGGGGGGTCCGGGGGCATGCCCCCCAGATTTTTTTTTTTAGAATTTAGGTGTCTAAAACAGTATTTCCTGCAATCAAAAAACAATCAAGATGGAAAATATGGATACCAAAATTGTCAATTTAGCCTAGCCTATTTTTTTTTTGGGGGGGGGGTTTCTGTTATCATTATACAAAAAGTTCATTTGCGTTATCACTCAAAAAAACAACGTCGTTAGGCTAGGCCTAAAAAATTTCGCATGATAGAAACAATGCCCCAATCTACAGTATTTATGGTTAGGACTGTCATTTAGCCATGTCTATATTATTATTTACAATGCATAAGATTTAGGCCTAGGCTACTTGAATAATTATTATTCAAGTAGCCTAGGCCTAAATCTTACGCATTGTAAATAATAATGTAGACATGGCTAAATGACAGTCCTAACCATAAATACTGTAGATTGGGGCATTGTTTCTATCATGCGAAATTTTTTAGGCCTAGCCTAGGCCTAGGTTCTAAATTCGTCCAGCCACCCCTCAAGTACCCATTTCGCCCCAAATACATCCAATAAATACATATTATGAGGAAAAAACGTATTATGAGAAGATTACTTACCACATATTTTATTATTAATCATTGTCATATTTAGCCTAGCCTAGGCTAACATCGTCTAGGCTAGGCAATTCAATCGCTTTCGTCCGACATGGACTGGTCTTTGCTGTGTTTTGAGCATGAAATTCCTTCATTGCTACCACCAGGCCAACCATCCCTATCACTAGATGTACTAGAGGTTATAATAAACGCGAGAGATAAGGGGTTCAGGCACAAAAAGGCTTGCAAACGGTTGTTTTGTCAACACAGATACTAGCTAAACTGCAAGCGTCTGCTTAGTGATGACGTCATACAAAGATGGCGGCATCTTGCGCATTTGACGAACGGATCTCGAATTCACTCGGATTTCGTCTCTAAACGGCAAGCTACTGGCAGATTCTTTCGTTATGTTAAAACAAAATTATTGTTTTTGTTTGTTTTCTAGTTTTATGTAGAGTTTTTCGTTATTTTTGCTATTTTTCGGGTTTCGGCTGGGATTTTGATGCGAGGAATGAGGCTTTTGGCGCGAGAATTGAAATGGGGAATATTTGGTGTGTGGTGGGAGGATTGAATCAACGAAGACCGGTGTAGCGAGGATGGGGGCTCCACTGTATTACACACCTGGGAGAACTGCATTGAAGGAAAAAATACCAAAAACACGATATATAAGTATTGTTACAATATATTTATCTCATTATGTGAGAGCAAACCAAATAATACGAAAGTTGAGACTAACCCGAACGAAAGAATGAGAAACTCGTAGTATTTCGCTCACTAGATTCAGGATTAAAATGTGGAGGAAGTCTCATAATGCTGTTATTACTTTTTAAGCCAACAATACTGGGAGAAAAGTATCTCATAAAATTAAAACCAACCGTTAAAAGTAGTATTCAGCCCATGAGTGTCAATAAATTACGTAAATAAACATATAACAGATTGTTTTTTCCACCTTTAATTCTCTATGTGGGACAAGTCTGCCTGAAAAACAAAGCGGTCTCCATTATATTTTGGGATAAAGCTTGAATACTCGAGAACAGCTTGTAATTTGTATAGACAGACAATGAAATTTAACTTATAACATATTTATTAGCCCATAGAGACACCCATATAGGAACGAAAGATGGAAAGGCATGTAGTAAAGGACAAAGGTGGATATATGAGCGGAAGAGATACACTCTCCCTCATATACTGGCAGTGACTGACTTGCACTGTCTTGCAGGCCTCCAGGCCTCCAGGCGGCAGGCCCAGGGAGAAATGGTACTAACCGCAGAAGATGCCGAATCTGAAAAAATCCTGAAGAAGCCCAGGCAGAGGATTTCACCCCTCTGCAGATCCTTGATCCAGCCCTGAAGATGACAAGGGGGGTGCTCATGCATTACCCTCTTGAGTTCGACCTCGCTCCAATCATCAAGAATCCTGCAGTTGAAAAGGCTGAATGCTGCAAGGTAAGGGGAGGAGCTGAGACAAGGCAGGTGCTCATCAATATCCGTGGAGAACTACCTGCCAGACTCAAGACCATAAGGGGCAGCTTCAAGCTGCGCCCTTATGCTGCTGAACCCATCCGTTGCTTCAAGTGCCAGCATTTCGGACACCTGCAGTATGCCTGTAAAGGGGTACTCAGGTGTGGCGTGTGCAGCAACCGCCACGACACCAGAGAATGCATTGTCAAACTAAAGGCGAAGGAGGAGACCACAACTAAGTGCCCCAACTGCAGCCAGGGGCACCACATATGGTGCCAGCAAGGAAGAGGAGGCTCCCGACTGCAGGAAGGAAGACGACGGAGCCCCCAAAGACAACACCACAGCCACCAAAGGAAAGAATGAGGAAGCAGAAAAGCGAGGAGAGGAGACCACCACCTCCTGAACCTGAAGCTGAGGATGACTTCACCTTCTCCCAACCACAGCTTGCTAAATTCCTCATCAACTTTACCAAAAGACTGTGTATGATGCTCGACGTTGAGGACAACAACCTACCATCACCTGAAGAAGTCGAGGCCCTCACCAGTGAGGTCCTAAAAGAAGCCCCCAAAACCAGCCGACCCCAGAAGAAAGAAAAGATCCATCAAAAGAAGACCCCCAGGAATAGACTGCAACTCGAGAAACCCCTGAATAGGACCACCGCAGCTGCAGCCACGAAGAAAACACCAGCCCCGAAACCAGTAACAGCTGCTGAGACAGAAGAATCCCGTAAAAGGGAAGCTGAACGCAAGGATAAATGGGAAGAAAGTCAGAAGAAGAGAGCAGAAATCGTCAAGAAAGCAGAGGAGGAGAAGAAGAAACAGGAGGCCGAAGAAATACGAATACTTAAAGAATTTGTCAGAGAAAATGCGAAACTTTATTAAGACACCGACGAGGAAGAAATTGATGCAGACGAATTTGAGGACATGATATCATGAAGAGGTCTTAGGACCATACTGGTGGGCTCCCTAAATGGCATAGCTCCGTGTAACCTCCTTGAGGTTACAAATCTTACAACAACAAAAAAGTGTAACATGCTAGATAGCGCCAAGAAATTAAATACTTTCATTATTCTATAAAGATATTGAAAACAAACCTTACTTATATATATTCAAACTACAACATAAATATAATTTAGAGGGCATTAATAGGTTAATTTTGTCAGTAGGCCAATTATTGAGAATATTCGGAGACCTATAGTTATAAAGTAGGGCATGACTGGGCTCTGACGGGCAGTGGAGAGTTGCCAGCGGTAGCCAGATTTGGGGACTTTAGTCCGAGCCTTAGAAAAATAGAGTCACGACTTCTTAGCGCGATTGTACACTCTTGCCTTTTTCTTATACATTTGTTGACTTTACTCCAAAACTTTCTATTTTCTTCCACACCTTTCCCAGTTTCTTGGTTGACCGGTGCAGACACACACATAAAAGTATATCTATATATCTCGATCTTACACTCACACCACACAATTATAGAGTCCACGCATCCAGTTTTTTACACACTTCTTCAACCTGTCTGATAATATTACGGCTACCCCTTCCTTTTTCTTATGTTTATATCCTGCATCCAATCCAGACCAGACAACTCATCCTTCCCCACCCCACAATTCATGTTCACTCTCACCATCCCACACTCTGAACCCAACAGGTGCGTCTCACTCACCCCACACACATCAACACTTCCATCTAACCCTCTCCGACATATGACGCGATTTTGAGGCTATTGGGGATACTTTAAAGACTTTGTTACCATCAGGGGTATTTAGAAACCTTTAGTTTAGTTACTTCAACCTCTGCAGTTGTCTTTGAGTTAGCTGTGGGCAGAAAACTAATTTTGGAGAGGTAATTATAAGAGTGAGAGAACTCTATTTCTTATTGCTAATCTGGCAACCTCTGCGTCATAAATGTGTGAAAGGGTTAGACCCTTGCATCAAACAATCTTTCTTACCAATATCATTGATGCCATTGGCGTTGAAAGCACGACCCAGAGCATGCAGTCTTTTAACCATTTCAGTGCGGGTGATATAGTTTTAATGTTTTGGCTACTATTAGAAGACTTTCAGTTAATGAAGGACCTCTAGCTGTTAGAAGGCTGCTCACTATCTAAATTAACCCTTATAGGTGACTTCAACGCCAAGACGTCGGCCTGGTTTGTCGACAACCCCGACACAGACAGAGGGCTGGTACTACAAAACCAAACCGATAACCTCATCATCCTTAACGACATCCATCAACATACCCATATTCCTCACCAAGCCCTCTATAACCCATCATCTCCAGACATCACCTTTTGCTCCCCAGAACTCGCCCCCACAACATCCTGGAGGGTGGTCAGAACCTTAGGCTCTGACCACCTCCCGATCATTATCACCACCAAAACCAGACTCACCCCAGCTAGCCACAAACACACATACACCAATTATAAAAGAGCTAACTGGGAAGCATTCACAAATGAGACAGAACAACACTTCACAACTCTAAACAGTACACCCATCACTAACATCAACAATGCTGTACACATACTCAATAAAACTATCCAAAACGCTGACAAGAAACACATTCCAAGAGGTAACAGAAAAAGACACAACCCCAACTTCACACCAGAAATTCAAAACCTCATCAGACAACGCGACATACTGAAACACTCCCCAGCACCCCACACACAAGACATCACACAACAAATTCAAGCACTCAACACCCAAACTAACAACAAAATGCAAGAACAACAAAAACTAAATTGGAATAACTTCCTACAAACACTTGATCACAAAACAAACCCCAAAAAACTATACAAAACACTAAACAGCATCACACTTTCCAACAGCAACACAACACAATCACATGCTGCAATCACAACAACAGACTCTACTCCTTCATGTAAACAACAAGCAAACACTCTCATCAATCACTTCTCACATGTCAGCCACCTAAAACCTCACAAAGACGACCGACGTGTCATCCGACGTAAGAGACAATTCCCCACAGACCCTGACTATACACCCTTCACCAATCACCAGACAAAGCATATCATCAACAATCTCAAGCACTCACCCGCCTGTGGCCTAGACAACATAAGCAACATACACCTCAGACACCTGGGACCACAAGGCATACAAGCACTCACTAACATATCAAACTACAGCTATTCACACAACACAATACCAGACATTTGGAAGCATGGTATCATCATCACATTCCCCAAACCCAACAAAGACCCCACGCTACCCTCCTCGCACCGCCCCATCACACTCCTTTGCTCCCCCTCCAAAGTCATGGAACGCCTAGTATTACAACTAATTACACCTGACCTACCCCTAGCTCCAACACAACATGGCTTTAGGCCACTGCACTCCACAAACACTCTTCTCACAGACCTTACACAAAGAGCTTTCGACGGCATCAATTCAGCTAGACCACCACACAGATCACTATTAGCCACACTCGACATTAGTAAAGCCTTCGATGCCATCCCCCACCACAACCTAACAAACAAAATCTACAACACAAACATGCACAACAACACAAAACGGTGGCTGGCCAACTTCCTAGCAGGCAGATGTGCACACGTATCTTTTGCCGGTCAGTCCTCTAAAATCAGAAACTTTCCAAACGGAGTCCCACAAGGATCCGTCCTATCGCCCGCACTCTTCAATCTGTACATGCACGATATAACTACACCCAATACGCCCCAAATAAACTTAGCCTCCTATGCAGATGACATAACACTCACATGCACACACCATTACCCAAAAAGAGCAACAGATCTCCTTCAACCCTATCTCAACACACTACATGGCTGGTGCACTACAAACAGACTTAATCTAGCCCCAGCCAAATCCACCGCAACCCTGCTCACAAGTTGGACAGGAGAACACGAATACATCCCTCAACTCACCATAAACAACACACCCCTAACACATACACACACACCCAAAATCCTAGGAGTAACATATGATACTCATATGACATTCAAACAGCACACCACAAACATTAAAAAGAAACTGACACCCAGACTTAACGCCCTCAGGTCACTTGCTCACACAAAATTTGGACACAACAAAGAAACTACCACCACAGTATATAAACAATACATAAGATCAGTGATGGAATACGCAAGCCCAGCCTGGGCTTCTAACCTAGCTGAAACACATCATAAGACCTTACAGACTATTCAAAACAAAGCCCTGAAGATCATTACAGGCTGCACAGCTACTGCACCCACAGATCACCTACATCAAGAAACCAAAATCCTCAAAGTCAAAGACCATCTGGACATGAGAGGCACTCAATTCCTGGCAGCAGCCTCCACGAACCAAGACCACCCACTAAACTACATGGCAACACACCCACAGACACCAAGAAATATCAAAACAACACCCAGCACACGGTATCACACACAATTATTGTCCTCTCTCCCTCCCTGCCCACCCCGAACCAACTTCCAGAAGCACATCCATACTCATATCTCTCACCGATCCATCCACTCACTCACAGACAACACGCAGCTGCATGCACGACCTCCCGAAATCCATCCTTCCGAATCCTCCCTTCCTCGCGAGGACAGAGTCCACCTGGCCAGGCTGAGATGCGGACACCATCCAGCTCTCCTGAGCTATCAGAAGAGACTGGATGACTCCGTTGTCGACACCTGCCCGGGATGTAACACAGCACCCCATACCATTAAACACATCATAGAAGACTGCATTTCACACAACCACTTACGCCAACAACACAATCTACACTCAATGAGAGCTCTGTGGGAAAGCCCGATCGTGGCCATGGCCTTTCTCAGGGACTCGGGGCTGTTCGGCCAGGCAGCTTAGGGAACAACAACAACAACAACAACCCTTATAGCTACCACATATCCTTCCTAAGCTGCATAAAGTTGTCTAAATATAGCTAGAATATGATAGAAAAGACGTTACCCGTATTGAAAGAGTTAAGAGTTTAAGCCCATTTCTTTGTCAATTTTAACCCTCTCCGACATATGACGCGATTTTGAGCCTATTGGGGATACTTTAAAGCCTTTGTTTCCATCAGGGGTATTTAGAAACCTTTTGTTTAGTTACTTCAACCTTTGCAGTTGTCTTTGAGTTAGCTGTGGGCAGAAAACTAATTTTGAAGAGGTAATTATGAGAGTGAGAGAACTCTATTTCTTATTGCTAATATGGCAACCTCTGCGTCATAAATGCGTGAAAGGGTTAAGACTATTCATGCCATTTAGGTGTTGATTTTTTCATGGTGAGTGACAGCTAGCTTGTAATTTAGGAGAACACATTTTGTAAAGACCAATGTACAAATTTATCTAGAAAAGGGGATCTTACTATCTTAGGGATGTTTTTTAGAGCTTGAAACTATAAAAATAGTAGATATATAAAGCTTGAAAACCCATCTCCAGGAGTTAAATTTGTACATTGTTGGTAGAAAAATATCCTGGCTGAAGGTCGGTTCCTCCTAAATTACAGGCTCGCTTTTGCTCGCCATGAAAAAAATAGACACACCTAAATGCCACAATGACAATGGACCTTCGGATCATTAGTGTGGCAATATTAATACCTTTAACCCCATTTCTTTGTCAATAATAAGACCTTTCGTGCCATCTAGTTGCAAGTACCCATACTTACTGTCTTGATAGCGTAATGCATAAGTGCGCGGAATTTCAGTGTGAGTGTCCTAGGTTTGAGTTCTTGGAGTGCCACATGTATTTGTTGTTGTTGTTGTTGTTCCCTAAGCTGCCTGGCCGAAGAGCCCCGAGTCCCTGAGAAAGGCCATGGCCACGATCGGGCTTTCCCACAGAGCTCTCATTGAGTGTAGATTGTGTTGTTGGCGTAAGTGGTTGTGTGAAATGCAGTCTTCTATGATGTGTTTAATGGTATGGGGTGCTGTGTTACATCCCGGGCAGGCGTCGACAACGGAGTCATCCAGTCTCTTCTGATAGCTCAGGAGAGCTGGATGGTGTCCGCATCTCAGCCTGGCCAGGTGGACTCTGTCCTCGCGAGGAAGGGAGGATTCGGAAGGATGGATTTCGGGGGGTCCTGATGTGGCGGCGTCTACGCCGTGGGGCCACCTCCCGAGGCTGCCGACCCTCCACGGCCGAAGACAAAATCAACGACCAGTGGAGGAAAACCGGATGCCGGCCGCGGGGAGCAGTTTCGGGAGCCAAACCGTCACAACCATTCCCTGCCCCCTCCCTGGGGGCACGGGTCCTTGGAGCGGCTTCGGTCGTGCCGGGAATTTCCACATGTATTTGTTGATTTCATTAATTGAGTTCAGAAGTGAAGTTGGTTGGTGAAAAAATATAGTTACATATACTGTATATCCTGTTCCAAATTGTGAGCTCTAACCTCCTCAACTCAAAAATGGCTAGAGCAAATGGACTGTAAATTTCCACACCTACCGGTATTCCCTGGCGAGCCACGGCATAGTCGGTAGAGCATCGGCTACTGATCAAAGAGTTGACGGATCGTGTCCTCACTGTCAAAATGTTATTGGTAGATGTCAAGCCCGGGCAACTTGACCTAGCGATTCGTAACAAACGCCTAATGTTCATGGCACACTTCACGGGAATTACGGCGGCTCCCCCCCCCACCCCCCCAAAAAAAAAAATAATAATAATAATAATAATCCATGTCTGACCTTACCCTATCTATCTATCTATCTACTGTATATGCTCAGGCCCAATCCCAATTTTTTTTTTTTTTTTTTTTTTTTTTTTTTTACCCAAATAGTTGTTGTTGTTGTTCCCCAAGCTGCCTGGCCGAACAGCCCCAAGGCCCAGAGCAAGGCCAAGGCCATAACTGAGCGCCCCCTAAGAACCCTCCCTGCCGACCACAATAAAGCCTGGGTGACCGAAGCCACTCCATGGCGGGGAGCTGAGGAGGGTGTGGAAACGTCTGGGAAACCAAAGCCCTACCCAGGGCCCTGTGCCCCTCAGCAATTATGAAGAGAAAGTTGAGGGGCAAAGGAAAAATGTGACGCTTTGGCTGCCAATCTTGGTAGATTGGGAGGTCAATCCACGGAAGAAACGCCGTCACTTGAGATCTAGAAAATATATAAGTAAAAGGAACAGTCAGAGTAAGCTATGGGTATGGCAGAGATCGCTCAGTTCTCACTCTGATAGACCAGCCCATCACCACATGACTAGAACCCAATCCTCTCAGCATCAGCTAGGAAAGGCCCTAGAAAGCCGCCTTTGCTGGAATACTTTAGTGGTTTGTGAGTTGTAGAGGTTAATGTTCAAGAGTGTTGGCCTACTTATTTGGAACAGGGTGTAGGGTGTTGTGTGTGTGTGTGTGAACGGTATTAACCCTTTCTGTACCGGCGACGTCTTTTTCATTATATTGTGGTAACTATTAGACGGTTTTATTCAATTTAAAAAAGGGCCTCCAGCAATTAACAGGCTTCAAACCATCTATATTATGAAATCAGTTTGTGTGTCTGTTTGTCTGTCTGTGTGTTCTTAATAGGCGGCCGCATTTTTGGACCTGGGGAGCTGAAACTTTGCATGTGTGTGTCAATTGACCTAGGTCAGATCATAGAGGGGGCGAGGCCACGATCGGAGGTCGTTTCGAGGCCGAAATTGAAAAATAAAAAATTAAAAAAATGGCCGTTTGGGGCAGAAGGAGGCCTCCGATCGAATAGGTGTATGGAACGAAAGTTGTTCGCAGCCTCCCTAAATGGGGGTACGGATGAGGTCAGATCCAAAATCGGAGGTCATTTAGCGGCCGAAATCGAGGTCGCCATTTAATGAGGTACAGGGAGGTCGAGGCCAGTGATTATGGTAGTAGTAGTATTGTGATGATTGTGGTAGTAGTGATTGATGATGGTGCTTATGGTAGTAGTAGTAGTGGTGGTAGTACCCGGGCAACGCCGGGTACCCCTGCTAGTCTCATTTAAACCTTTTTATTACCACAGATCCTTCTTAAACTGCACAAAATTGTCTAAATATAGCTAGAATACATTATAAACACGTCGCCAGTACAGAAGGGGTTAAGTGAGAAGGGTTTATGTATCAGTTTATATATTTATTTAATATAATTTTAGTTTCCTCCCTTGACCTCCATCAAGCATAATTAATTATCCTCAAGATCCCCCTTCAAGATAAATTTGTACCCGGCCGAAGGCCGGTTCCTCCAAAATAACAGGCTCACTATCGCTCGTCAGGAAAAATAGACACCTAAATGGTACGATAGCTTTTGATATTGATTAAGAAATGGGACGAAAGGTCTTGAAATCGCCAAATTAATGGAGTGAACGTCGTAAAATCTAAAAACTAATAGGGGTATAAACATGAGGGAGAAGGGGGTCCAGAAATAGCAAGCACTCCCCTTTAAGCTACATGACCATGATTTAGAGGGGGTGGTAGTGGATAGAATTACAAAACAAACTAACTTGTAGAAGGTTAGGTATCAAGAGTATCAGTGATGAGATGTGTACTAGTAGGCTTGGATGGTTTGGACATGTGGAGAGCTGAGGAGAAGGTTAGGTATCAAGAGTATCAGTGATGAGATGTGTACTAGTAGGCTTGGATGGTTTGGATATGTGGAGAGCTGAGGAGAAGGTTAGGTATCAAGAGTATCAGTGATGAGATGTGTACTAGTAGGCTTTGATGGTTTGAACATGTGGAGAGCTGAGGAGAAGGTTAGGTATCAAGAGTATCAGTGATGAGATGTGTACTAGTAGGCTTTGATGGTTTGGACATGTGGAGAGCTGAGGAGAAGGTTAGGTATCAAGAGTATCAGTGATGAGATGTGTACTAGTAGGCTTGGATGGTTTGGACATGTGGAGAGCTGAGGAGAAGGTTAGGTATCAAGAGTATCAGTGATGAGATGTGTACTAGTAGGCTTGGATGGTTTGGACAAGTGGAGAGCTGAGAAGGTTAGGTATCAAGAGTATCAGTGATGAGATGTGTACTAGCAGGCTTGGATGGTTTGGACATTTGGCAAGGATGGATGAACTAAGCAGGGTGAAAAGATGCAAGTCCATGAATGTGTGGGGAGCTGCACCAAGAAAGACATGGGATCGGACTTTGCGGTCTGATCTTAAATCAAAGAACCTTGACAAGTAAGGCAGCTCTTAACTCAGTTGCCTGGAACGCCACCATTACGATGTGAGACCGGGATCCCACTTCATGTGGAACACTCGTTCTTTAAATTTGTGTATTAGTTGGTATGGTGTTGGTCTGCTACTCTATAGGCTCGGGTTAGAGTCTCGGCCAGGTCATACACCAAAAATTTAAGAGATAAATTATTAGTATTAGTAATAATATACCCCCTGGTACTACTCTCCTTGGCGGGCTTCGGGGCCGGCGACTGGGGCTTGATGGGGGAGGGCTAGGGTTATTTCCCTCCCTCTCCCCTCGAGCTTTTGTCATCAGCTTGACCAATTTTGAGTAGTTTTTCTTTCCTCATTCTATGTTTTTCCCCTTCTATTCTTATTCTGTCCCATTCGGCTTTCCTCGGGCAGCCTATATCTTATGTCTCCCTGGCCTGGCTAGGTAGTTGACTCCTGACCCGTTTTGTCTCTCCGGTTGCTGATGTGGCCGAACTGACTTGATTCCCTTCGGTAATGCATTTTTTGCTTCTCGATGTGATTATTATTTGTGTACTGTACTGTATTGTGTTTTTTTTTGTTTTTAGCTTGTAACTATGTTTTATTGTACTGGACTTACTATTTTTTTATTATTATTATTATTATTATTATTATCAGTAATAACAAGGTGGTATATATTCCCAGGACTAAGGACTTATGCAGTATCCAGTTGAAGAAGACGGCTCCCCCAGAACCCAAGATCATCATCATCATCATCATCTCCGACGCCTGGGAAACCCCTGGTGAAGGATGGCCATGGCGGAACATCACCTGGAGTATAAAGCCGGTATCACACGAGCGCTTTTTCACTCAACTTTTATCCTCAACACTGGTCTGGCAGCTTATGAGGTCAACATTTATAATATTTCTTAAAGCCGGTATCACACAAGCTCTTTTTCACTCAACATTTATCCTCAACACTGGTCTGGCAGCTAATGAGGTCAACCTTTAGAATATTTTGGTTGCCTAAATTCATCTAACAACAGTCTAGTTTCCGATACCAGTGCAAATTATTCCAGAAATGTTGCCAGAAAAATGTTGCTCATCCATTCTTGACTATAATATAGGTTTGATTCCCAGAGGGAAGTAAAGAAAACCTAATATTTAAACGTAATCATTGACGATATGCCTATTAATATAATAGTCTCCCTTCAAACGCGTCGCCAGTTTTGAATCTACCGCGCGGGAGGACAGGGAGTACAACTTCATAAGTGCAACGCGTATTCTCTTATGGAATCGTCTTTATGATTGGGTACTCTACGAAAAAAACTTGTAAAAAAGAAAACAGAAAAATTAACTTAATAATTGCTATACTCAAGCTTCCTAACTGCGTGGATTTCTTGCGAGTGGATTCCTGACGCTGGCCCTCTAGCGTCTACACTTCCTTCTCTGACATATCAAGATTCAACTAAAAAATCCAGCGAATGGGAAGGGGATGGCAGGGAGGGCACTAACATCGTCAATGATTACGGGGCCCTACTAAATATTAGGTTTTCTATACTTCCCTCCGGGAATCAAACCTATAATTTAATAGTGGCCCCTCCATCATTGACGATATACCTGATATATAAGACTGGAGGGGGACATTTGTGACCAATATCAAAACCACCAACCCAAATACCATAGGTAACAGAGAATCCGTATAACAATTTAAGTATTTTTATTGCTTTCATACAATAATATAAAAATATAAAAGAAGGTAAGCAGTGCTTTACTTTGAAGAAGAGCTTCTTGTACATGATTGGACCTTCACTTGAGATCTATTGCATGTTAAGTGAGAACATTCTTATACTCTAGAACTCTAATCCTTAGGATCATGTTCTGACCTTAAAATTATTTGTACAATAAAATCTGTTTGTACATTTTTGTTAATACTATCTAGATACAAGTATGATAGATTTCTGAAAAAAAAATAAAAATATGAAAAAAAAAATGAATAACCAGTTCTATTCATATCACAGCGTGTGATTTATCACAAACCGGCGGAGGGTTCTAGTGGGTCTTAGGGGTATTTTGCACATACCCCCCCCCCCTTTTTCAACTGAAGAAAAACATAAAAACAAATAGCACTTGGACTGCTAGACCCGTTGCCGTAATGCGACACAGGTCCGCTTTGGCTTGTCCAGGGCGACCGACAGGTATCGCGTAAGGAATGTGTGATTAGACGCCCACAACTGAGTGTCGGCTATGTTGTTAATGGAAATTTTTTGCATAAACCGGAGGGAGACAGCCCACTTTCTAATGTCGTGGGCTCTACCTATTACGCCGGGATTACTTTCCTTAATTACATCTACGAGTAAAGAAGCCAATTTCCTTCTCGTGACGCGATTACCTGTCTGGTTAACCCATAGGAAGCCTGGTTGTAGAGGTTGTGCAATCCTCATAAACTTACCGGGCATAAAATGTGTTGCGTATGTCCACGTTTAAGCGCCGGGACTGAGAATTCTGAGAAACGTGATCACAATGTTCGTTTATGGCAATAAAAGTAGGAGACGGCGCGATCTGCACATGTTCGTGCAGTCTTCCAAACCTGAGACAATTTGGCTCGTTGCTCATCGCCGCCAGCTCTGACACTCTGTTACTTGTCGCCAAAGCCATAAGGAACACAGCCTTTTTTAATACTGACTCCGGCGCATGGCTAAACTTGCGCGACTGAAGTAATGCTAACGCTTTGTCTAGCGACCAGGTAGGCATGAGCTGGCATGGTGGTGGGCGTAGTTTAAAACATGCTCTCATGAACCCTTTCTCTTCCGCCAGTGGTATGGAGAGACCAGTTAGGTCGAAAAAGGGATTTCTAATGGCAGATAAGTGATTCTTTAAAGTAACAACTGAGAGGCGCTTCTGTTCAAACAAATAATCTAAGTATTTAAAAATTAAAGCCACTGAGGCATCAGATTGAGCTGTTTCTACTATCCAGGTTGTGAAAGTTTTCCAATGTGGTTGGTACTGTCTCCTGGTTAACAGAGTATATTGATTCAGAAATTTACTAGTGACACTTTGCCCATACCGAGTTAGCCATTTTGCATTGTAAATGTCCATAAGGCAAAAGTTAGCGAGGTCTGAAGGTTGTCAATTGTCTCCAAGTGGAATGCAGAGACCGGGAGTGACACCGGGTTCCTGCACCACATGAGTAATTGGTGATACCACACTTGAGCCGGCCACATTGGCGCGATCATCGAGACTATGCCCCGGTAACCCCGTGGTTTGTGTGAACTACCCGACACATGAATGAAGCGTCTGGAGGCGGAAAAAGATAGATTGAATTCCACCTGTTCCAGTCCTCCAATAAAGCGTCTGGACCCCCCGCCGGAGTTCTTGCCCGGCGGGTCAGATAGAGGGGAAGTCTGTGATTCCCTTCCGCCGCAAATAAATCCACTTGTGAACGGTATGGCTCTGCAATCATCTTGTTGAAAACGTTTTGCTTGAGAGCCCATTCTACTAGGGTGCTCTGTCTCTGAGACAAGGCGTCCGCCCAGATGTTCGCTATCCCCGGGAGGTGAGATGCGTGGAGATGAATGCTTAGCGATTCGGCCAGAGCAAAAATCTGTTCTGATACTTCCATCAACTCTCGAGACCTCATTGACCCTTGCTTTTGAATGCAGTGAACTGCAGTCAAGTTGTCCATTCTGAATGCAATTGACTTCCCGTGTAGGGAGGCGCCGTGAGCTTGAAGGAAAAATAATGGGACTAGAGGCTCTTGTTTGTTGATGTGAAAAGTTACGTCTTGGGACCAGAGACCCTGAGCTTGGTGACCTAGATTGGACTGATAACCCCAACCTATTACCCCTGAAGCGTCTGTGTCTACTGTCACGGACCTATAGGCTCTGACTGTACGGGTTCACTTCCACCCTTCAAACGCATCAACCAGTCTGAGATCGGGGTCGGGGCTTCAAGCAACCAAACCAACAGAGGCCCGAAACTTCGCATCCCAATATCCTTCTTACTTCTATCCCTCTCATTTTGATCGAGCAGAGTTTCGAAGTCTCACTCAATAAATATGTAATTCAAATTAAAGTTCAATGCTATCTCTGCTCATGAACACCAGGGGGTGGAAGTTTCTTTTCTGGTCACATTAAAACTACCGTAGTCAATGACGGGGCGGGAATAATGAGTGGGGTCAGTGTTATCTTAGACTTTCTCGGTGCAACGTTCTCGGGAATATCGCTTCCAGAAAGCGTTGTTTTAAAACTCCAGGAACTACCCCCCTTCGGTTTGACTACGGGAGATATCGTGACTATAACTTATATTTTCATTTTGATTTTCTTTTTTGTTTTCATTTTGTATAAATTTAATATTTTGCATTAATATTAATTACCATTGTATTTGTTTTATTTTGTTTTATAACTTTAATTATAATTATATATACATAATGGTTTTGTTATATTACTTAATTTTATTTTATTATATTAACAAAAATTGTGTATTCTTTCTTATCCATATATATTTATACCCTAATGATTAAATGAAGTGAGGAAGATTAACCCTATATAAGATTCAGAAGACTACTTTGAAATCTGATTAAAATACGAGAACAACTCTTAAATTAAAATATCATCTTAGTAATAAATATTAAAATACGAGAACTACTCTTAAAGAGACTTTACCTTAATACAAGTACTAAATTAATAAAAGTACTTATCCATACTGAACACCCTTAAACTAAAGTTCAGTCTTTGTGTTCAACCTAAAGGTCACCCTCTAGACTCCTTCGGGGCTAAATCTTTAACTAAGCTAGTTCCACTAGTCTCTCCAAACTTTGGGTTGTAACACTACCCATACCGTAGGTGGAGGAGAAACCCATGTCATTATCGAGTACAATGTTTCGGTCTTTGCCCAGACCGATAGTAAGTTGTGAATTAATCGAGGAATCGGCCATAGTTTTCCCGTTGGCAATAGTGGGAAAAATTTGTTGCCTTCCATGATTAACCTCTGAAGTGCGCATGGGGGTAATTGGAAACGTCCCCCTGTGCTGACGTATTTGAGGTGTTTCCGTCACTAAAATATTCATTGTGCCATTAATAGCATTAATACTTATCCATATGCGCCTATTATAGGTTGATTATAAAGGTATTAACCTGAAACAACAATAAAACGAGTGAAAACAGCGTTTGGATGGTCAAAATCGGAGATATAGCCCGCGAGTTGTATAATGTATGGGTGAGGCAATCTGCTTTCCCGCCAATTTCCCCCAAGGCCACTGAGACACAGTCGATCGATACTGTCTCTCTCTCTCTTGCACTCGCTTGCCATCAGTGATGACAACACCCTGCTTGCAACTCGCTAATGTTAGCACGAAAATATACCTCAGAATAAGGGAATAACAGGGAAAATAGGTGATAACTGAAGGAGAGGAGGAAAGTGGGGAAGGAGGGGAGGTAGAGGACTGAGATTTTGCATGGCCCAGGGGCCAAAAAAAAAAAATATAAAAAAAAAAAAAAATTTCGATGTCAAAAGTTGATTTTTTTTTTCACTCACTCATAAGAGTCTCCCCGCAGTGCACCGGGGGAACTCTTATGAGTCTCCCCGCAGCTCCCGGGTTAATCTCTTGACTTTCAACCGGCCCAACTTCACAGTTAATTGGATCCAGTTGAGTGAACCGACTGGGGACTCCATATTCAGACTGTGGAGAAAAAGAAACCGTTTTCTGCGAAATCTGTTGCGATTGTCCACACTCGTGAGTAAGAGTCAGATCGGCAGTGTTCCAAACCAGTCCTATCCACTGAATTTCTCTTGTGGGAACAAGGAGCGACTTTGCCAAGTTGACCTTGAACCCTAGAGTTTGTACATGATTTAATACTAGTTTGACATGAAATTGACATAACTCCTCTGACTCCGCCACTACTAGCCAGTCGTCTAGATACAACCACACCTTAATACCTTGGGCTAGCAAGGGCATGAGGGCCTGCCGGACTAATTTTGTAAAGATTCTTGGTGCCAGGTTCAAACCGAAAGGCATTCTCTGAAAGACGTAAGTCTCTTGCCTGATCCTCAAGGCGAGGAATTTTTGGAACCGTTTGTTTATGGGGACATGCCAATAGGCGTCTTTCAGGTCTAATGAACACATCCAGCCTTGCGGCGGGAGTGCGAGCCTGATTTGATTCACTGTAAGCATCCTGAAGGGTGTATTGTGAATATGTGTGTTCAGACGCGAGAGATCTACTACTGGTCGCATCTGCACACTGTCCCTTTTCGGCACTAGAAATAGTCTGGAGGTGAAACAGGGCAATTGGATCTACTCGGACAATGATTTGCTTGTTGATAATTTCCTGAACAAGCGACTCCACCTCTAAAGAAACATTGTTGACTTCTAGAGTTTGACGTAAACGAGGTCGCCGGAGCCACTTAAGATATGCCTTTGCTTGTCAATGTCCTGGCCCATGACCGCCGGGGCCAAGCCCTGCGACATGCTCGGAACGACCCAGTTTCTGTACTGGGTCTGTTCTGTAGGACAACTCTCGGGTTCAACTTGCCTGTGGCAGGCCCTGGGAGAGAGGGAGTGTAGTTGACTAGTTTTTTGGTGGTGGTGGCGGCGGAGTGGGGTTAGACTGCTGGCTAGGTTTGGCATGTGGCTGACCTTGAGCAGGCTTCTGGTATGACTTACCCCTATAGCCTGACTGTTTACCCTGCTTGTGTCTGTGCTGAGTACCTCCCTGTTGTTGAGGAGGCTTTGGTTCTCGAAATGACTGTTTAGTCCGAGTAGGATGGGGCTTCCCGCCGCTATTAGGTTTCGAGTAAGGTTTCTTTCTTTGACTGGGAGGTACTCTGCTTCCACAAGTCTACCAAATTGAAAACAATACTCCATGTTTCCGGTGGAAGAAGTGGTGCAGTTAATACCGGTGAGAGAGTTACTCGGCGGGCTATATCCTTACTTCTTTACCAAGTACACCCGTAAATCCTGTCTTGCTCTAACCGCCTCCATGATAGCTACTCTAATATCACCTAAGGATTGAATAGAATTTTGTAGGAGGAGCCTGCGTGACAAATCCGAGGCTTTCCTCACATGTTGGTCTGATATGGCTGTTATAGTTCTCGTGAGTGACTGGGCAACCTGGCGACTGACGAGGTATTGAGAGAACATTCTATACGCTTTATTGCGTAGCTTAAAGTCTCTGTCTAAGTGAGCCGGAGGGGGTGTGGCAAAAGGTTCATGCAGGTCGTAAAGTGATAGCTTGGGAGCTGCCAGGAATTCAAATAAAGCAGGTGACACGCCGCCTGCTTTGTTAACAGGTAACGAGAACCAGGAGTGAACTTCCTGCGGTACTTGATGGGAGGATTTAGTGGTAATAGTAGATGCAAAAACCTGCGCCTCTAGTTCCCAGTCCACCCACGGACCTACACCTACCTGCCCCACCTGCAAGACTGGTGTGTTTGTCTGATCTAGTGCCGGGACTGTATCCAGTTCCGGCGTCAGTGCATGTAGAGCTTTTATATAATTTACGCCGTCATTCTTAGACCAGTTGGCAAACAGTTTTTCAGATGAGGCCGGAGGTATCGCCGGGAAGGCCGAATACACAAAGAAATCAGCGCCATAAACAGATGGGATGGCCTTAATGGTGACATCTAGTAACCTACCTTGGGCATCCTTAGCTCTTAATTTTCTACTCTTATTAACCTCAATGGTCCAATCACTAGGTACCGGAAGTTCCCCCGATACGATAGCTTGTGCCAGGTGCGGTTTCTGAGGAATTGACTGAACCCATGAGCAATCCGGTCCATAAAGAAGAGGCATATGGCCTCTTCTCTGTGGAGGTTTATCAAGAGGGGGAAGAGTAACGTCTGTAATGACACGGACGTTAGTGGTAGTCAAGGAGGCCGGCACTGTCTTGCTACTAGACGTGGCAGTCGCCGGAGTAACGTTAACCGAAGGCAAAGAGGAATGGGGATGTGAAACACCTGAGGGCTGTAACGGCCTTACCGTAGACTCAAGTGGGGTAACTACCGCTGTGCTAGTGGAAGGAGCTTGAGAAGAAGGAATCTGATATTGTTGTATTACTCTGTGGAGAATATCATGTAGTTCCTCAGTAGTTACACACATATCGTGGGATCCCCGAGAGGACTGAGACCCACCTTCTGACTCTATTTTGACATTAATAGGTTGAGCTGAGGACAAATTTATGTTTTCCGGCTCCCCTGGTAGTTCTATAACTTCTGGTGTTGGCGGCCGGGGGTTAATAAATGGTTCCAGCGGTGGCCACACCAAATCTGGGACTGACGAGGGTATAATATCTATTTGGCCAATTTCCCTGTCCTGAACGTTAACTTGTGAAGGTTCTGAGTGTCTCCAGATCCCCCGGCTTAGTGCCGCGGTTGGCTGGGAGTCCTGTATCACCTGAGAGTTATCAAAAATTTGATATGAGCAAGACGGAGAACCCCTATACTGATCCGCTAACACACTGCTAACCGGGGGACCTTTACGTGGCACATAACTTAACTTAGGAATGGCCTGGTGATGGGCTGGTCTATCAGAGTGAGAACTGAGCGATCTCTGCCATACCCATAGCTTACTCTGACTGTTCCTTTTACTTATATATTTTCTAGATCTCAAGTGACGGCGTCTCTTCCGTGGATTGACCTCCCAATCTACCAAGATTGGAAGCCAAAGCGTCACATTTTTCCTTTGCCCCTCAACTTTCTCTTCATAATTGCTGAGGGGCACAGGGCCCTGGGTGGGGCTTTGGTTTCCCGGGCGTTTCCGCACCCTCTTCAGCTCCCCGCCATGGAGTGGCTTCGGTCACCCAGGCTTTATTGTGGTCGGCAGGGAGGGTTCTGTGGGGGCGCTCGGTTATGGCCTTGGCCTTCCTCGGGGCCTTGGGGCTGTTCGGCCAGGCAGCTTGGGGAACAGCAACAACAACAACAACTTAGGAATGGCAAATGTAAACTCTTGTGGCTCACTCAATGATTGTTCATCCCTGTGACTAGACTCCATCCCCTCCGCTCCTATCTCCAAGCCGTCAGATTGGACGTTAGACATTAACCCTTCCTACCCGGGCTGCCTTAGGTAAGGACAGCGCGGCTGAAGGGCTGCTACCCGGTATGCCTTACCTAAGGCATTTGCTTGAAAGCGTGCTTTAAATTTCGCGCGGGCAAATTTTACTTTGCGGGGGCGACCGTAGCGCCACCAAGCCTCAACTACCACGCTTATCAGTTCCTACGTTGCCGCCATTGCGAGCTACAGCAAAAAAATGAATTCCGACGCGTCCGATACTGTGCAATCTCCCGCGCGTCCCAGTGCTACCCCGCTTGCAACATCTACGCCTCTGCCAACCGAGAAGAAAAAGAAACTAAGGAAAGTGAAACGTTTGCTAAGTGATAGTGCAATACAACATGAACTTTTGAACCAGGATTTGAGCAGTGGTGAAAGCTCTGTGGACAAAAACCTCTATATTCAGAGTAGAAGTGGGAGCGAAATTGACGATTTTGTGGGATTTGGTGCTGATGACAATGTTGATTTATTTGAGGGGGGTGATAGTAGTGATGATCCTGATATGGAAGTGGTGGAGGAAGGTGCTATTGAAGTACCAAGTGTGCTAGAGCCAACCCCTTCGCCTAGTTTCGTAGGTCAGGGTAGGCCTAGGCCTAGCTCTAGCCCTAGCCCTACGCCAGGACCTTCCCCTTTGCCTGCCCGTACGCCCTTGAAAGTGGGTAAATACTTCTATAAACAGTCTTTAGTGAAAAGTGCAGCCAAGAAAGCACGCAGGGAGGCAGAAAAAGTGAGGGAAGGCGTAGATAGTGAGAGTGACGCCGACCCAGGCCTAGCAACCACCCGCATTCCCGACGCCTTGACCCGGGACGCCGGGAGGGCCACCCACAGCCCTCGGCTTCATCTGTCCCTCAGGATGACCAAAGGGCCTCTACAAGTGCGCCATTGGCCTCCCACAGTGTGTCACCACAGGCCCCGCATCGTAGGTCCTTATTTCCTGCGGAAAAGTCCACGGCTAGCCGCAAAAGGAGCCCAACTCCCGAGGCCGAGGCTCCCATTGCTCAACCTCCCGCAGCCTCACGCCGCCGACGCCCGGTCTATTCTTTTGCCCCAGATGACCTGACGTCGCCCGAGGAAAAGGGAGTCCCGACAAGAAGAGTCAGAGGACCTCTAGGTCGTGGACGTGGTCAGCCTGCCGACGCCGCTGCCCCTGGGCCTGGGCCTGGGCGTGGGCGTGCGGGGCGTCCGCCTGGGCATCCGCGTGGCCAAGGGCGTGTGCCAGGGCGTCCAGGGCGTGTGCCTGCTGCAGCTCCACGTCCTCGTCCTCGAGCTGCTGAAATGTTTGTGTGGTCAGATGGGGCGGATTTTGTGCCAGATTTTCCTGCCTTTGACGAGGTACAACAGGGTTCTGGGGTGTCACCAGCATATCCCTGTGGCCCAAATGCCAACCCCAGTGAACTTTTCTGTGGCTTCTACGACAATGAAGTCATGGAATACCTTGTCAAAGAGACAAAAAACCACCAGGCTATCTGTTCAAACTTTCTTGGCAGGAAGACCAGTGCCAAGATGGTGGCATGGAGAGCTCTCACTGTGGCAGAATTATATGTGTTCTTGGCACTCACAATGCTGACGACACACATAAAGAAGCACGTTCTGGCCGACTACTGGATAACTGGCAACCTCACAACGACTCCAGCATTTGGCAAATTCATGTCAAGGGATAGGTACTTCGACATCCTCTCATATTTCCACCTGACAAATAACATGCATGTCCACGAGCCCGACACACTCTGGAAGATCAGGCAACTGTATGACATGATACGTCATCGGTTTTCCACCTACCTGATTCCATTTCAGAAGCTGTGCATCGACGAGTCTCTGGTCCTGTTCCGTGGTAGGCTGCACTTCCGACAGTATATCCCGTCAAAGAGACACCGCTTCGGCATCAAGCTCTTCGTCCTCTGCGACTGCAAGACGGGACATGTGCTCGACTTTATAGTCTACAGCGGCAAGAATGGTGAGGTGCAGATTGACCCCCTCATTGGTTTTGGCGGCGCTGTGGTAAAGAGGATGATGGAGAGGTACTTTCATGACAACCACGTCCTCTATACCGACAATTATTACACGTCGCCTATCCTCGCCAAGTACCTCCATGACCGCAAGACCGGAACTGTCGGCACAGTGAAGGGGAAGAGGAAGGGCATGCCAGCCTACCCAACCAAAACTAAGAAGACAGACATCTTCCATAAGAAGAGTGGCCCCATCCTCTCCATCCACTGGCATGACCAGCGCAAGGTCAACCTCCTCACCACATGCCACAAAGTAGAGATGGTCCCCACAGGGAAGGTGGACCGAAAAACGAAGAACCCTATCACAAAACCAGCTGCTGTTCTGGACTATAACCTGAACATGCGCCTTGTCGACAAGTCCGACATGCAGATGGGCTTCATAGACTGCCTGCGAACATCTTGCAGGTGGTACAAGAAGTTTGTCCTGCATACAGTAGATATGTCTGTCCTCAACGCGTACAACATCTACCGTTTGAGGAGTCCAGTCATCAAGTACAAGAGCCTGCGGACCTTCCAAAAGCAGCTGATACATGAGCTCCTGGTAAAACATGCGGGTACACCAGGGAGGCCACTACAAGGACCAGGCATGATGGACAGAATAGGGTGTGCCGAGTTCTTGAGAAAGCACCAGCTCGTCGCCCTTCCTTTCCAGGGTCCTAACAGCCGAATAAGGATGCAGAAGAGGTGCTATGTGTGCACCCGCACAACTCGACAACCAAGCAAACCCACAAAAGCCACTTGGCAATGCCTCGAGTGTCAGGTGGGACTGTGTGCTGGCACCTGCTTCAATGATTTCCACACTCTGGCAAACTATTGAAGTGTAAGTGACAGTGATAGTGACACTCAATAATAATAATATAACTAAGTATAAGTGAAAGAGACACATAAGTAATAATAAGTGCCTTCAGAACAATATGAACAAGTGAAAGTGACACTAAAATATATGTTTCTAACAATAAAGAACTGAAAATTACACTATCAATTACCATAGTCCAGTATAAATAATCATAACTACTATAATAATGACTATAAAACTAAGTCTAAGTGAAAGAGACACACATAAGTAATAATAAGTGCCTTCAGAACAATATGAACAAGTGAAAGTGACACTAAAGTATATATTCCTAACAATAAAGAAGTGAAAATGACACTATCAATTACCATAGTCCAGTATAAATAATCATAACTACTATAATAATAACAATTATTATCGGGGTCGACAACCCCGACACAGACAGAGGGCTGGTACTACAAAACCAAACAGATAACCTCATCATCCTTAACGACATCCATCAACATACCCATATTCCTCACCAAGCCCTCTATAACCCATCATCTCCAGACATCACCTTTTGCTCCCCAGAACTCGCCCCCACAACATCCTGGAGGGTGGTCAGAACCTTAGGCTCTGACCACCTCCCGATCATTATCACCACCAAAACCAGACTCACCCCAGCTAGCCACAAACACACATACACCAATTATAAAAGAGCTAACTGGGAAGCATTCACAAATGAGACAGAACAACACTTCACAACTCTAAACAGCACACCCATCACTAACATCAACAATGCTGTACACATACTCAATAAAACTATCCTAAACGCTGACAAGAAACACATTCCAAGAGGTAACAGGAAAAGACACAACCCCAACTTCACACCAGAAATTCAAAACCTCATCAGACAACGTGACATACTGAAACACTCCCCAGCACCCCACACACAAGACATCACACAACAAATTCAAGCACTCAACACCCAAACTAACAACAAAATACAAGAACAACAAAAACTAAATTGGAATAACTTCCTACAACACTTGATCACAAAACAAACCCCAAAAAACTCTACAAAACACTAAACAGCATCACACTTTCCAACAGCAACACAACGCAATCACATGCTGCAATCACAACAACAGACTCTACTCCTTCATGTAAACAACAAGCAAACACTCTCATCAATCACTTTTCACATGTCAGCCACCTAAAACCTCACAAAGACAACCGACGTGTCATCCGACGTAAGAGACAATTCCCCACAGACCCTGACTATACACCCTTCACCAATCACCAGACAAAGCATATCATCAACAATCTCAAGCACTCACCTGCCTGTGGCCTAGACAACATAAGCAACATACACCTCAGACACCTGGGACCACAAGGCATACAAGCACTCACTAACATATCAAACTACAGCTATTCACACAACACAATACCAGACATTTGGAAGCATGGTATCATCATCACATTCCCCAAACCCAACAAAGACCCCACGCTACCCTCCTCGCACCGCCCCATCACACTTCTTTGCTCCCCCTCCAAAGTCATGGAACGCCTAGTATTACAACTAATTACACCTGACCTACCCCTAGCTCCAACACAACATGGCTTTAGGCCACTGCACTCCACAAACACTCTTCTCACAGACCTTACACAAAGAGCTTTCGACGGCATCAACTCAGCTAGACCACCACACAGATCACTATTAGCCACACTCGACATTAGTAAAGCCTTCGATGCCATCCCCCGCCACAATCTAACAAACAAATCTACAACACAAACATGCACAACAACACAAAAAGGTGGCTGGCCAACTTCCTAGCAGGCAGATGTGCACACGTATCTTTTGCCGGTCAGTCATCTAAAATCAGAAACTTTCCAAACGGAGTCCCACAAGGATCCGTCCTATCGCCCGCACTCTTCAATCTGTACATGCACGATATAACTACACCCAATACGCCCCAGATAAACTTAGCCTCCTATGCAGATGACATAACACTCACATGCACACACCATGACCCAAAAAGAGCAACAGATCTCCTTCAACCCTATCTCAACACACTACATGGTTGGTGCACTACAAACAGACTTAATCTAGCCCCAGCCAAATCCACCGCAACCCTGCTCACAAGTTGGACAGGAGAACACGAATACATCCCTCAACTCACCATAAACAACACACCCCTAACACATACACACACACCCAAAATCCTAGGAGTAACATATGATACTCATATGACATTCAAACAGCACACCACAAACATTAAAAAGAAACTGACACCCAGACTTAACGCCCTCAGGTCACTTGCTCACACAAAATTTGGACACAACAAAGAAACTACCACCACAGTATATAAACAATACATAAGATCAGTGATGGAATACGCAAGCCCAGCCTGGGCTTCTAACCTAGCTGAAACACATCATAAAACCTTACAGACTATTCAAAACAAAGCCCTGAAGATCATTACAGGCTGCACAGCTACTTCACCCACAGATCACCTACATCAAGAAACCAAAATCCTCAAAGTCAAAGACCATCTGGACATGAGAGGCACTCAATTCCTAGCAGCAGCCTCCACGAACCAAGACCACCCACTAAACTACATGGCAACACACCCACAGACACCAAGAAATATCAAAACAACACCCAGCACACGGTATCACACACAATTATTGTCCTCTCTCCCTCCCTGCCCACCCCGAACCAACTTCCAGAAGCACATCCATACTCATATCTCTCACCGATCCATCCACTCACTCACAGACAACACGCAGCTGCATGCACGACCTCCCGAAATCCATCCTTCCGAATCCTCCCTTCCTCGCGAGGACAGAGTCCACCTGGCCAGGCTGAGATGCGGACACCATCCAGCTCTCCTGAGCTATCAGAAGAGACTGGATGACTCCGTTGTCGACGCCTGCCCGGGATGTAACACAGCACCCCATACCATTAAACACATCATAGAAGACTGCATTTCACACAACCACTTACGCCAACAACACAATCTACACTCAATGAGAGCTCTGTGGGAAAGCCCGATCGTGGCCATGGCCTTTCTCAGGGACTCGGGGCTGTTCGGCCAGGCAGCTTAGGGAACAACAACAACAACAACAATAAAACTAAGTATAAGTGACAGAGACACAAATTACTTCAGAAAAATATATTTATTGAGTGAAAATATCATAATAACAATAATATATGGCATAATAAACAATAAAACACTAAAAAATTGCTTCCCGCCATAATTCAAGGTAGAGCGATGAGTCAAAACGTTCGTCGTAGCCTGGGCCGCGGTTGAGCGTTCGGACGCGGCGAGGTAAATACGCGGAAAAAGTTACCTCCACTTCCATCACCATAACTCCGGAACTACTTGAGCTAGAAAGCTCTACTCAATGCCATTCTACGCGGCAAGGTAAGGCGCCCATTTTGACATATGTTTGATTAATGTAGGTAGTATATTAACTCTTTTAGACATATTATGTTCCAATAAGTCCGAGGAGGCGGGAGCCCCGGGATCATTGCCACTGCCTTGCACTACACTCACAACAACACTGCGGCTGTTAGAATTATCGGAGGAGGCTGAGGTTGCCACCAACGGTTTTATCGTAAGCTAACTTATCGGAATTACTGAGCTCATATGATGCAAAATCGCGTCATAAACTTATTGGAGAGGCATGGAGATAAGTCCATATGACGCGATCGCGTCATATGAGTTTTTGGTTATAAGTTCCATATGACGCGATCGCGTCATATATGTCGCAAGGAGTTAAGCAAGATTAGCCTTAGTTTACTTTTGTTGTGTTTTCAGCCAGATCGCCCGGATACAGCCTCCGTCCTTAAGAAAGGCAGCCCGGGGAGGAAGGGTTAAAGAGGTAGGAGTGGAGGGAGGTGGCCGCGACCCCGGTAATGGCTGGGAACGTGGTTGTGAAATAACCGTACGTGCACTTAATTGACTGGAAGTGGACGGCGTTGAAGCAGAACCCTCCTTCCGGCGTTTCGTAGACCTCGAGGACTCGGCGGAAGAATGTCGGGATTGCTTTCTAGGGGATCTAGACCGTGATCTAGATTTGTGCTACGGTGAAGGCGACCGTCTCCTCTTAGATTGGGGGGGGGGGGTCGGCTCAGCGGTGTCACTTTCACTACTTGTCACTACCTGCTTGGATAGTACTTTAGATTTAATTTTGGGTTTGACTGACTTCGCTGGAGCTGGCTTAACTAATGGAGATTTAATGACTAGGTTTTCCCAGAGCTCCTCATCATCACAATGGAGAGCTTTATGAGCAGTGTCTTTCGCATAAGTGTTAAATGTTGACTTGATCTCTTTCAAGGCTGCTAAGCAAGACAAATCTCTCTTATCAAAAACCGCCGCTCGTAACTCAGAGCACACGGCACACTGTTTAGACACCCATAGTCCTCTTGAGCGATCAAGGCACTTTACACATTTTATACATAAATTGTGGGCAAAAACTGGTAATAATGAGCCAGTGGGAGTAGAGCAAAGGTCAAAGCGAGGCATGATGGAGCTAGGACCCCCCCACCCCCCTCTGCCGGAAGCGGTTACTCCTCTGCTGCCGGGACCGCTACTACTGAAGTGATGAGACTCTGGAAATAGAAAATTTCCAGGAATCAATGCTCATAAGGATAACCTGAGAGATGTTAATACATCCTACCTCAAGTCCGCCGGAAAGTTAGTTATAGCCACTGCCAAGCTAACCTTCCACTAGACCTGGTAGAAAGACCCCGGGTCTCTCCTTTTGTCCCACAAAATGAACTGCTTACCTGTGACTAAGTGTCACTGGCCTAAACAACCTCAAGCGTTGGACTATCCTTGACTATTAGTACTAGATGGATCGTTAATACGCTTCATGACTTGAGTCATGGTTAAGCTCACTTAACTGTTACGCCGGGCGATAGAAGTTACTGAATGAGGCTATCGGTCAGGGCGAGTTCACTCCCTTAAGAATCTTGTAAATTCCGCCGGAAAGTTAATGGTTCAGCACACCACGCCGGGACATTTGGTTGGTTTCTTATCGTCTGAGACGAGAAAACGCCGGCTCTTTTGAGAAAGCCGCCGGAAAAACGAACCAATATTTTCAGAGGTTAGGACTTATATGGGAAAGTCCAAACCTCCGAAAACCCCACCACATAAGCGGGACGTCTCCCAAAAACCCCTGAAGCATGAAAGCACACATGCCAAACACAAATATATATCGGGGATAATATTATGCTTACACATATAGAGCTTAATTTATAATTCATAAATAACCCCTAGCCTATGTTGGAGACCCGTAATAATGCTGGCCATGAGGTAATGTCGAAACATCAAAGTGACAGCAACTCGATGCTCCGAAAACCCAGCAGCAGCAGAAGCACGTGGAGAAGAGGCCCGCGTAAGGGGCCCAAGCGCAGATACGGACTCCAGAAGATTCCACACAATGTGTGGCAACCCTTGAACTGGAGCACCTGCTAGAATAAACTATGCAACTACCTCATAATGATGGCCTGAAGCATAAACTTGCGGAATGGTAGCCTCCTAAATAACTATCAAAAGCTAAAGGCGCAACACAACACATACTATAACAAACATGGCGCAATGATCCTGGGGGACACATAGGCGCCTGTTACAATAGTACCCTAACTTACACACCTCCTGCGGATGTACCAATGGGGTAGTCTGTGCTAGCTAATCTAAAAACATGTTCAATACAACTCAGATGTATACGAATGAGCAAAGACTCCCTAGAACTGATCGAACGAAGAATGAAGCCGGAGCACAGTGTAACCCACCCACACGTAACAGATGCGGGAGGTGGAAGGAAGTTTAGACGCTAGAGGGCCAGCGTCAGGAATCCACTCGCAAGAAATCCACGCAGTTGGGAAGCTTGAGTATAGCAATTATTAAGTTAATTTTTATTTTTTATTTTTTACGAGGTTTTTTCGTAGAGTACCCAATCATAAAGACGATTCCTTAAGAGAATATGCGTTGCACTTATGAAGTTGTACTCCCTGTCCTCCCGCGTGGTAGATTCAAAACTGGCGACGCAGCGTTTGAAGGGAGACTATTATACTAATAGGCATATCGTCAATAATATATCAATTAAATATCTCGTGTGATACCGACTTTAGGAATAAATAACATGTACAGAAAATTGAAGTCCTTATAATTTTGAAAAGTAATAGAAAAAGATCACAAGCTACAGCAAAATGAAATGAAGCTAAACTTATATAGAAAAAGTAATGAAAATACAAAAATAAGCCCTACAAATTACGGATCATATTTTGGAAAATAGTAGAAAAGATCAAAAGCTACAGAAAAATTTAATGAAGATAAAAATATATAGAAAAGTAATGAAGATATAAATATATAGAAAAGGAATGAAAACAATTTATGAAAATACAAAAATAGGCCCTACAAATTATGGATCATTGAAGGCCAATGAAATTATATTTTGTATAACTCTATTTATTTATGTGAAGGTAGAATCACACGAGCACATTTTCCTGTAATTTTTAGACGGGCAAGGTTTTCCACATAGCGATTTTTATAAGTTAATTTGACTTCATATTGTCTTTGTCCCAGTTTTGGTTTGTTTAGTTTGTAAGTTTTACATTTTAATAGCTAAATCTTATTTCCACATAGTGATTTTGATAAGTTCTTTTGTCATTATATTATGTCATTCCTGGTTTGGTTTGGTTTGTTTATTTTGCAAGTTTTACATTATAATTTGTATTGAAGGTCGTCTAAGATCAAAGTTAAGAGTATGTTCGCTAGTGGAATTAAGATCTTATGGTACAGGTACTTATATTATCAAGTTGTCAGACAACAATTGCCCTTTAAATTTGACAGAAAAGTTGCTTGTGTGATACTGTACTGCCTTAACCCATTCAGTACCAGGGACATCCTTTTCATCATATTCTGGTAACTAGTAGACGATTATAGTCAGCTTAGGAAGGACCTATAGTAATAAGATTTTAAACTATCTCGACCAACCCATTTTAACTACCACAGATCCTTCCTAAGCTGCATACTATCGTCTGAATATAGCTAGAATAAAATATAACACGTCGCTGGTACTCAACGGGTTAAGGGGAGGTTTTTAGTTTGTTCCCTAGACCTCCATGAAGCTTAAAATTACACCCCTAGACCCCTTTTCAAGATGAGTATGTACATTTTTCGGCAGAAAATGTCTTGACCAAAGGCCGGTTCCTTCTAATTACAGGCTATCGCTCGCCAGGAAAATATCGACACCTACATGGCACAAAAGGTCTTAAAATTTACATTAATGGGGCAACAGTTCTTAAAATCGCCAAACTAATGGGTCGAACGTCTTAAAATCTCAAAAGCAATGGGGCTAAACATGAGGGAGAAAGCGGTCTAGAAAAAAGTCCCCCAAGTGGAAATCTCCCCTTAAGCTAGGAGTCGCACAGTCGCTAACCACAATACGTACACACCCTCTTTATGTTAAGAATTTTAAAGGGAAGTCGTGAATTGAATAAGTAACATTTTAGAAGTTTGAATAAGTTATATATTTGAAGGACTTGGTTTACTGAGGATAGTAGGGTCTCCTTTGGATTCGATACAAATTCAGGAAGAAAAGGGATATATTGTAGTGTCTTTTGGCTTCGATACAGATTTTTTTTTTTTTTTTTTCTCCACCACAACACCAAACACCTCTAATGAAATATTATGTGATCCACCAGGATTCGAACCCGGGTTATCACACACAGATTTTTAGACAGCTTAACTGCGGCTGACCTCTCTGGAGCAGTGTGAACCCTGAAGCCTCAGTCCAGGGTTCGAACCACTAGCTCATATACTGTAGCAGTGTTGATCTGACATCTTTTACTGTACCTAGATGTTCATGTATGTGTGCTTAGGTGTCTCTCCGACCTACCAATATATGATGCGTGGCAGCTGTCACATGTATATCTGTATACGAGAGACGACTCTAAATGTGCTGGTATTTTTACACACACAGCCCGTAGCCTAGTAGGTAGAGCTCTCGTCTCACACACGAGGGGTCGGGGGTTCAATCCCCGGCCGGGCGGAGACAAATTGGGCTTGTCTCCTTTCATGTGTTAGCCTCAGTTCACCTAGCTGTAAATAGGTACCTGGAATAAGTGGACGACGTTGTGACGTCCCATCTGGGGTTGGCAAAAATGGTACAAGGCGAGATGGGTATCATATGGTTCACCTAAGCTGATGGCTACCTAAGCCTTCGGGCGAGACGGTACCGTCTATAGTGAGAATGGTACCATACAGATCCACCCTAAGCCTTCGTTTCCGATGTCGCCAATTGGCTAAAATACAGACTACACACACATCCACAGCCATTCCAACAGTACATAAAACACTTAACATGCATTTCCCGCAATACATTCCCAGTTAAGGAGGCACGATAATAATGAGCTTAGCTCGCATTGCGTGGATTCCCCTTGACGAACAAGTAACTGAGTAACCACCAAGACGGAAAAAAAGGGAAGGGAGATGAGAGAGAGGAAATAGTCATTGTAGTGTCTCGTTTTGATTCAATACAGTTTCAGAAAGGGAGGGGAAAAAATGATTATAGTATCTTGTCTTGGATTCGATACAGATTTAAAAACGGAGGGCGGATGAGAGAGGAAGGGGAAAGAATCATTGTAGTGTCTCATTTGGATTCGATACAGTTTCAGAAAAGGAGGGGAAAGAATTATTATAGTGTCTTGGATTCGATACAGATTTAAAAAAGGGAGGGGGGATGAGAGAGGAAGGGGAAAGAATCATTGTAGTGTCTCGTTTGGATTCAATACAGTTTCAGAAAGGGAGGGGAAAAAATTATTATAGCGTCTTGTCTTGGATTCGATACAGATTTAAAAAGGAAGGGGGGGATGTGTTATGCCCTGTTTTTCTACAGGTTTAACTTGGGTAATGTGAGTTCTGAATGACTGGGTATAGAAGGCTGCATGCACAATACAAGGTATGAGGAATAGAGAACACAAAATAAACACACGGTAACACGACACAAGTTCACGTTTATTGAAATAAAGAAATAAAGAGCATAGAAAGATAGTTATATTTGCACAAAACAAATGATAGAAGGGAACTGCTAGCATTTGCGGATTTGGATGGAGCCTAGTCTCCCACTTCCAACGTTCAGGTATATTCTTCTGATCACGGGTTTAATTAGCAAGTTTATATTTTACTGGAAGACCTCAATATATTCGTATAATTCACTGTCACTGATTTTACCTCTTGCTGGCTGGTCGCGTGCCCACGTAGCAACTCACAGTTAGGATTAGACGCGTATATTATAGAACACGGAAA
Organism: Paralithodes platypus; assembly: GCA_032716605.1. Lineage (NCBI taxonomy): Eukaryota > Metazoa > Arthropoda > Malacostraca > Decapoda > Lithodidae > Paralithodes > Paralithodes platypus. The sequence goes on from CM064503.1 coordinate 43,328,501, forward strand.
TCTCTAGCAACCTCATGGGGGTACTGAACTAAGTTTGATATTCTTAAGGCAGAAATATGTAGAACACGAATCAGTGGGCGAACGTTAGATATCACTAGAGTTTTAATATCTGAATAAGGTAATTACGAGAGTCAAGGTCGCCTGTTAATAAAAAAACACTGATCGCTTAGTACGTCCCAAATGGAATGGTTAAATATGATATGAATTACACTGGGCAAGGTCTTAGCCACTTTATAGAAAGTTAATAGGTGCGTATCAAGCTAGTACTATAACACTTAGTACTAGTAACATGAATCTTGAATAGTATGGGTAGATCTGGTCCTGGTTATCTTGCTATCGGTGATGTTGGGGGCTAACGACTGGTTCCTCGGCCGTCCAGATGGTCCAAAATGTAGGAAGTTCTCAAGTCGGATCTCTTGATGATCGTTGCTGGCTACACACTTATATACCCACGAATTTGTGTGAAGGTTATAAGGTGCACGTTAGGACTTGTACATGGACAGATGCTTCTATCAGTCTTCTCTGCCACGGAGTCTGCCGGATCTGGAATCTCTCAACTCCGGAACAACACAAGGGCAGAGCTAGAGGTAAACTACAGGGTAGTGACCACTGGTTGGTGTCTAGCTTTCAACTGATTTGACTGGGGGCGGGAGTTAGATTTATAGGCTCGGTTCTGGACCCTGCAGACAGTAGGGATCTCGAGTCTTATGGACTTAATTGAGCTCTCAATAGATATGGGGACTAGGTAAGATGGTATTTACTGTTGTGGCACAGGGCGATAGGAAGCCTTTATATTTTCATATAACTGAGCCTTAGTAAGAGGTACTATTTTGGCTATACTGGACGTATTTAGGGGAGAGAGACTGGATCTACTTTGCGAGGAGGATGGGGACAGCTGTGATAGGAGCGTCTCTCTAGATTGTTCAATCTTCATTCTATGGTATAGCTGAGGTGCTAATTTAGTGATCAGAGCATGCAAGAAAGGTAAATGGTTTATTGTGAGGTAATAGAGGTTAGTAAAGGTGTTAGTCATTCATGGTTAGTTCATTGATAGGAAGAATTCCTGTGCTACCTGGCAATGACTCGAGAGTCAAAACAGGGGCCAGGTATACCTCCGCGGGGGTGGGGGTCTCCCTCCTCGGGTGGGCAAAAAGGGGGAGCTGGGCGCCCTCTCTGATATAGTCGTCCGGCGGCTGTGGCTAGGGGCTTGCCATATCACCAGTGTTTGTAATAACCCTCTGTGTATGAGACAGATGTGAGTGTCTTTAATACCAAAACCGAAGGTGCCTTAGCTAGCTGGTTTTACTCGGCTGGTTGTTAATTGTAGGGTTTGCTGGATATGGTGGAGACTGGGTTGCTAACTCTGCCACATTTATCTGGAAGTATGACAATAGAAGTTAGTTACTGGCGGGGCGGCTAGCCTCGCACCGACGACCATTGGGTGCAGGGTTGTGAATGTGTTGTAAGAGAATAGATGGCATGCAAGGGGCTAGTAAAGTTCTAATGTTGTTCTGGCCTACTAAGTGAAGGTAGGCTGGATAGGAGTATATATATAAAAGGTTGGAGAGCGTTAGTAACGGACAATTCAAGGATCTTCAAGAGGTATGAGAGAGAGGCTAGGTCGGACAAGAGTCGAGAAGCGCGGGTGTCTTAATGAGAGGGGGGGGGGAGTTCAAGGGCTACAGGGAAATTTTGCCCCTAAGGTCCCTGGGCGTGGGGGTGGCATTAGGCTACAATTGATATGGAAGTTTGAAAAGGCAGTAGAATACGTTAGCCAAATGCTACCGGGGAATGCAACTATGGGGTGGTATATGAGTCTGGAAAAGATAGAGTTATGTGATCAGTCAGAGGGTTATGGATACTATTAGTTGGCCCTGGGAACTGCGTTTTCTATTAAATATAAAATACCAACCACAGTGGCAGTTCGTAGGGGTACTTAGTTATTGTTTCGGGGTACTTATGACAGATACTGATAACCAGGTTATCTTATATAATCTCTGGTTGGGGTAAGAGGTGTAAGACACGAAGTAAATTGGCGTAGTGTGGACTGTGGATACGAAGGAGGCAAGGGGAAGACGTATGACAATTGTGGAAAGTAAATGGAAAAAGGTGAACACAATGGCGGATAAAAATACTTAACCTAAGGATTGCATACATAGATTTATGGGGCGATGGGTCTTCAGAAGCTTAGTCTGGCAAGACAAGATGTTAGGGAATGTTAATATTAATACTTAGTTACTAGAGGAGCAATGCAAGGGGCGACTGAGCACGGGTTACATATATCTATACTCGTCATGGAAAATGATATAAGAGATCTAGGGACAGCGTGGGTGCTTTAACTTCTAAGATATATAACATCTACTTCTCGGATGCAAGAACATACATAGATATAATTATGGCTGTCTGATGTGTTGGCATTGGCTCAACGTCGGGACAGGCATGGGTGTTTTTAATATGAATGTATATTCCTGTTCATCATCTTTGTAGTTAATAAGTGTAGGACACGAGGGGTTAGTGTACGTGAGGTGTGGAAAATGGTCGGTTTTAGAAAAGGTAAATGGGTGTGTCCTGGAGCTGTTTAGCCCTGCGGGCTTGGGCCTGCCTGGAATGGCGGGCTCGGTCAGCTGGTCCTTTCGTTCTGTGGACCTTTCTTCCGGGTGTTTCTGTGTGGTGTTCGCTCGTGGCTTCTGTGGTGGGCTTCTTGTTCTGGGGCATTTTACTTCCCTCTCCTTCATTATAGGCTCGTCCTCGAGCCTCAAGGGTGAAGTTAAAAGAATCATAGTAATGGTGGGTCATTTTCAGGGTATTTAGAAAGTTCCACCAAACACGAGAGCGACGGTCAGGTTTCTTTTGCAGGTCAATGTATACCTGTAAGAATGTGTCCTCTGTGTTGTGGCGGGCGGCTGCCCGGGCTTGGTGTGGGTGTGGTACACGGGCCAAGTGTCCAGTGGGGGTCTTTACTTTAACCTTTCGTATGAATGGTTTGTAGCTTTCCCCCGTGGGGGTCGGAGTGAGGTGGGGGGGGGTTGACAGGAAGTCTGTTTAGTGTGGTGAATGGGTTACTAACCGAAAGGGGATTCGCGCGTGACAACAGGGCTGGGGATGAAGGGGGAATGTGAGTCTGGGTTGTATTTGGTTTTCTTAGGCGGTGTTGTAGGTTGGGAATATATAGTGAGGCAATGCGCAAAATCGGTGTAGGTAAGGTGGGTGAAGGAGGTGTGTGGGAAGGAGGGGGTGTGTGTTGTGTGGCTTGGGTCCTTAGTGTCAGAACGGGGTGTTATTTTTGTATCGCTGTCTTTAAATCTGATGGGTCTGTTGATTATTCTACCTCTGGCGGTCCTGGTGGGAAGGTAGATGTTTGTCGTGGGACTTGAGTCGCTCGACGATGTTTTATAGTGAGGGGAAGCATGTTTTATAGGTAAATGACATGTGGGAGTTTTCTCGGGGGTGACTTTGGGGGGGGTTTCTTAGGGGGGGGTTGGTTGGGGGTTCGGTGAGATGAGGAGGTTGGTCGGTGTGTGGGTGGGGTGGTGGGGATCGTGGAGGGGAAAGGGGCGGATGCGGGGGGGGCTAGACGGGTGGGTAAGGAGTGTAGATTTAAGTTGGAGGGTTGGGGGTAGGGGCGTGTGTTGTTTGATGAGGTTGGTGATTTGCTGGTGATTATTCGTCTTCTTTCCCTTTGTGGGGGAGAATTCGACGAAGAAGAAGAAGAGGAGGAGGAGGAGGAGGAGGGTAGTGGTCTGGCAGCCCTACGGAACTTGGTTAGTAGGGTGTGTTTTCTGGAGGTTTTAAACGATGTTTGTCGTGGGCGTAAGTTGTAGCGTGAGGTTACTGAGGTAGATTGCGTGTTGCGGTTGGGTGTGTACTTGGTTTGGGGTGGCGGTGGTGGTTTTCTCACTGTGGTGCCTGGTGGAGGTATGTCAGGGCTAGACGGGAGGGTTTCTGTTGTGGTCGGGGTTGTGGGTGGAGGTTTTTGTACTTGGATAAGTTGGGGAGGAACTTGACTATCAGAAGTGAAAGAAGGTGTCATGGTGGAAGAGGGTGTGATATTGGGGGCTTGGGGTTTGTGGAGGTTAGTTGGGGGGGTATGGTGAGAAAAGATTTGTCGGTTCGGTGCTGGAGGGCTTAGGTCCTTAGGGGTTTGTATGGGAATATTCGTAGCGTGAGTGAGGGGGTGATTTACTTTAGGGTCGGACGTGTGGGGTGGGGTAATGTCTTGTGGCTTTAGAGGTTTAAACGCTCGGACGAATCTAGTTCGGAGCGTGCGAGTTACGCCGTGATAGTCGATGGTGACTTGAAAGGCATTTGGGACTTGTATTACGGTGTAGGGTCCGACATAGCGAGGGCCTAACTTGTTGGTGATAGGGAGGTTGGCTACCATTACGGTGTCATGGATGGCGAAAGGGTTTTTTTTCATCGATGTTGTCAGTTTTGGTGTCTTGACAGATCTGGGCGGTATGGAGGGTGTTTTGCAGATGTTGCAATGGGTCAATTGTGGAGGTGGTGGAGGGAAGGTGAGCGTGGTGGTGGAATGGCAGTAACAGGGGGGGTACACCGTAAACACGTTCATGAGGGGAAATACCGTCTTCCCGAGGACAGGTGTTCATACCCCACTGTATCATTTTAGTTGTGATGGCCAGTCTGAGGTATTAAGAGCAATCATTCTTGTACGTAACTGGTTGTTGATGGTGCGATGGCTGCGTTCGCAGATAGCATTTCCTTGAGGCCAGTACGGGGATGAGTGTTTAATCTTGATACCGCATTGTTGGGTGAATTGTTGCCAAACGTGTCCACTAAACTCGGGGGCATTGTCCGATAGAAGAGCAAGGGGAAGGCCGAATATAGGGAACACTTCGGTGGCAAGCAGTGTGGCGACTGTGGTGGCTGTGTGGTCTTTAACTGGGCAGGCTATTAGAAATTTTGAATATACGTCTACAAATGTGACGATATAGCGGTTGCCAGCGTAAGAAGGGAACGGGCCCATGATGTCGAGGGATAGGACTTGGAACGGTTTGTTGGCAGAAATGGTACCAGCTGGGCCTGGGGTGCGTGATCTATCCTTTCCCAATAAACACGGTTTGCAGGATTCTGTCACTCGTTGTGCAATTTTGGAGGGGTTGGGGGTCCAGTATTGGTCTGTGAAGATCTTTAACATTTTCTTTGTCCAAGGTGTATGCCGTTTCCCTCGTGGATGGCAATCATGTAGTCGTGGGCTATGGTGGGGTCCAAGATTATGTGACCAGTGTCTGTGGCAAGTTGATCTCCCCAGCGAGTCAGTCTCCTGAAGACGTTTAACGGTATCCAGGGGGGGTCTGATTCGTGCTTCCCAAGATTGAATTAGGGAGGGGGCTGGGGGGGCATTCTGTCGGGAGGTGGGGGTAGATACCAATTGAGTGTTTTGTAAGGCGGCTAGGTTGGTGGGGGGGTCTTTTGGTACTGGCAAACGTGACAGGGCGTCTGCATTAGTATGGAGTTTGCCGGGACAATATTGTATTGTAAAGTCGTAGTCCTCTAGTGTCTCTCTCCAACGTACCAAAATGGCTGAGTTGGTTTCGCACCTACGCAGCCATTGTAAAGATTGATGGTCGGTAATTATTTCGAGTTTTGCGCCTAACACAAATGACCGGAAGTGGCTGAGTGCCCAAATGATCCCTAAGCACTCTCTCTTGGTGGCTGCGTAATTCTGTTGGGGTGGGGTGAGTGTGCAGCTGGCATACGCTATCACATGTTCCTTTCCATCTCTGAATTGAGCTAATACTGCACCTATGGCGTACAGAGATACGTCGGTATAAAGACGGAAAGGTTTCTGGTAGTCAGGGAAAACGACAATAGGGGCTTGGATTAGCTTTTGCTTCAAAGTGTTAAACGCGAGGTCTCTTTCAGGTGTCCAGGCGAACGGGGTGTCTTTGTGGGTAAGTTGGTGGAGGGGTCTGGCTATGGTGGCAAAGTGGGGGACGAAACGTCTGTAGTACGTGGCTAAACCTAGAAACGAACGTATTCCTTTAACCGTGGTGGGTGGGGTTTGGTTTTGTATGGCTTGAAGTTTCTTTGGGTCTGGCGCAATACCATGTTCAGATATCACGTGTCCGAGAAAATCTACCTTATTCCGGGCAATCACGCACTTTGAGGGTTTTAATTTCAACCCGGCGGCTCGGATTCTTTGCAGGACTTGTCTCAACCTGAGGAGGTGTTCTTCCCAGGTTGGAGAGTACACAATAATATCGTCCAGATAGGCTAGGCAGGTTTCCCAGGTTAGGCCATGCAATACCGTTTCCATCAAACGGGAGAAAGTGGCGGGTCCGTTACAGAGGCCAAAAGGTAGGACGTTAAATTCATAGTGATGGCCACCACTAGTGGAAAATGCTGTTTTCTTTTGGTCCTCGGCCTTGATAGGCACTTGCCAATACCCTGCTTGCAAGTCGAGGGTAGTGAACCATTTGGATCCGTATAGGGAGTCAAGGGAATCGTCTATTCGGGGTAAGGGCGTAGCGTCTTTAATGGTTATGTCATTTAACCTCCTGTAGTCGACGCAAAAAACGGGTTGTCCCATCTTTCTTTTTGACTAAGACAACAGGGGAAGACCAGGGGCTAATGGACGGGGTGGCAATCCCGGCTTCTAACATTTCCTGGACTTGGCGTTCCTCTTCCTGACGTTGTATGGGGTTCTTTCTACGGGATGGTTGTCGTATGGGGGGGCCTGTGGTGTTAATGATGTGTTGTTCTACATCCGTCTGTCCGATTTCGGTGGGTTGTTGGGCAAAGACGTCACTGAATTCCATCAGTAGGTCGTACATGCCGTTCTTTTGGTGGTCAGATAGTGTCTCAGGAAGAGGGGGCAATTGGAGGCTGGTAGGGGTGTCGTTACAATGTATGGGGAGGTCATCGAAAGTTTCGAGATCTCCTATAATGAGACCTTTCGGTAATGTCAGGGGTTCCTCTGAGATATTAGCCACGAGAATGTGGTTGATACGAGCGGGAATGATGGCGGGTTGTAAGAGGCAGCGATGGGGGTTGGGGGATGTGTTAGTGGGGGAAAATACCATGTGAGTTTGGGGTATGGGCCGCAGGTTCACCCATTTTTGATGGTGGGGGGGAATTTGGCATTTATCCTGAACTACCGCTGGGCTAATGATGGTGGGGGATTGACTGGCGAGCAGGTGCTTGGTACTTATAAGGGGGGCAAGGTCACTTTGGTGGGGGTCACGCGTGAGGGGGGGATTAATGGCGCGTGTGAGAGGATCAGTGGGGCGCGGTGTGAGGGGGTTAGAAAACGGGATTTGTTGGAGGTACTGCGGAGGGTTGGTGGGGGAAGCGTTGTCGGTGGCAGTAACGGTTTGTTTAGAGGTTATCTGGGGTTGGTGGGTTTGTCTGTCATGAGGGGTGAGTCAAGTGTGGGGTTTTGAAGTTTATTAGGGGTGTGAATTGTGGGGGGGTGGAAGGGAGCTACTGACGAAAAACTGTCACAAGGGGGATTGGGGGGGTGGTGGAATAGCTGGGCATTTCTGGGGGCATGGTGGGAACATGGTTGTGTCCCTCGGTCGGCACGCGTGAGGGGGGGATTAACGGCGCGTGCGGGCGGTTCAGAAGGGTGCGAGGTGAGCGAGTTAGAAAACGGGATTTGCTGGGGGGACTGCGGAGGGTTGGTGGGGAAAAAGTTAGGTGTAGAACATGGGTTATTGGTGTAGGACTGGTGTATTGATTTGGGGTTGTTAACATTTCTGGGGGCATGGGGGAAACATTGTTGGGTACATTGGTCGGCATTTTCTCTGGAAACATGTGTACATAAACATTGGATAGAATTAGGGTTACATATATCAGAGTCTGTCCTGAAAACATGGGAGGATTTATTCTGGGCAGAGTTACGAGAATTGAGGGGATTACCGAGGGGGAGTTGCTTGGACTTGTCTTCTTTCGTTTGTTGAGGCATTTTTTTACTGAATTGAGTGAGGTTTTGAGAGATCTCGGGGCCAGGGGAGGTTTTAGGAGTAACCTTAGTGCTAGCTGCAACTTGGTAACCCTGAATCAGGTTTTGTTGAGGGGGAGGTTGTTTTTTCTTTTTGGGAATGGGTTTCTGCGTGATTGGTTTGTCAGAGGCTTTGGGCTGGAATTTGTTTTTGAATGAGATCAGCCTTTGGCCGCAGTCAATCTGGGCCTCTAGTTTTTGAAGGAGGTCAAGTCCAAGGAAACCATCATAATGTTTACAGTTGGAGGAAAATACTGTAAATGTGTGATAACAACGAGCATGGGGGCCAGGAGTGGTTACTGATAGGGGTAAAGTGTCTCCTAGGAGATTTAAGTAAGTATCAGCAGCTGAGATGAGTTCTGTTTTGGTGTTTAACAAAGGGCCAAATCGTCGGGGATGTTTTTCATAGTAAGATTTGAACAAACATGACTTGGCAGCTCCCGTGTCGATTAGTAAGCGGACAGGAATGTCCTTGATTTTGGCCATGTAATAAATGGGGGCAGTGCGACTAGTTATGGCGTCCCCCGCCGAGCCCATCGTGGGCGGGGGATACTTTAAAAATCCTGGGGGTCGGTATCTACCTCTTCCAGGGTTTCCTCGGTATCGTCTGAGGTCATGGTATGGGGGGCAATTTCTTCCTCTTGTCCCCACTCCTCTTCATTTACAGAAATGCGAGGAGTAGAGGGGCGAGGTTTGGCAGAGTCACGAATTTGGTGGAGGGCACACTGAGCATTACAGGCAGGGAATTCATAGGGGTTGATAATGACTAAGGTAGGATTTTTACTTTGGTAGGTGTTGTAGTTGCTGTTCCGGTTGAAGATTCTGCGTGGCTGGGACGGTTGGAACCGGGGTCTACTGGGTTGGGGCTTGCCGGAAGGGTAGGTGGGTCTGTTGTTGAAAGATGAGGCTGGGTAGGCATTCTTGGGGTTTTGGTGGTTGGTTTGCTGCGGGTGCGTGGGAAACCTCTTGATTGCAGCGATTTGGGTGGGTGCTTCTGTGCGCACGGCCAAAATACGTCGGATCGTGATGAGGTCTTTTTTGTATTCGACGAAATCGTGCACCCGGAAATGGTCTTTTACTGCTGAGGGCAATATCGACACAAGGTTGACCAGAATTTGCTGTTCTTGTTGGATTTTGGTCAACGTGGGGAAAGAATTTTTTATGTGTTGGGCAAGCTTACTGACTGTGGCATCTAGATCGCCTTCGAATTTCGTGTCTAGGATACGGGTGTGGGCCACGAAAACGCCCAACGAAGGTTTAATGGCTTCTATCACTATTGTGCGAAATTCGTTCCAGGTGAGATCAGGGCGCACTTGATAGGCCACCAGGGAAACGGCTTTTCCCAGGTGTGGTACTGTTACGGCTATTTTATGTGCGTCCGTGGTATAAGTAATGTCAACTAAGGGTTTCACTATGTCCATGAATACTTCGATCCCATAATTTGTTTCCTCATAATTTGGGATGAAAACGTGGTTAGGTTGCGCCATGATGTTCTCGTGTTCTAGCTGTTCCAAACTTGCAATGTAATGCAACCTTTTATCCGAATCAAGAACCACCGCTGCCGCCAATGTTATGCCCTGTTTTTCTACAGGTTTAACTTGGGTAATGTGAGTTCTGAATGACTGGGTATAGAAGGCTGCATGCACAATACAAGGTATGAGGAATAGAGAACACAAAATAAACACACGGTAACACGACACAAGTTCACGTTTATTGAAATAAAGAAATAAAGAGCATAGAAAGATAGTTATATTTGCACAAAACAAATGATAGAAGGGAACTGCTAGCATTTGCGGATTTGGATGGAGCCTAGTCTCCCACTTCCAACGTTCAGGTATATTCTTCTGATCACGGGTTTAATTAGCAAGTTTATATTTTACTGGAAGACCTCAATATATTCGTATAATTCACTGTCACTGATTTTACCTCTTGCTGGCTGGTCGCGTGCCCACGTAGCAACTCACAGTTAGGATTAGACGCGTATATTATAGAACACGGAAATCTCTAGCAACCTCATGGGGGTACTGAACTAAGTTTGATATTCTTAAGGCAGAAATATGTAGAACACGAATCAGTGGGCGAACGTTAGATATCACTAGAGTTTTAATATCTGAATAAGGTAATTACGAGAGTCAAGGTCGCCTGTTAATAAAAAAACACTGATCGCTTAGTACGTCCCAAATGGAATGGTTAAATATGATATGAATTACACTGGGCAAGGTCTTAGCCACTTTATAGAAAGTTAATAGGTGCGTATCAAGCTAGTACTATAACACTTAGTACTAGTAACATGAATCTTGAATAGTATGGGTAGATCTGGTCCTGGTTATCTTGCTTCCGGTGATGTTGGGGGCTAACGACTGGTTCCTCGGCCGTCCAGATGGTCCAAAATGTAGGAAGTTCTCAAGTCGGATCTCTTGATGATCGTTGCTGGCTACACACTTATATACCCACGAATTTGTGTGAAGGTTATAAGGTGCACGTTAGGACTTGTACATGGACAGATGCTTCTATCAGTCTTCTCTGCCACGGAGTCTGCCGGATCTGGAATCTCTCAACTCCGGAACAACACAAGGGCAGAGCTAGAGGTAAACTGCAGGGTAGTGACCACTGGTTGGTGTCTAGCTTTCAACTGATTTGACTGGGGGCGGGAGTTAGATTTATAGGCTCGGTTCTGGACCCTGCAGACAGTAGGGATCTCGAGTCTTATGGACTTAATTGAGCTCTCAATAGATATGGGGACTAGGTAAGATGGTATTTACTGTTGTGGCACAGGGCGATAGGAAGCCTTTATATTTTCATATAACTGAGCCTTAGTAAGAGGTACTATTTTGGCTATACTGGACGTATTTAGGGGAGAGAGACTGGATCTACTTTGCGAGGAGGATGGGGACAGCTGTGATAGGAGCGTCTCTCTAGATTGTTCAATCTTCATTCTATGGTATAGCTGAGGTGCTAATTTAGTGATCAGAGCATGCAAGAAAGGTAAATGGTTTATTGTGAGGTATTAGAGGTTAGTAAAGGTGTTAGTCATTCATGGTTAGTTCATTGATAGGAAGAATTCCTGTGCTACCTGGCAATGACTCGAGAGTCAAAACAGGGGCCAGGTATACCTCCGCGGGGGTGGGGGTCTCCCTCCTCGGGTGGGCAAAAAGGGGGAGCTGGGCGCCCTCTCTGATATAGTCGTCCGGCGGCTGTGGCTAGGGGCTTGCCATATCACCAGTGTTTGTAATAACCCTCTGTGTATGAGACAGATGTGAGTGTCTTTAATACCAAAACCGAAGGTGCCTTAGCTAGCTGGTTTTACTCGGCTGGTTGTTAATTGTAGGGTTTGCTGGATATGGTGGAGACTGGGTTGCTAACTCTGCCACATTTATCTGGAAGTATGACAATAGAAGTTAGTTACTGGCGGGGCGGCTAGCCTCGCACCGACGACCATTGGGTGCAGGGTTGTGAATGTGTTGTAAGAGAATAGATGGCATGCAAGGGGCTAGTAAAGTTCTAATGTTGTTCTGGCCTACTAAGTGAAGGTAGGCTGGATAGGAGTATATATATAAAAGGTTGGAGAGCGTTAGTAACGGACAATTCAAGGATCTTCAAGAGGTATGAGAGAGAGGCTAGGTCGGACAAGAGTCGAGAAGCGCGGGTGTCTTAATGAGAGGGGGGGGGGGAGAGTTCAAGGGCTACAGGGAAATTTTGCCCCTAAGGTCCCTGGGCGTGGGGGTGGCATTAGGCTACAATTGATATGGAAGTTTGAAAAGGCAGTAGAATACGTTAGCCAAATGCTACCGGGGAATGCAACTATGGGGTGGTATATGAGTCTGGAAAAGATAGAGTTATGTGATCAGTCAGAGGGTTATGGATACTATTAGTTGGCCCTGGGAACTGCGTTTTCTATTAAATATAAAATACCAACCACAGTGGCAGTTCGTAGGGGTACTTAGTTATTGTTTCGGGGTACTTATGACAGATACTGATAACCAGGTTATCTTATATAATCTCTGGTTGGGGTAAGAGGTGTAAGACACGAAGTAAATTGGCGTAGTGTGGACTGTGGATACGAAGGAGGCAAGGGGAAGACGTATGACAATTGTGGAAAGTAAATGGAAAAAGGTGAACACAATGGCGGATAAAAATACTTAACCTAAGGATTGCATACATAGATTTATGGGGCGATGGGTCTTCAGAAGCTTAGTCTGGCAAGACAAGATGTTAGGGAATGTTAATATTAATACTTAGTTACTAGAGGAGCAATGCAAGGGGCAACTGAGCACGGGTTACATATATCTATACTCGTCATGGAAAATGATATAAGAGATCTAGGGACAGCGTGGGTGCTTTAACTTCTAAGATATATAACATCTACTTCTCGGATGCAAGAACATACATAGATATAATTATGGCTGTCTGATGTGTTGGCATTGGCTCAACGTCGGGACAGGCATGGGTGTTTTTAATATGAATGTATATTCCTGTTCATCATCTTTGTAGTTAACCTCTGAAGTGCGCATGGGGGTAATTGGAAACGTCCCCCTGTGCTGACGTATTTGAGGTGTTTCCGCCACTAAAATATTCATTGTGCCATTAATAGCATTAATACTTATCCATATGCGCCTATTATGGGTTGATTATAAAGGTATTAACCTGAAACAACAATAAAACGAGTGAAAACAGCGTTTGGATGGTCAAAATCGGAGATATAGCCCGCGAGTTGTATAATGTATGGGTGAGGCAATCTGCTTTCCCGCCAATTTCCCCCAAGGCCACTGAGACACAGTCGATCGATACTCTCTCTCTCTCTTGCACTCGCTTGCTATCAGTGACACCCTCCAATCGGATTTCTAATGTTAGCACGAAAATATACCTCAGAATAGGAATAACAGGGAAAATAGGTGATAACTGAAGGAGAGGAAAGTGGGAAGGAGGGGAGGTAGAGGACTGAGATTTTGCATGGCCCAGGGGCCAAAAAAAAAAATTAAAAAAAAAACATAATTTTTTTTTTTTTTTCGATGTCAAAAGTTGATTTTTATTTTCTCTGACTCTTAAGAGTCTCCCCGCAGTGCGCCGGGGGAACTCTTAAGAGTCTCCCCGCAGCTCCCGGGTTAATAAGTGTAGGACACGAGGGGTTAGTGTACGTGAGGTGTGGAAAATGGTCGGTTTTAGAAAAGGTAAATGGGTGTGTCCTGGAGCTGTTTAGCCCTGCGGGCTTGGGCCTGCCTGGAATGGCGGGCTCGGTCAGCTGGTCCTTTCGTTCTGTGGACCTTTCTTCCGGGTGTTTCTGTGTGGTGTTCGCTCGTGGCTTCTGTGGTGGGCTTCTTGTTCTGGGGCATTTTAGGATGAGAAAGGGGAAAGAATCATTGTAGTGTCTCGTTTGGATTCGATACAGTTTCGGAGAGGAAGGGGAAAGGACTATTTGTAGCGTCTTGTCTTGGATTCGATAGAGATTAAAAAAGGGAGGGGGTATGAGAGAGAGTAAGGGGAAAGAATCATTGTAGTGTCTCGTTTGGATTCGATACAGTTTCAGAGACGAAGGGGAAATGACTATTTGTAGCGTCTTGTCTGGATTGGATACAGATTAATAAGGGTGTGTAGGTATTATGGCTGATGATTGTACAGTCGCCCACATGAAATACCAATAATTATATCTATGGAATTAAATATATAATATGTTTGATTAAGGGTACCCACTTTTTTATTATTATTATTATTATTATTATTATTATTATTATTTTATTTTTTTTTATTTTTTATGGATTGTATCCATTCGGCCCCATTCAGCCTACTATTTTAAGATGTTTATCCCTATCCAGGTGTCGATTTCTCCATACAATGTTGGCTCGCGATCGCTCGCCAGGAAGAATCGATACCTGAATGGGGAGAAACGTACACCCCGTGTGGTGGATTGCTTTCTTATATTTCTAAATTTTTGTTTGCTAAAGCGTTGTTTCCAAATAGCGATTTTGATTAGTTCTTTTGTCTCTTTACTGTGTTTGTCCAAGTTTTAGTTTGTTTATTTTGCAAGTTTTACATTAAAATAACCGTAGGCTTGTCGTTTGTCGTGGTGCATCCGCCAGTTTGACATTCTTTCTCTTAATCAGTTTGGATCGCAACCATGCTGATTCACTCTTGACTCCCATGTTCTTCTCGACTCTTCTATTAGGCACCACATGGTGTTGACAGCCGACACATCACCGTCGCATTTTTTTTTTTTATATTCAAAAGGATGATACTACCTGGCGTTATTTAGTCCTATGCACTCTTTGTGATCACGGTCTACGTGGCTGCCTCCCGATCTTTCTATCCAACTTCCTTATTGATCGTACGTTCGCTGTCCGAATTGAAGACATCCTTTCGGACACTTTCCAACTTCAGCGGGGCCTTGCACAAGGGTGTGTCCTGAGTGGCGTTCTCTTTCCAATTGCGATCAATGGCGTTGTTGCATGTCTTCCTCGGGGGGTTCACCATAGTCTTTGTCGATGACCTGGCAATTTATTGCTCTTCCCGCTCACTCCGACACTCCCAACGGATTCTTAATACTGCAATTCGTCATATTACCAATTGGGCTACGTCTGTTGGGTTCCAATTTTCGGCTGAAAAGACAAAGGCTATTCTGTTTTATATGGACAAACGCTGGCTCAAAGGTCAGGATATCCATCTCAAGATCCAAAACACCCCCATAATGGTTTTCTCAGAGGTAAGGTTCCTAGGCCTTGTATATGATTCCCATCTCAATTGGGCTGCCCATGTTGCTTATATTCAGGCAAAAGGTCATTCTGCCCTCAACTTCCTCAAAAAACTTTCTTATACTTCTTGGGGCGCCACACAGTCCACAATGCTTTTTTTTTTACAAGGCCACTGTTCTCTCTATCATTAATTATGGGTGCTCTATCTACGGCGCGGCTTCTGACACAACTTTAAAACGTCTTGACCCCATCCATCATCAGGGTTTACGCCTTTGCTCAGGTGCCTTCCGGTCGTCTCCTACTCTATCTGCGTTGGCCGATATTGGAGAACTCCCATTACAGTACCATCGTTAGCCTTCAAGGTAGTGGTTCCCCTGTTAGTGTGCTCTTCCAAGACCCTCGAACTCCTACCCTTTCCTTCCCTAGCAGGGCTGCTTGCCTTTTTTCCCTCAATATCTGCCTACCCCCTTCTTTTCCCACAAATCCCCCATGGACCTTACATTTACCTCAAGTCTGCACACATTTATCCTATTTACCTAGACGTCATATTACCGATTCTACTGTTCTATGCCAACATGTCCTCGAACATATGCGACGGAAACCACCACACGTTGCAATCAACACGGATGGTTCCAAATCTTCCTCGGGTGTGGGATGTGCTGCAGTGTCCTCCACTTCATGTATTAAGATCTCGCTCCCTGCCCAGGCCTCAAATTTTACTGCCGAATTGTCTGCTATCCAGACTGCTCTTGACATCGTCCGTGAATCTCTCCCAACTCGTCATGTTATCTAGTGACTCGCGTAGTGCACTTAAAGCACTTCAGGGATACAGCCCGCGTAATTCTCTTGTTTCCCGACTCCAACATTCCTTCCACACATTATACGATCGTGGATTCCAAATTCAAGTTTGCTGGGTACCTGCACACGTCGGTGTCCAAGGTAACAAACTTGCTGATCGAACAGCCAAAGATGCCTCTCATCTCCTGCCGGTTTCACAGAGTCACTTACCCACCACCGACTGGGTTATAGTGTTGCGTCCAATACTTACTCAACGTTGGAAGATCTTTTGGTCATCTCAATGATGCTCATCAACTTCGCAGTATTAAATCTACAGTCGGCTCTTGGCCTTCTTCATGTCAACCGTCCCGTCATTCTGAAGTTTTCTTATCCCGGCTCCGGATTGGTCATACGCGATTGTCTCATGGTTAACCTGATGTCATCCCCTCACGACCCTCAACCCCAGTGCACCGTGTGCGGTACGCGTTTAATAATTCGCCACATTTTCACTGACTGTCACCGGTATTCCCGTCTCCGATCACTTTATTTTGGCAATTCTGATTTATCTCACATTTTCGAAGATTCTCCTTCTTTTTCCTTCTACTGTATTTCCCGTTTCCTCAAAGATGCTTCTCTTCTTGATTTGATTTAATTCTCTCTTCCTTTATTCTTCTCCTTCGGGCCAGCTCTATGGGAGCTCTTTTGGGGAGCTCAGTGGTCTGGTTAAACTTCTCACAAAAAAAAAATCTATGTGTATAGGCCTACTGGAATTATAATATTTATGTATGTACAGTATGTATATATATATCTACTCAAGCCCAATCTCCACTTTTCCTTTTTTTTTTTTTTTTTTTTTCCCCTACTCGGGCACAATACCCCATAGCTGGGGGTGACCGACTCGAGACAGAGCCCGAACAGAAACAATATTTGAAGTTCCAATTCTTTGGGTCCGGGACCACATTCACATTCCCTTACCCCTTTCTCTATCTTGTCGAGTAGTTGAATTTTAGAAGGGGAGAAGGATTCCTAGCCCCCTGCCCTAGTTATGGGGCTATATAAAAAATAATGAAGTACAGTATGTGCTTTTAGAAGTATTTGTTGTAGGCATGTCTGTATGTATATACTCAGGCACATACCCCATAGCTGGGGGTGGCCGACTCGAGACAGAGCCTGAACAGGGACAACACAACACACAAAACAATGCAAAATCCATTAATTTGTTGTAGATAGGATAATAATAGGATTATATAATTGTTTTTTATATTTAGATAGTATATACATTTTATAATTGTTTGTTTTATAATTGTAATTTATATTTTTATTTAGATATTAGTGTATACATTTTGTAATTGTTTTTGTATACTGTAATTGTAATTAATCTTGTCAGGATAAGTTGGTCTGCGGGATTCAGTGGTCGTCAATCTATTTATTATTTGGTATTTATATTATCAAGACGTACCGGGTATTATTTTTTTATTTAGATTATAATTATTATAAAGTATTAATTTTTGGTTTTAGATTTTTTTTCTCAAGACGTATTAGTTTTGTATTTAGATTATATTATAAAGTATTAATTTTTGGTTTTAGATTTTTTATTTTTCATTTTTTTAGTTAATATAGTGGTATAATTGTTTAATTAGTATTTAATTATAAATATTGATTGTTGTTGTTGTTGTTCCCTAAGCTGCCTGGCCGAACAGCCCCGAGTCCCTGAGAAAGGCCATGGCCACGATCGGGCTTTCCCACAGAGCTCTCATTGAGTGTAGATTGTGTTGTTGGTGTAAGTGGTTGTGTGAAATGCAGTCTTCTATGATGTGTTTAATGGTATGGGGTGCTGTGTTACATCCCGGGCAGGCGTTGACAACGGAGTCATCCAGTCTCTTCTGATAGCTCAGGAGAGCTGGATGGTGTCCGCATCTCAGCCTGGCCAGGTGGACTCTGTCCTCGTGAGGAAGGGAGGATTCGGAAGGATGGATTTCGGGAGGTCGTGCATGCAGCTGCGTGTTGTTTGTGAGTGAGTGGATGGATCGGTGAGAGATATGAGTATGGATGTGCTTCTGGAAGTTGGTTTGGGGTGGGCAGGGAGGGAGAGAGGACAATAATTGTGTGTGATACCGTGTGCTGGGTGTTGTTTTGATATTTCTTGGTGTCTGTGGGTGTGTTGCGATTGTTTAGTGTAGTTTATCGTTCGATTCCTAGCCCTAGCAGTTATATTTGTCATCAAATACTGTAAACAACTTATCGTAATATTTTATATTTTTTAGTAATTGTATGTATTCATACAGCGAACGAACAGCCTCGGATGCGGACGGAACCAACGTTGACGAACCACGACCGACTAAGGACATGCCTTCGGACATTCTGAGAATGGCTACGTGGAATGTTAGTGGCATGAATGATGGAACAAAAGAGAGAGAGGTTCTGGAAGTGTTAGTGAATGCCAGGCTGGATGTATGTGGAATGACAGAGACCAAATGGAAAGGTTCAGATGTGAGAGAATGGGAATGTGGAATGGGTGTGTGTGCTGGAGTGAGTGAAGGAACAGCGAGAGAAGGTGCATGTTTGTTTGTAAGTAGCAAATGGAAGGAATGTGTAAGAGAGTATGGGTCTGTGGGTTCAAGGATTGTGTGGGTGAGAATGAAAGTAGGAATACAAACGTGGGTGATTGTATGCGTGTATGCCCCGACAGAGGATATACTTGAAAGAAAGAAAGAGGAGTTCTGGATGAATGTGGAGGCGTGCCTGGAGAAGTTTGACAAGAACGAAAGAATATTTCTGATTGGGGATATGAATGGTAAGGTGGGTGATAGGAAAGTTGAGGGAGTGGTGGGAGGGTGGGGGGTACCATCAGAGGTGAATGGGAATGGTAGTGCACTTGTGGACGTATGTGTGGGGAGGAGGCTGTGGATAGCCAACACCTTCTTCCGACACAGAATGATCCACAGGTACACGTGGAAACGGATGTTGACGATGAAAGATAAGACAGTGGTGGAACGAAAGTCATTGATTATGTATGTGTGGATGAACGAATGAAGAAATCTGTGATGGATGCTAGGGTGTATAGGGGTATTGGAGGGGGTCTGTCTGATCATTATGTAGTGGTAGCTAAGGTTAGGATACAAAAGAAGTGGGTGAGGAGAGCGGGAGGGAGGCGAGAGGAGGGTGGAATGGTGAGGAGGGTGGAGAGGTTGCAGGAGGAGGAAGTCAGGGAGGAGTACAGGAGAGCAGTGGAAAGACGACTAGGTGGGTTCGACCTGGAAGTTATGGAGGAAGTGGAGGAGATGAGCAAGGTGTTTAAGGATGAGATCTGTGCAGCATGTGAGGAGGTGTGTGGAGTGAGGAAGAGGGAGGGGAGTGAAAGGTACAGCATGGTGGACAGAAGAGGTAAGAATAGCTGTGGAAGAAAAGAAGAAAGCATATAGAGTGTGGTTGGGTAGTAGAGGGAATGAAGATTCCGAGAGACAGAAACGAGCGAGGTACGTGGAGAGTAAGAGGGTGGTGAAGAGAGTAGTGAAGGAAAGTAAGAGAAGAGTAGATGAGGAATTTGGAAGGAATCTGAGTGTAAAATGGAGGGAGAGTAAGAAACTGTTCTGGAAAGAAGTCAAGAAAGTTAGGGAAGGTAGCAAGGGAAACAGTAAGGGTGTGAAAGATAAGAATGGGAGAATGCTAGCCGAGAAGCAAGAGAGAGTCGAAAGATGGAGGGAGTACTTCAGTGAGTTGCTAAATGAAAGGAATGAAGAGCCAGCAAACATAGCTGGATATGGTATGGGAGGGAGAAGAAGAGAAGTAGTGGAGGAGGAGGTGGGGATCAGGAGGTCAGAAGTGTGGGAAGCCATGAAAAGAGTGAAGTTGGGGAAAGCACCAGGAACAGATGAAGTGTGTGGGGAAATGTTGAGGTATGGTGGTGAGATAGTGATAGAATGGGTATGGAAAATGTGCAAACTAGCATGGGAGAAGGGGAGTGCACCCGATGACTGGAAGACTGGCATAATAGTCCCCCTATATAAGGGCAAAGGGGAAAGAGGAGTGTGTGGTAACCACCGAGGAATATGTCTTCTAAGCGTAGTAGGGAAGGTATACAGTAGGGTAGTGATTGAGAGAGTGAGAGTGAGAACGGAGAAATGGATAGGCGACGAGCAGGGAGGTTTTAGGAAGGGAAGAGGATGTGTAGATCAGATTTTTACCCTGAATTGTGTTGTGGAGAAGTATCTGGAGAAGAAACAAAAGGTGTATGTTGCCTTTATGGACTTGGAGAAGGCCTATGACAGAGTGGATAGAGAAGGTTTGTGGAAAGTACTTAGAATATACGGAGTAGAGGGCAAGTTGCTGAAAGCAGTGAAGAGCATGTATGAGGGTGCAAAGGCGGCAGTACGTGTGGAGAGTGAGCAGAGCGAGTTCTTTGACCTGAATGTTGGTTTGAAACAGGGGTGTGTGATGTCCCCGTGGTTGTTTACTGTATATGGATGGAGTCATGAAAGAAATACTATCAAGAGCAGTGGATGTTGGTGTATCGCTGAAAAGGGAGGGAATTGAGTGGAAGCTACCTATACTGCTGTTTGCGGATGATACAGTTCTGATGAGTGATAATGAATGGGAGTTGCAGGGTCTGGTAAATGAGTTTGGAACAGTGTGCGAAAAACGGAATTTTAAGGTAAATACGGGGAAGAGCAAGGTTATGGTCTTCGAAAGGGGTAAAGTCACAGAGTGTGAGGTGAAGCTGAACGGTCAGGCTATGGAGATCGTCAACTCTTTTAAGTATCTGGGCAGTGTGTTGAGTAAAGATGGGACTATGGATGAAGAGGTGCGGGAGAGGGTACAACAGGGGAAGAGGGTTGTAGGAACGCTAAAAGCAGTAACAAGAAATAGGGTGGTCAGTATGGAAGTGAAGAAGTCCTTGCATGACAGTGTGGTAATCCCGACACTGACTTACGAAAGCGAAGCATGGACGTTGGTTGAGAGACTCAGACCAAGAGTGAGAGTAGTGGAAATGAATTACTTAAGGAGTGCGTGCGGAGTTACATGGAGGAATAGACAGACTAATGAGGAAGTAAGAAGGAGGTGTGGTGTGGAGGTAGATGTGCTGGAAAGTGTGAAAAGGAACAACTTGAGATGGTTCGGCCATATGGAACGTATGGAAAGCGAGAGAATGACTAAGAGGGTGTACGAGAGCGAGGTGGAGGGACAGAGGGGGAGAGGTAGACCGAATATGAGGTGGAAGGATGGAGTGAGGAACTACATGAACGAAGGCGGTGCTGGTTGGGGGAGGGGCGTCGACTGACTGGGGACAGAGGTGCATGGGGGCGGTTCGTTCGTGGCCACCCCTTCGGGGATCACGGCGTCAGGCAATAAAAAAAAAAAAAAATAATGTATTCATATTTATGTATTATATATTTTTTTATAATTACAAATATAATTATAAGAGATATAAGATAATATTAAGATTCTTCATTTTCTATATAGACTAGTTTTCATTTGGGGCAGCCACTAACTGGTAGAATCTCTCTCACTGAGTCAGGAACCCACACACAACTTTTCCTGTAGGGAATATAAAATGATAAGTTATGTATAATAATTGATATACATATTGTATGTATGTATATACTGTATAATATTATATACTCTGGCACATACCCCATTTTGTATTATATATTGTATTATTATTTTTGTTTTATTTTATTTTTTTTTGTCCAGCCTTATGAGGGCTTCTGCCCAATTCGCTGTTGACAGAGTTTTCAACAATAATTTTGTTTTGTAGGGGGTGGCCGACTCGAGACAGCATATATACATATACTGATACATATACTGCGATTAAATTGTATGTATCCCTAATAGGCTCAAAATTGCGTCAAGAACGTGAGAGGGTTAATATATAATGTAATAGGTTTAAAGTCCAGGCGCAGTTAGTACTTCTGATACATATATTTTTTCAAAGTGCTCAGGGTTAAATTATAGGTTTTTATTTGCTCATTTATATATCTTTTTATAATTATTTAGTTTCCTCCATATAGCTTAAAGAAACACCCCTCAGAACCCCCTTCCAGACAAAATTGTACATTTTTCGGTAGAAAAATGTGCCGGTTCCTCTTAAATTACAGGCTCGCTATTGCTCGCCAGGAAAAATCAACACCTAAATGACACAAGAAGTCTTGATATTGGCAAAGGAAAAGGGGCAAAAAGTCTTAAAATCGTCATGTATTTGTAATTACTCAGGCCATTCCCCACTTTAAAAACTGGGGCTAAATATGAGGGAGAAGGGGGACCAGAAAAGCGGCCCATCTCCCCTTAATCGTATTTCGGAGGTTGGTTTATTGAAAGGTTGTGGAGGCTTCAAAATGTATCAGAATGTATGACTACAATGCTATATTTAAGGGGGTAGTGCTTGGTTTTGGCTATACCGGTATATATATATATATTTATTATTTTATTTTTGACATTCCTTTTAAAGATAAATTTTTACATTTTTTGGTAGAAAAATGTGCCGCTTTTAAAATTAGAGGCATGCTAACGCGCGCAAGGAAAAAATCGACACTTAAAGGGCTGGATCTATCAGAGTGAGGGTTGGTGTCGTCTACTTCCCATAGCCGTTTTCTGACTGTACCTTTATCATAATTCTTATTTCTAACTTTTTTCTTGAGAGTGGTGAAGGCAGTGGGGCCATAATGGTGTGCCCCATGTTTCCCTAGTGTCTTACTCTCACAGCCCACTGGCACAAGTTGGCCTGTCTCTCTCTGGCGTAGGGATGCGGCGACCTCACCGCCCACCACTTTGGTGGTGCAATCAGCCTCTGGAGAAGTGGACCACTGCTTCCTATTTCCAGAAAATTCCTGTGCTTGGTATGCTTCCAGCCAGGGCCCAACTGGGGTAAATAAAATAGCAAAACAGTGGTGGAACTGCCATCCGGGTGAGGGACTGCTCTGAGTCTGCTCCTTCAGTGTTCATGGTTATAATCCACTTAGTGGAAATGGCACTGTGGAGTGGGTCAGTCGGGGCATGTCTGGGAACCTGGAGGCAGTTTCTGCCATGGCCATCCCTTTTGGGGGTGCTTTCTCTGGAAGCAAGGCGTCATATTTGATGATGATGATTAAAGGGCACGAAGAGTTACAATATTGATAACGAAATAAGGCGAAAGGTCTCAAAATCGCCAAACTAACGTCTTAAACCCTCAAAACCAATATGCTAAACAGGGATGAAAGGGATGTCCAAAAAAGCAAGTACTACCCCCTTAAGTACATGTGAATGATGATTATGTAGGTTACAAATTTATGTATGTACAGTATATAGTACAGTACTGTCACTTCTAAAAATTCGTGGACCCCTTTGTTTTTCTTTTTATGGTTGATTTAAAAAAAAATAAAAAATTACAACCTAGACCTCCATCAAACTTTTAAAAACATCCATTAGATCCCCCTTCTATATTAATTTGTACATTTGTCGGTAGAAAAATGTCCCAAATGTTCCAAAAAAATTTATGACTGGACTGATATTTAAATGGAACTTTGTTTTGAAAGTACAGTATAGTATATATAGTTTTGTAATTATTTATGTATAGATTATTACATTCACAGATTCCCTTTTAGAGATATACTTCCTTAATTAGAAAGAGATGAGGTCCACAAACTTTTATGAGAGACTGTACAGCATACTACTAATAATAATAATAATAATATTTATTCAGTTAGCAATTTACAGAGTTGGTACCACATAGTATGTTACAAATAATTATGACATGTACCAGCCTTGCATAATTCCAACTAAGGATAGCCCAATAAGGCCGTTAGGCGTATTTCCATTGGGGTCCTTGCAGTGGCGTATCTAGGGTGGGGCAGGTAGGGCACGTGCTATGGACGCCACTTGAAGGGGGGCGCCATTTTTTTTTTTTTTTTTTTTTTTTTTTTTTAATAACCTAAAATATCCTAACTTAACCTAACCAGGGTATTTAACTATAGTGCAAATCTAATATCAAGTGTCTAATATCATGCGACAATCACTCACTCAACTTGGTGGGTGTACATGCCGCCAAGCAAGATACAATGATGGTCACGTTCTTCGGAACCATCGAAGCGCTCTATGTGTTCTTCTCTCGTTCAACACAACACTGGGAAAAAACTGAAAAACGCTGTGCCTCTGGTTGTTAAGTCAGAGTCCGAAACCAGGTGGAGTGCAAGGACGGAAGCAGTGAAACCCATCAACAAGTACCTTGAGGAGATACTTCAAGTTCTTCTGGACATGACAGACAATGGAAACGAGACCAGTGAAACAAGAAGTGACGCAAAGCAGCTATACAACCGCATGTCGAGTTTCGATTTTCTGACTTTGCTAGGATTTTGGAACAAAGTACTCATTCGCATTGACCGTATTCAAAAGAGACTGCAGGATCCTAACATGAACTTCCATGATGCTGCCCTAGATTTGAAAGCCCTCCGAGATAATTTTGATAATGAAAGGGAAGTGTTAGTCTGTGATTCACTCGAAGAAGGACTTGGTCTCTGTCAAGAATGGAATGTTGAACCTGAAAGACGTCGGAGACGAAAGAAACAAATGGCTGGTGAGAATGCAAGAGATGCTGGATTAACAGCCAAGGAGGAAATGGAAAGAGTCATGAAGGGAACACTCGACCGTCTTCACAGAGAAATGGATGAAAGGTTCGCTCGTTTGCACGACACTGACGCCAAGTTTGGGTTCCTTCTCGATGTCAAGAAACTGTGTTATGGCAGCGACAGTGACAGTAACGACCTAAAGAAGAAGTGTGAAAAGTACAGCTCTGATGTTGATGGACAGCAGCTATATGAAGAAATTTTTGACTGCAGAATGTTGCTATCAAGTCGGGCCAACATGAAAATATCAAGACCTGAAGAGCTTCTTGAATTTATTGTACAGTATGGAGATGAGAGTGTCTTCCCCATTCTTCGCATTGCTATGCAGATAATGCTAACCATCGCCAGTTGTGAGAGATCATTCAGCAAATTAAAGTTAATACTTTCTTACTTGAGAGCCTCCATGGGTCAAGGCAGACTTTGTGATCTTGCTCTGCTCAGTGTAGAAAGAGAAGAAACTGAAACAACTGACTTTGAGGACATCATAGACCAATTTGCATCAGTAAAAGCAAGGAAAGTGCAGTTGTGATTTTCATATACAGTATCAGTAGATGTCAGTCTGTCAGATGTCAGATGTCAGATGTAGTGCAATAATTTGTTAATTAAACTGTTAACGAGATTGACTTATTCAATTTTTTATCCTGATTCAGTGATTATATGGATTTATGAAATCTAAAAGATAGGTGTCAGATGATTGAACAGTCTTAAAAAAAGTATAATACAATCCAAACTCAAAATAGGTATCATTAACCTAAACCAAACAATGAACCTAACACACACACACACATTATATATATATATATATATATATATATATATATATATATATATATATATATATATATATATATTATACAGTATATAGCCTACTGGTATATCATTCATTATTTAGTGTTTCAATTACCTAAATATAGCTTTGAATATGGCTTTAAAATGCTCCTAGAATTGCTCATATTTCAAAAAAAAATTCAGAGGGCTTACAGCGCCCCCCCGAACCCCCCAGCTGGAGAGGCTCGCTGCGCTCGCCCCACGCCACCGGGGGGCGCAATTCCAGTCCTTGCCCTAGGCGCTACCTACCCTAGATACGCCCCTGGGTCCTTGTGGGATTAGGTTAGCTGGGGAAAAGGGGAGGATAAAGAAATAGATACTTTAGAGAAAGTATTTCTAGGGGGATATTTAAGATACCTTACATCCTATAGTAAATATCAGTAATCCGTAATCAGTAATCATTTCAGTTTGGTTTGTCTATCTCTTATGGCGTATTTAGTAGTAGACATAAGCTTGGTGCTCCCTTCTCGCAGCTGTCCGGTTCAGGTGTTCCTTCAGGCTACGTCTGAAGGAATACAGTGTTCTCTTTTCACGGACTGACTGGGGTAGGTCGTTCCAGTCTTTGATGGCAGTGAAGAAGAATGTTTGCTTACCCTGTCCTTGGATTCTCGGGACCTTAAAATTAAACATCCTGTTTCTTGTATTATGTCCACTCCTCTCATTTGCTTTAACAAAATCATTCTTTAGATACTCTGGAGCTCTGTCATAGAAAATGTTGAAGGCATTAGTGAGCCTGATTTGTTTGGCCCTGTCAAGAGACATTGACCATACCTAGTGACTGAAGTTGTTCCCGGCCAACATGTGATCTGGGTCCTAGGTTCAGCATGAACCTAACTATTTTATTTTGAGTGACCTGAAGTTTGTGCTGTGCTGATTTAGATGATGCAGAGTACCAGGATGACACAGAATAGTCAAAATGACATTGAACAAGCGCTTGGCAGAGGGTCTTTTTGGGCGCTGCGGGCAAGCATCCCACCTGTCTATACAGGTATTTTATACGTGCTCTACACTTACTCAGGATAGATTCCAAAATTGTTTCACCTGACAAACTCGCGTCCAGTTTCAGTCCGAGATATTTAACTTGTGACACTGTTGTTATAGGAATATCATTACAGTTGACCGAGAAGCCCACAATGTCTTTCAGTTTGCGTTTTGTTCCACATAAGATGGCTAATGGCTTCCGTCTTGCCCAGGTGAAGAGATAGTCTATTGTCTACTAGCCATTCACTACATGATGCTAGTTCTTTGGAAAGTGAAGCGGCAATACTTATTGGGTCTTTTCCTGAAACCAGAAGCACGCTGTCGTCTGCATACAGTAATAATTTACATGAGACGCTCAGTTCCATGTCATTCACATAACAGAGAAAGAGTAAGGGACCAAGGATGCTTCCCTGCAGGACCCCACAGTTAATTGGCATAGGATCAGATATATTATCATCAATTTTGACTCTTTGGGTTCTACCACTAAGATAAGATTTAAACCAGTTCACAGACCCTATGCCCATTGCTTGTAGTTTATTACATAGGATATCATGGTCTACTGTGTCAAACGCTTTTTGTAGATCAAGAAGAACCATACCGGTGTAGTTACCTTTAGACATTTCTTTACGAATGTGATCCGTTAAGTGGATGAGACAGGAGTCTATTGAGTACATGCATCTGAAACCTGATTGAAACTTATAGAATAGATCATTTTGTTTGAGGTAGTATTCAATTTGGGTGTATACCGCTCTTTCAAGAATTTTAGATACAATACATAATATGCTAACTGGTCTGTAGTTGCCAACTTCTAGTTTATTTCCTTTCTTGAATAGAGGGGTTACAATAGCTTCCTTCAGTTCAGCAGGTAGTGTTGGTGTTAATTGACAAGTTGATGATGTGGGTTAGGGGGCCTGCTATACCAATGGCTCCATCTCGTAGAAATTTGGCAGGAATTTTGTCTGGTCCTGTGCTCTTATGTACATTTAGGTTAGCCAGCTCGTCAAAAGTGTATTTTGGTGTAACATTTTGCAATCCAAATGTGTTCGGGTGTATGTCTTTATCTCTGTAGAAATTACGAAAGGTGGCCGTTGTTGTCGTGTATTTATTGAGAGGTTGAGGTAGGTTCTGTGCAAGTGTGTTTGCTATGGAAGTGAAGGAGTTGAAGTAGGTTGAAATTTGTCGTTTATCGTGGCAAACCTGATCATTAATGGTGAGAGCAATATTAGTGTTGTTGTTGTTCCCCAGCCTGCCTGGCCGAACAGCCCCAAGGTCCCGAGCAAGGCCAAGGCCATAGAGCGCCCCCACAAAACCCTCCCTGCTTACCACTAACAAAACCCAGGTGACCAAAGCCACTCTGGCAGGGAGCTGAGGAGGGCGCGGAAACGCCCGGGAAACCAAAGCCCCACCCAAGGCCCTGTGCCCCTCAGCAATTATGAAGAGAAAGTTGAGGGGCAAGGGAAAAATGTGACGCTTTGGCTCCCAATCTGCCAACTTTTAGGTTGGCAGTAAGGAGGTCGATTCACGGAAAAGACGCCGTCACTTGAGATCTAGAAGATATATAAGTAAAAGGAACAGTCAGAGTAAGCTATGGGTATGGCAGAGATCACTCAGCTCTCACTCTGATAGACCAGCCCATCACCACATGACTAGAACCCAATCCTCTCAGCATCAGCTAGGAAAGGCCCTAGAAAGCCGCCTTTGGCGGGGGGATAGCTCCCCTACTTCAACTCCTTTCGGAGTTGGGCACCCGCCTTAGTGTTGTTGTTGTTGTTGTTGTTGTTGTTCCCTAAGCTGCCTGGCCGAACAGCCCCGAGTCCCTGAGAAAGGCCATGGCCACGATCGGGCTTTCCCACAGAGCTCTCATTGAGTGTAGATTGTGTTGTTGGTGTAAGTGGTTGTGTGAAATGCAGTCTTCTATGATGTGTTTAATGGTATGGGGTGCTGTGTTACATCCCAGGCAGGCGTCGACAACGGAGTCATCCAGTCTCTTCTGGTAGCTCAGAAGAGCTGGATGGTGTCCGCATCTCAGCCTGGCCAGGTGGACTCTGTCCTCGCGAGGAAGGATGGATTTCGGGAGGTCGTGCATGCAGCTGCGTGTTGTCTGTGAGTGAGTGGATGGATCGGTGAGAGATATGAGTATGGATGTGCTTCTGGAAGTTG
The DNA here is from genome assembly GCA_032716605.1 of Paralithodes platypus. Taxonomy (NCBI): domain Eukaryota; kingdom Metazoa; phylum Arthropoda; class Malacostraca; order Decapoda; family Lithodidae; genus Paralithodes; species Paralithodes platypus. The sequence continues at coordinate 43,356,487 of CM064503.1, forward strand.
GTTCGGGGTGGGCAGGGAGGGAGAGAGGACAATAATTGTGTGTGATACCGTGTGCTGGGTGTTGTTTTGATATTTCTTGGTGTCTGTGGGTGTGTTGCCATGTAGTTTAGTGGGTGGTCTTGGTTCGTGGAGGCTGCTGCCAGGAATTGAGTGCCTCTCATGTCCAGATGGTCTTTGACTTTGAGGATTTTGGTTTCTTGATGTAGGTGATCTGTGGGTGCAGTAGCTGTGCAGCCTGTAATGATCTTCAGGGCTTTGTTTTGAATAGTCTGTAAGGTCTTATGATGTGTTTCAGCTAGGTTAGAAGCCCAGGCTGGGCTTGCGTATTCCATCACTGATCTTATGTATTGTGTATATACTGTGGTGGTAGTTTCTTTGTTGTGTCCAAATTTTGTGTGAGCAAGTGACCTGAGGGCGTTAAGTCTGGGTGTCAGTTTCTTTTTAATGTTTGTGGTGTGCTGTTTGAATGTCATATGAGTATCATATGTTACTCCTAGGATTTTGGGTGTGTGTGTATGTGTTAGGGGTGTGTTGTTTATGGTGAGTTGAGGGATGTATTCATATTCTCCTGTCCAACTTGTGAGCAGGGTTGCGGTGGATTTGGCTGGGGCTAGATTAAGTCTGTTTGTAGTGCACCAGCCATGTAGTGTGTCGAGATAGGGTTGAAGGAGATCTGTTGCTCTTTTTGGGTCATGGTGTGTGCATGTGAGTGTTATGTCATCTGCATAGGAGGCTAAGTTTATTTGGGGCGTATTGGGTGTAGTTATATCGTGCATGTACAGATTGAAGAGTGCGGGCGATAGGACGGATCCTTGTGGGACTCCGTTTGGAAAGTTTCTGATTTTAGATGACTGACCGGCAAAAGATACGTGTGCACATCTGCCTGCTAGGAAGTTGGCCAGCCACCTTTTTGTGTTGTTGTGCATGTTTGTGTTGTAGATTTTGTTTGTTAGGTTGTGGCGGGGGATGGCATCGAAGGCTTTACTAATGTGGAGTGTGGCTAATAGTGATCTGTGTGGTGGTCTAGCTGAGTTGATGCTGTTGTAAGGTCTGTGAGAAGTGTTTGTGGAGTGCAGTGGCCTAAAGCCATGTTGTGTTGGAGCTAGGGGTAGGTCAGGTGTAATTAGTTGTAATACTAGGCGTTCCATGACTTTAGAGGGGGAGCAAAGGAGTGTGATGGGGCGGTGCGAGGAGGGTAGCGTGGGGTCTTTGTTGGGTTTGGGGAATGTGATGATGATACCATGCTTCCAAATGTCTGGTATTGTGTTGTGTGAATAGCTGTAGTTTGATATGTTAGTGAGTGCTTGTATGCCTTGTGGTCCCAGGTGTCTGAGGTGTATGTTGCTTATGTTGTCTAGGCCACAGGCGGGTGAGTGCTTGAGATTGTTGATGATATGCTTTGTCTGGTGATTGGTGAAGGGTGTATAGTCAGGGTCTGTGGGGAATTGTCTCTTACGTCGGATGACACGTCGGTCGTCTTTGTGAGGTTTTAGGTGGCTGACATGTGATTGATGAGAGTGTTTGCTTGTTGTTTACATGAAGGAGTAGAGTCTGTTGTTGTGATTGCAGCATGTGATTGTGTTGTGTTGCTGTTGGAAAGTGTGATGCTGTTTAGTGTTTTGTAGAGTTTTTGGGGGTTTGTTTTGTGATCAAGTGTTTGTAGGAAGTTATTCCAATTTAGTTTTTGTTGTTCTTGTATTTTGTTGTTAGTTTGGGTGTTGAGTGCTTGAATTTGTTGTGTGATGTCTTGTGTGTGGGGTGCTGGGGAGTGTTTCAGTATGTCGCGTTGTCTGATGAGGTTTTGCATTTCTGGTGTGAAGTTGGGGTTGTGTCTTTTTCTGTTACCTCTTGGAATGTGTTTCTTGTCAGCGTTTTGAATAGTTTTATTGAGCATGTGTACAGCATTGTTGATGTTAGTGATGGGTGTACTGTTTAGAGTTGTGAAGTGTTGTTCTGTCTCATTTGTGAATGCTTCCCAGTTAGCTCTTTTATAATTGGTGTATGTGTGTTTGTGGCTAGCTGGGGTGAGTCTGGTTTTGGTGGTGATAATGATCGGGAGGTGGTCAGAGTCTAAGGTTCTGACCACCCTCCAGGATGTTGTGGGGGCGAGTTCTGGGGAGCAAAAGGTGATGTCTGAAGATGATGGGTTATAGAGGGCTTGGTGAGGAATATGGGTATGTTGATGGATGTCGTTAAGGATGATGAGGTTATCGGTTTGGTTTTGTAGTACCAGCCCTCTGTCTGTGTCGGGGTTGTCAACAAACCAGACCGACGTCTTGGCGTTGAAGTCACCACCCAGGATGATGTGTGGGGTGTGTGGGGTGTTTGTGATGTGTTGTAAGTGTGGTCTGTATTCATTTGGTACTGTAGGGGATGTTTGGGGAGGGATGTATGTGTTTATGATGGTTATGTTGGAGTTGTTGCCAGTGCGTGTATTTTAATTGACTGTATTTCTGTTGTGTTATCATTTGGGGGGAGGAGGGATTTGGTTTGTACACTGGTTACTACAGTATGTATGATATTTCTTTGTGTACCAGGGTGATGAGTCCACCGCCCCCGCCGACAGCCCGGTCTTGTCTGATGGTGGTGAAATTATGAAATGTGGGTGTTTTTTGTGTTGTGCGGAGTTTTGTTTCTTGTAAGATGGCAATGTGTATGTTGTGTTGTTTGATGAAGTGTGAGAGTTTGTGTTTCTTTGTGTTGATGCCATCTATGTTCAGTTGAAGAATGTTAATGTTATGTGCACGATGTATGTTGGGTGCTGCGGCAGGAGGAGGGGGGGGGGGGGGGGGGGAGGGAGGGGCTGGGGGTTGGGATGGGTGAGGTGGGGGTGGGGATTGGGGTTGGAATGGATTAGGATGCGGTGTGGTGTGTTGAGTTGAGGATGTGGATGGTATGGGAAGGTTAGGTAGGGAGGAGAGGTGGACGGGTTTTAGGGGGGGGAGTGGATGGGAAGGTTAGGTGGGTTGGGGAGGAGAGGTGGACAGGTTTTAGGTGAGGGATTTGACTGGGAGAGGGAGGGCATGAGGAACAGGTCCAGGTGTTTGTGTAGTGTGTCTTGGAGGCAAGTGTTGTGCAGGTGAAGTGGGTCCAGTTCCCGCATGAATTGCAGAAAACTGAACCCTTAGTATGGCGACTCGAAGTGATGGGTATTGAGCAAGTTGGACATATGTATGTGTACGTGGGTCCTGGGTTGCTCTCAATGTCTCCGGCTAGAAGAAGTCTTCGTGAAATGACAGCCGAAGAGTCATTTCTCGGTGTAGGAAAAACTGTGTGATGTGTGTGTGTGTGGTGTGAGAGGTGTGGAAATTCCCGGCGCGACCGAAGCCGCTCCAAGGACCCGTGCCCCCAGGGAGGGGGCAGGGGATGGTTGTGACGGTTTGGCTCCCGAAACTGCTCCCCGTGGCCGGCATCCGGTTTTCCTCTACTGGTCGTTGATTTTGTCTTCGGCCGTGGAGGGTCGGCAGCCTCGGGAGGTGGCCCCACGGCGTAGACGCCGCCACATCAGGACTGCAATATTAGTGTTAGACGAATCCCTTGTCTTGTTGCTGTAGCCTGTTGTTTTTAGGTGCCTCCATAGTTTCTTTGGGTTATTCTGATATTCCTCTGCCTTATTGTGAAAATAATTAGTTTTCGCTGATTTCATTTTCCTACTTAGTTTATTCCTGGCCCTGTTGAACTCATGTTTCAGACCTTGATCCTGTCTATGTTTCGCTAGCCTTTTTAACAGATTGTCTCTGTGTTCCAGATGGTGTAGTATGTCATTGTTGATCCATGGGTCTGACCTTGCTTTAATTCGTATGTCTTTCAGAGGAGCTATTTCGTCTAGGATGTTTGTGATGATGGTTCTGAAGCCAACCCATGCGTCATTAACGTTTGTACTTCCAAACACTGGAGACCAGTCTGGATTCCATAAAATGTCCAGAAATGTTTCCTTATTGTAGTTTCTGAGTGACCTTGTTTTGATAACCTTGTGATTCTCTAGGGTAATTTTTTTGGTTTTCCATGTGCAATATGTGACGAAGTGATCACTTATCCCAGTCTGTATAACCCCTGATTGGGATATTTTGTCCGCTCTGTTACAGTTTATGTGGTCTAATATTGTGGCAGTGTCCTCAGAGATACGTGTGGGGGTTGTGATGAGTTGTTTGTGATTGTGCATTGTCAGTACAGTAAAAGTCCGTTAATCCGACGACCGATGATTCGAATCTCCCAATAGTCCGAATTTTTCAATTTGAGGCCAAATCCGAATTCACCCGATGGTCCGAATTTCAAGAAGTCCCAAAGTCCCCTTTTTGAGGCATTAGGCCACTCAAATGACACATAATGGAGCACACACATATCATATGTTCATGAATTCACTTTAAAAGTTTACCATTGTCATTGTAGCCTATTACCTACTTCAAAACATTCAGATTAATGGTCAAAGGAAGCTACTGATATAAACGTAAACACCTTCTTCTTCTTCCACATCGTCTGCTAGAGAGTTTTTTTGCTCTTGAACGCATCCTTGGGACGCTCCGATGCGCTACTGGCTTGCACCGCATTTTCTGCAAGCGCATTCAGTCTTGAGCTTGAAAACGCACCTTTGGACGTATTAGTCTTGAGCTTGAAAATGCACCTTTGGACGTTCCGATACGCTACTATTTATAGTTCAGTGATCGGAGCGTCCCAAGGGTGCTTTCAAGACAACAAGACAAGGGTGCTTTCAATACAATATAATATAACAGAGCACGTCACAAAAGGAAAATCACAAAAGGAAAATTACAAGAACCTCTCAGGGAAGTGCCGTTGTTAAGGCATTACTTCCCGAACCACATCTGATCTTCAAGAGCAAGACAAACTCGCTAGTAGACGGAAGAAGAAGAAGACGTTTATATCAGCAGATTCCTTTGACCATTAATCTGAATGTTTTGAAGTAGGTAATAGGCCTACAATGACAATGGTAAACTTTTGAAGTGATTTCATGAACATATGATATGTGTGTGTGCACCATTGTGTCATTTGGGTGGCCTAATGTCTCAATGTTTCGTCATACACAGGTTCATAGGGGTAAAGTCCGATAATCCGAAAAATCCACTAATCCGAACGAGGGCCGGTCCGCTGCCCTTCGGATTAACGGAAGTTTACTGTATATGCCTATATTCTCGTACAAGCCTATCATTTCGTTGTTTGTAACACAGGTTAAAATCCCCTAGTATGGTGGATTCATTCAGAGGGTCTAGCGATGACAAAGTTCGTTCAAATTTGGTCAAGAATTGTGTGTCGGCTGGTGGCCTATAGCATACCCCAATTGTGATGAGTCTTGTCCTCGGCAGGTGTAGGTCGATCCACAGAGCTTCGTGATTTTCTACATGGAGGTCGGTCCTAGTTGTGTGTGTGAGGTTGTTTTTTACATACAGACATACTCCTCCCCCATGCCTATTGCGATCATTCCTAACCATATTGAAACCTTGAATGTTTATTTCACCATCGTTTATACTTGAATCCAGCCAGGTTTCTGTGATTGCAATTATTGAAGCTTTGGCCTTATTAGCTAACAAGTTTATTTCTGACAATTTATGGTACATTGATCTGGCGTTAATGTGGATAAGATGGAGCCCTTTGTTGGTGAACACTCTGTATTCATCTTTGATTTTGAATGTGTCCTGGCTGGATTCTGAGTTGTTAATACTTGGATCATTTTCATTAATATTCGGTAATGAATGCAAGACACACTTATTGCAAAGGAATTCCCGTTCTTCACTGTTGGTCTTCTTAGAGATACACTTCATGTGAGCTACATGTTTACAATTTACACAGTTTTGGATCTTCTGACGTCGTGTTATGAGTGATTCACAAATAAAACAAATGGTTTCGCGATGTTGTACAGCTGAGTTCCTACATTTAACACATTCAACTTCGTTTCTACTGTTAACGTAAGTACATCGGTTATGAACAATTTCATTACAACTGTTGCATTGTAAAAGTGAACTCCTATTGTTGAAACCAATATTACAGACTATACGTAGTTTTTTCTTACTGTTTATCATACGACTGGAGGTGTGGTTTGGTCCGCGTCTATCAGCTGTTTGTGCGGGAGAGGGTAGGGGATACTCGCGGTCGGGCTGTGGTTGTTTGCTGTTGTTGTTGTGTTTGCTGTTGTTTTTGTTGTTTTCATTGTCCGTTGATGCTGCTTCCCTGTTGATGTATTTGCGAGTGCTACCTGTTTTTATTGTTGTTCTTGTTGCATGTTGTGCTACTTGGGTCGCCGATATCTGTGGTATTAATGGTAATGCTGTGGGTAATGTAGAGTTGGTGGAGTGGGTAATTGCTAATTCCCTGCATTTATCGCATTCCATTTCTTTTCTGCTGGTAACATAAGTACATCGATCGTGTACTGGTTCATTACAAATACTACATTGTGATGTTGGACTCCTTTTGTTGAATCTAATATCGCACACTGTACATAGATTCTTTGTATTGTTCGTCGTACGTCTGGCGGTGTGGTGATCAGCTGTGCTGCTAGGGTGGGGACTGTCTGTGGCTATGTCTCCCCCTATGACCCCTCCCAGCCCCACCTGTATTTGCTGTTTGATGATGTTGTCCTTATTCCTGGCTGCTAATGCTGCTCCATTGTTGCGACTGATGCCTTTCTTCCTAGCTGCTCCAGTTACATGTTGAGCCACCGATAGTGTTGGGTTGAATTGGAGTGTGACGGGAGGCTGGGGTACCTGTAGGCCTGGTTTGTAATAACAAATTTTTCTACTAGGGACTGTTGAAATGACGGTGTCTGTCTTACTTGGTTGGTGGTGAGGTTTCTTCAGTGTTGACCTAGGGCCGGGGTTGGTCTCTACATCTCCGCAGCTAATTAGAGTGTAGCACAATAGGTGTTGTAGCGAGGTTGTGCCAGAGTACATGCCAAGCCGCTGTGTCTTCCCGATATATAAACTAGACCAGGCAGGAATGGTGACAGAAGGTTCACTTATGTGTGATTTCTGTGTGACGAGGTCCCTCAATACTGGTTTAGTGTTGACCTGGTACACTACCGGTCCCCTCTGCACCTTTATATCGGCACAGCCCCTCTGGATGTTGAGGATGATGATAGGGAGAGAGCTACGCACGCACCCTTCACTCCTCTCGCCATCTTGGCCAACTCTCTGATACTGATACATGTTTATGTATTATTATTGTTTGAAATATTGTATCTATATAATTCTATAGATAGAATATTTCCAACAAAATCATTACTATATCTTATATTTGCTCAGGCCCATTCCACAATTTGGTTTTATTTATTTATTTTTTAATGGGGGTGGCCTTTTTTCTTTTTTTGCCAACTCGAGACAGAGCCACAACTAAACATGCATCAATATACTGTACATACAAATTAATTTGTAACCTTTAAAATTAATGATAATCGTCATTAAACATGTATGTATTCCAATATGTGTGTGTAAGGATATATTGGTTATGTAATTCAATGTTTTTGATGAAATTCTGTAATGCTGATGAATTTGTATAAATGTATTTGTTTCTTAAGGGGGGATGAATATATTTATTTTATTATTGTTTATATTTATAAAAAACAAATGTTTCCTTCCTAGAAACCCCTTCAAGAAATATTTGTACATTTTTTGGTAGAAAAATGTCCTTCGGCCGGTTACTTTTAAAATTGGTTGCTAGACTACTCGGCCCACGGGACAGCTCGGCCAGGACAACTCGGCCAACGGCGAGACAGCTCGGCCCAGTAAAATCGTAAAGCCAGTAAAGTCCTACAACTGATTATTCAAATCCAGAAAGTACCGGTCTAGAAATGGCTAACAACAAATGATTCGGTAGGTCAATAATATTAATGAGAATACTAATGGATGACTTAGAGGATAAATGTTTCCTAGAACAAATAAATAAAAAAGGGACATATACTGTAGGTAGGATCAGGAATGAAAGGGACATATACTGTGGGTAGGATCAGGAATGAAAGGGACATATACTGTAGGTAGGATCAGGAATGAAAGGGACATATACTGTAGGTAGGATCAGGAATGAAAGGGACATATACTGTAGGTAGGATCAGGAATGAAAGGGACATATACTGTAGGTAGGATCAGGAATGAAAGGGATATACTGTAGGTAGGATCAGGAATGAAAGGGACATATACTGTAGGTAGGATCAGGAATGAAAATATATGATTGTCTTCTATCATCATCATGTTAACCCCTTGAGGATCATGACGCACTTTACAGTGTATTTTGTCTATTATGAGGTCATTTTATTTAGATTAGTAAGGTTATATGGAAGACAGACGGTTATTCTAGACAGTCTTCAGCATTTCAACACACAGATCCTTCCTAAGCTGTATGAGATCGTCTAATGACAGCCAGAATTAATAAAAAAGGCGACATAAACCTCAAGGGGTACCGTAATGTCACGTTTTAATGATCACTCCATATTTCGCTACTCTATTTGCAAAGTAACTGATTTCTATAAAAATGGGAAATATGCTAATCACCATCGGCTGAAAATTAAAATGGTTGTGATTTTTCCTATTAATGGGCGTGTTTTAGTCTGATCGTCATTATATATATATAATATATATATAACATATATATATATATATATATATATATATATATATATATATATATATATAATTATACACACACAAGGTTAGATACAATCACAAATTTCAAGGCTACAGGCTTTTTCACGGCTATATCACAAGGTTAGATACAATCACGAATTTCAAGGCTACAGGTTTTTTCACGGCTATATTAAAAAAATTGCCCCATAGAATAACATGGGGCCGAGCTGTCTCAAATAATAGGCCGAGCTGTCTCAAATAATGGGCCGAGCTGTCTCGCCGTCGTGGCCGAGTTGTCCAAAAGTGGGCCGAGTTGTCCCATGGGCCGAGTTGTCCCATGGGCCGAGTCGTCCAGTCCCCTTTAAAATTACATGCTCGCTATCACTCGACACATAAATGGCATGAAAGGTCTTCATATTGACAAAAAAATGGGGTGTAAAGTCATAAAATCGCCAAACTAATGACTCAAACGTCTTAATAGCTAAATACCAATGGGATAAAACACAAGGGAGAAGGGGGTCAGAAAAACCAGCCCATCTTCTCTTAACCCGGGAACTGCGGGGAGACTCTTAAGAGTTCCCCCGGTGGACTGCGGGGAGACTCTTAAGAGTCAGAGAAAAAAAAAATCAACTTTTGACATCAAATTTTTTTTTTTTTTTTTTTTTGGCCCCTGGGCCATGCAAAATCTCAGTCTTCTACCTCCTCTCCTTCAGTTATCACCTATTTTCCCTGTTATTCCCTTATTCTGAGGTATATTTTCGTGCTAACATTAGAAATCCGGTTACAGGGTGTGGTCATCACTGATAGCAAGCGAATGCAAGAGAGAGAGAGAGAGTATCGATCGACTGTGTCTCAGTGGCCTTGGGGGAAATTGGCGGGAAAGCAGCTTGCCTCACCCATACATTATACAACTCGCGGGCTATATCTCCGATTTTGACCATCCAAACGCTGTTTTCACTCGTTTTATTGTTGTTTCAGGTTAATACCTTTATAATCAACCCATAATAGGCGCATATGGATAAGTATTAATGCTATTAATGGTAAAATGAATATTTTAGTGACGGAAACACCTCAAATACGTCAGCACAGGGGGACGTTTCCAATTACCCCCATGCGCACTTGTTAGGTTAATTGCAAGTGTTTCTGTTATTGATTAAATAATATGAATATAGAAATTAACATGTTTCAATTAAGTATTTATATATGTTGGTGTGAATGTGTTGTTTTATTACCTACTTTCCCCTCCCTCCCTCTCCCCAAATCACCCACCCACTGTTCTACCACACTCCCCCCCCCCCCCCACCCACTGTTCTATCACACTCCCCCCCCCCCACCCACTGTTCTACCACACTCTCCCACCCACCCACTGTTCTATCACACTCCCCCCCCCCCCCCCCACCACTGTTCTATCACACTCCCTCCCCCCCCCCCCCCACCCACTGTTCTACCACACTCTCCCACCCACCCACTGTTCTACCACACCCCCCCCCCCCCACCCACTGTTCTACCACACACTTTCCCCACCCACCCACTGTTCTACCACACTCCCCCCCCCCCCCACCCACTGTTCTACCACACTCTCCCACCCCCCCCACTGTTCTACCACACTCCCCCCCCCCCCCCCACTGTTCTACCACACTCTCCCCCCCCCCCCCCCCACTGTTCTATCACACTACCCCCCCCCCCCCCCCCACTCCCCCACCCACTGTTCTTCCACTCCCCCCCCCCCACTGTTCCCACACTCCCCCCCCCCCCCCACCCACTGTTCTACCACACTCCCCCCACCCACTGTTCTACCACACTCTCTGCCCAACCACCCACTGTTCTACCACACTCTTCTACCACCCACTGTTCTACCACACTCCCCTACCCACCCACTGTTCTACCACACTCTCGCCACCCAATGTTCTACCACACTCCCACCCCCCACTGTTCTACCACACTCCCCGCCACCCACCCCACTGTTCTACCACACTCCCCCACCCACCCACTGTTCTAAACACTACCCCCCCCCTCACCCTCTGTTCTACCAACTCCCCCCCCCCCCCTCCCTGGCTCCCAACTCCCCCCCTCACTGGCTCCCAACTTCCCCCCCCCCCCCCCACTCACTGTCTACCAACTCTTCCCCCCCCCTACACTGGCTACCAACTCTCACCCCCCACCCCTCCCTCCCTGGCTACCAACTCCCCCCCCCCCCTCCATTCACTGGCTACGAACTCCCACGCCCCTCCCTCACTGGCTATCAACTCCACCCCCCCTCCCTCGCTGGCTATCAACTCGCCCTCCTTCACTGGCTACCAACTCCCCCTCCCCCCCCCCCTCACACTGGCTACCAACTTCCTCCCTCTCCCTGGCTACCATCTCCCCCCTCTACCTCACTGGCTATCAACTTCCCCCTCCCCTCACTGGCTACCAACTCACCCCCCCCCCCACGGTTATCAACTCACCCCCCCCCCCCCTGGCTACCAACTCCCCCCCTCTCCCATTGGCTACCAACTCTTCCCCCCCCCCTTCATTGGCTACCAACTCCCCCCCCACCCCCTCACTGGCTACCAACTCTCCCCCCACCCCTCACTGGCTACCAACTCTTCCCCCCCCCTTCATTGGCTACCAACTCTCCCCCCACCCCCTCACTGGCTACCAACTCTCCCCCCACCCCCGCACTGGCTACCAAGTCTCCCCCCTCCCCCACTGGGTATCAACTCCCCCCCCCCACTGGCTATCAACTCTCCCTCCCCCCCCCCCACTGGCTATCGACTCTCCCTCCCCCCTTCACTGGCTACCAACTCCCCCCCCCCCCCTTCACTGGCTACCAACTCCCCCCCCCTTCACTGGCTACCAACTCCCCCCCCCCCCCCTTCACTGGCTACCAACTCCCCCCCCCCCCTTCACTGGCTACCTCCCCGGCGTGGCGAACATCTGGGCAGACGCTCTCTCTCGCCGGCGAAATACTTTAGTAGAATGGACAATCAAACAGGCGATCTTCAACAAGATAATTGCAAAGCCGGCCCGTCCACAAGTAGACTTGTTTGCGTCAATGCAGAACCAGGAATAACAGACTTAGAGTAGGTATATAGCGCCTTAACAGGACATACAGCATGGCGTATCTTTTCTCTTTTCAAGGCAGGAATAGAGAAAGGTGTAAAGATAGGTTCCTGGTGCTAATTTTTTGCGATGAATCTGGTGCAGGAGCAATATGTACAGAGTCATTATTAGGGGCAAAACGTAGACAGTTAGTAGACCCTGCCATGGCTGTCAATTCTGAGACCCTATGGCCAGTAGCCAGGGCCATCAGAAACACACACTTTTTAAGTTTCTTGTCTATATTTGGTCTCACCGAATAAGACCTAGACTGTGATAAAGTTAGGACCTTCGAGATTGACCATTGAGGGAGCAAATGACGATTTGGGGCTCTAAGTTTAAAAACAAGCCTTCATAAAACCCCGTTCGTCTTTCTGGGGTAAAGATAAACCAGTAAGCGTAAAGAAGGGTTCCTTTATGCTGATACGTGGTTTATAAGTGTGTTGACTGCTAGTTTTTTAAAGTCGAATAAGTAATTTAGGTGCTTCAACAACAAAGCAACCGATGGAGTCTGCTGGTCTGACTCTACAATCCAAGTTGTAAATTGTCTCCAGTGTGAACTATGCTGTCTTAAAGTGGACGCTGTGTATTGACTTGTGAGCGTATCCGTGACTTCCTTGTTGTAGGACAATAGCCACTTGGATTTGAGAATGTCCACATAGCAAAATTGAGCGAGGTCTGCAGGTTTCCAATTTCTTTCAAGTGGAAATAGGACAGGGGGAGTTGCAGAAGTTTGTTATACCACTGAGTAAGCTGAGTGTATCACACCTGAGTAGGCCACATTGGAGCAACCAGGACCACTTGACCCTGGCGTGGTGATGGGCTGGTCTATCAGAGTGAGAACTGAGCGATCTCTGCCATACCCATAGCTTACTCTGACTGTTCCTTTTACTTATATATTTTCTAGATCTCAAGTGACGGCGTCTCTTCCGTGGATTGACCTCCCAATCTACCAAGATTGGAAGCCAAAGCGTCACATTTTTCCTTTGCCCCTCAACTTTCTCTTCATAATTGCCGAGGGGCACAGGGCCCAGGGTGGGGCTTTGGTTTCCCGGGCGTTTCTGCACCCTCCTCAGTGTAAAGTCAGTGAAAATAGGCTAGCCTAAACAGACCTCGGATGCGGAAATACCCTGAGCCGAACAGGCCAAGTGGGATATCTCTATTGGTCTAACTGGTAAAGTGTCTGCCTCACACCCAAGGGTCGAGAGTTCGTGCCCCCACCAGGGCATGATATTTTCGTGAGGCTATTTCCGCATTTAACGAAGTTTAGGTGTGTTGGTAAAATTGTTCAGATGGTTGAGAGTAAGATCGGAGCTCCATAAATCCTCTTTCGGGTATGGTGTAAAAACAGATTCCCACAGGACAAGGAAGAGGATAGGAGAGAGCAGGGAGTGTTGTGAGACCAATTGGGTTGGGTTGTGGAGTTGCCAGCCGCCCAAGCGAGTTGCCAACTGGGCAGTTTGTAGGTGCGTGTAGCATCGCTCAGTGAAGTTGACTCACCATTCCCGTGCATCTCTCTGACGGACTCTCGGTCGATTCGGCTCAAGCTTGTTCCTCTCTGTTCGTTCCTCTCTGTTCGGAGCTTTCGCTTCCCGGAAGGTGAAGTAGTGTAAAGTCAGTGAAAATAGGCTAGCCTAAACAGACCTCGGATGCGGAAATACCCTGAGCCGAACAGGCCAAGTGGGATATCTCTATTGGTCTAACTGGTAAGGTGTCTGCCTCACACCCAAGGGTCGAGAGTTCGTGCCCCCACCAGGGCATGATATTTTCGTGAGGCTATTTCCGCATTTAACGAAGTTTAGGTGTGTTGGTAAAATTGTTCAGATGGTTGAGAGTAAGATCGGAGCTCCATAAATACTCTTTCGGGTATGGTGTAAAAACCGATTCCCACATCAGCTCCCCGCCATGGAGTGGCTTCGGTCACCCAGGCTTTATTGTGGTCAGCAGGGAGGGTTCTGTGGGGGTGCTCGGTTATGATCTTGGCCTTGCTTGGGCCTTGGGGCTGTTCGGCCAGGCAGCTTGGGGAACGACGACAACAACAACAACAACAACAACTTGACCCTGGAACGACTTGAGGTGATGAATGATTCTCACATCATAACTCAATGTCCACCTGTTCCCATTCACTGTGAGAGCATCTGGGCCCCCTTCTCGTGTTATGTGATTCCGAGATATGTAAGACTGGAGCTTCGTTGATTGAAGAGATGCAAACAGATCGATTTGAGGTGAAAATGGCAGAACTAAGTGGTTGAATGCCTTTTGTTTGAGAGCCCATTCCACTGGACAGAGCATCTGCCCACATAATAGAGACCCCTGGTAGATATGTTGTATGGATTATTATGGAATGCTTTTGGGCTAGAAAGAATATATTTTCCGAGAGATCCTGGAGAAACCTGGACCGGGTGGAGCCCTGTTTCTTCAAGCAACTTACAGTGGTCATGTTGTCCATCCGGAATGCAATTGACCTGGAGGTCAATGACATCGCATGATCTCTGGGAAAAACCAGAGGAACTGCTAGTTCTTGGGCATTGATGTGACACTGACTTAATGTTGTCCATTATCCGTGATTCTGACGACCTTCCGTCGACTGATAGTCCCATCCTATCAGACTCCAGGCATATGTATCCACCCATAGAGTTGGAGGTGGATCTGACCAATGTGTCACTGATTCCCGTACCTGAAATTTTACCCACGACAGGGGATGTAGAATTCTCTTGGGATGACGAGAGGGCAATTGTGAGGTGTTAGAGGGAAAGCTTTGTTGCCTAGCCAGATTAGTTTCTTCAACCTGAGGCAGCCTAGGGGCACTGTAATTTGAACCCAATTTAATGAGCCTATCAGATATTCCCAAAGTTTCCTGGTTATAGTCTTGGCATGCAATACTCTGAACAGTTTTACTTGAAGATGTTTGGCATTGGTTGGACTTTGTTTTATAGTCTGAAGTTGTGTATCCCAGATTGACCCTACTCATTCTGCTGATTGTGTAGGAGTGAGATTTGATTTCTCTAAATTTACTCTGAAGCCCAACTTTGTCACATGTTGCATGACTCTCAAGGTTTGTTGTTGTTGTTGTTGTTTTTCCCTAAGCTGCCTGGCTGAACAGCCCCGAGTAGGGGACCGACCGGTTAATTTAGGCTTAAAAAACTCTAAATCCTGAAAATACCAATAGGTGTTTACTCAACAAGAGTCAACATCCCTTCATAAGCCAGTGAAATGTTATTAGTGAAAACCCATTGGAAATCTGTTTTTTTTATGTTTTCCAAACTTTTCCTGTAATTCTAAAAACGTTATATAGCGAACTTTGAAATTAACATGCTCAGTAACTACTGGTCGTACGAGGAGCATACCTATATAAATCGAAAGAGCGTAAGCTACTCTACAACCTCCCATACGCTTTATCTTCTACTTTGCCATGTTCCTGCGTAAAATATTGTAAATCTAAAAAACTAAAGTAAAAATGTTCACCTAATTACCTTAGACTTTCACCTGTTTTTCTCAGAACCTATATTGCCGCACTATCGGATGTTATTCTACAGTTATTATTGGACCTATAGGAATGGTGTATATACCATTGGAAAGGTAATTAAAAACACTAAAAGGCCTATAAAGCCAATTTACTCTAGTAATTTAATTTTTTTCACAATATGTCGTCAAAGTTGTAATTTTCTATAAATATATTCGCCTGAATCCGTAATCACCTAAATCGAACAAATACACAAAATATATAAAATGTTTTTTATAGAAACTACAGATACACTTTTTTTGAGTTGTTTGATCACATAAAACATGTGCTATGGGAATTTCTGTAGGAGTTTATCATTTTCTGCAGTGCTATGATTTTCAAAGTTTTTTTTTTTTACCTAAATTGCAAGAACAAAGCAAAGTTTTATTTTTTTATTTTTTGTTTTTATCTAGTTTTATGGTCATATACACCTGTGCCAAATTTCATTTAAATTGAAAGTAAGACCTGGAAGTTTGTAATTAACTGGTCGGTCCCCTTAAGGAAGGCCATGGCCACGGTCGGGCTTTCCCACAGAGCTCTCAAATAGTGTAAATTCTGTTGTTGGCGTAAGTGGTTGTGTGAAATGCAGTCTTCTATGATGTGTTTTATGGTATGGGGTGCTGTGTTACAACCCGGGCAGGTGTCGACGACGGAGTCATCCAGTCTCTTCTGATAGCTCAGAAGAGCTGGATGGTGTCCGCATCTCAGCCTGGCCAGGTGGACTCTGTCCTCGTGAGGAAGGGAGGATTCAGAAGGATGGATTTCGGGAGGTCGTGCTTGCAGCTGCGTGTTGTCTATGAGTGAGTGGATGGAACAGCGACTGATATGAGTATGGATGTGCTTCCGGAAGTTGGTTTGGGGTGGGCAGGGAGGGAGAGAAGACAGTATTTGTGTGTGATAGCGTGTGCTGGGTGTTGTTTTGATATTTCTTGGTGTCTGTGGGTGTGTTGCCATGTAGTGTAGTGGGTGGTGTTGATTCGTGGAGGCTGCTGCCAGGAATTGAGTGCCTCTCATGTCTAGATGATCTTTGACTTTTAGGACTTTGGTTTCTTGATGTAGGTGATCTGTGGGTGTAGTAGCTGTGCATCCTGTGATGATTTTAAGGGCTTTATTTTGAATAGTCTGTAAGTCTTATGATGTGTTTCAGCTAGGTTAGAAGCCCAGGCCGGGCTTGCGTATTCCATAACTGATCTTATGTATTGTTTGTAGACTGTGGTGGTGGTTTCTTTGTTGTGTCCAAATTTTGTGTGGGCAAGTGATCTGAGGGCGTTAAGTCTGGGTGTCAGTTTCTTTTTCGTGTTTGTGGTGTGCTGTTTGAATGTCATTTAGGTGTCGTATGTTACTCCTAGGACTTTGGGTGTGTGTGTGTGTGTGTGTGTGTTAGGGGTGTGTTGTTTATGTTGAGTCCCGGGACGTAATCGTGCTCTCCTGTCCAGCTTGTGAGGAGGGTTGCAGTGGATTTAGCTGGGGCTAAATTGAGTCTGTTTGTAGTGCACCATTCATGTAATGTGTCGAGATAGTCTTGAAGGAGTCTTGTTGCTGTGTCTGGGTTTTGGTGCATGCTTGTGAGTGTTATGTCGTCTGCGTAGGAGGCTATGGTTATTTGGGGTGAATTTGGTGTACAGTATATATATCATGCATGTACAGATTGAAGAGTGCGGGCGACAGGACGGATCCTTGCGGGACTCCGTTTGGGAAATTTCTGATGCTAGATGACTGACCGGCAAAAGATACGTGTGCACATCTCCCTGCTAAGAAGTTGGCCAGCCATCTTTTTGTGTTGTTGTGCATGTTTGTGTTGTAGATTTTGTTTGTTAGGTTATGGCGGGGGATGGCATCGAAGGCTTTACTAATGTCAAGTGTGGCAAGTACTGATCTGTGTGGTGGTCTAGCTGAGTTGATGCCGTCAAAAGCTCTTTGTGTAAGGTCTGTAAGAAGAGTGTTTGTGGAGTGCAATGGCCTGAAGCCGTGTTGTGTTGGAGAAAGGGGTAATTCAGGTGTCATCAATTGTAGTACAAGGCACTCTATGACTTCGGAGGGGGTGCAAAGGAGTGTGATAGGGCGGTGTGAGGAGGGTAGCGTGGGGTCTTTGTTAGGTTTGTGGTTATGTGATGATGATACCATGCTTCCAGATGTCTGGTATTGTGTTGTGTTGTGTGAATAGCTGTAGTTTAACATGTTAGTGAGTGCTTGTATGCCTTGTGGTCCCAGGTGTCTGAGGTGAATGTTGCTTATGTTGTCTAGGCCACAGGCGGGTGAGAGCTTGAGATTGTTGATGATATGCTTTGTCTGGTTGTTGGTGAAGGGTGTATAGTCAGGGTCTGTGGGAATTGTCTTTTGCGTCGGATGACACGTCGGTCGTCTTTGTGGGGTTTTAGGTGACTGACATGAGAGAAGTGATTGATGAGAGTGTTTGCTTGTTGTTTACGTGAAGGAGTAGAGTCTGTTGTTGTGATTGCAGCATGTGATTGTGCTGTGTTGCTGTTGGAAAGTGTGATGCTGTTTAGTGTTTCGTAGAATTTTTTGGGGTTTGTTTTGTGATCGAGTGTTTGTAGGAAGTTATTCCAATTTAGTGTTTGTTGTTCTTGTATTTTGTTGTTAATCTGGATGTTAAGTGCTTGAATTTGTTGATTGATGTCTTGTGTGTGGGGTGCTGGGGAGTGTTTCAGTGTGTCGCGTTGTATGATGAGGTTTTGAATTTCTGGTGAGAAGTTGGGGTTGTGTTTTTTATGTTACCTCTTGGAATGTGTTTCTTGTCGGCGTTTTGGATAGTCGTGTTGAATGTGTGTACAGCATTGTTGATGTTAGTGATGGGTATACTGTTTAAGGTTTCAAAGTGTTGTTCTGTCTCATTTGTGAAAGCTTCCCAGTTAGCTCTTTTATAGTTTGTGTAAGTGTGTCTGTGGCTAGCTGGGGTGAGTCTTGTTTTGGTGGTGATAATGATCGGGAGGTGGTCTGAGCCTAAGGTTCTGACCACCCTCCAGGATGTTGTGGGGGCGAGTTCGGGGGAGCAAAAGGTGATATCAGGAGATGATGGGGTGTAGAGGGATTGGTGGGGAGTATGGGTATGCTGATGAATGTTATTGAGGATATATGGGTTGTCTGTTTGGTGTTGTAGGACCAGCCCTCTGTCTGTGTCGGGGTTGTCGACAAACCAGGCCGACGTCTTTGCATTGAAATCACCACCCAGGATGATGTGTGGGGTGTTTGTGATGTGTTGTATTTGTGGTCTGTAATAATTTGGTACTGTAGGGGATGTTTGGGGAGGGATGTATGTGTTAATGATGGTAATGTTGGAGCTGTTGCCAGTGCGTATTTTAATTGATTGTATTTCTGTTGTGTTATCGGTTGGGGGGAGGATGGATTTGGTATGTTCACTGGTGTCTATATATGTTATATCTTTGTGTACCAGGGTGATGAGTCCACCGCCAATGCCGACGGCCCGGTCTTGTCGTATGGTGGTGAAATTGTGAAATGTGGGTGATGGTGGGGTTGGGGTGCAGGAGATGAGGGTAGGAATGGATGAGGTTGGGGTGTGGATGGGCTGGGTGGGTTGGGGAGGAGAGGTGCACGGGTTTTAGGAGTGGGGGTGGATGTTATGGGCAGGTTATGTGGGTTGGGGAGGAGAGGTGGACGGGTTTTAGGAGAGGGAGAGGGAGAGGGAGTGGATGGTATGGTAAGGTTATGTGGGTTGGGGAGGAGAGGTGGACGGGCTTTAGGGGAGGGATTTGACTGAGAGAGGGAGGGGCATGAGGAACATGTCCAGGTGTTTGTGTAGTGTTTCATGGAGGCAAGTGTTGTGCAGGTGAAATGGGTCCAGCTCCTGCATGAGTTGCAGAGAACTGAACCCTTAGTTTGGCGGCTCGAAGTAATGGGTTTTGAGCAAGTTGGACATGTGTATTTGTAGGTGGGTCCTGGGTTGCTCTCAATGTCTCCGGCTAGAAGGAGTCTTCGAGAAATGACAGCCGGAGAGTCATTTCTCGGTGTAGGAAAAACTGTGTATTGTGTGTGTATGTGTGGTGTGAGAGATGTGAGAATTACCCGGCGCGACTGCAGCCGCTCCAAGGATGCGTGCCCCCAGGGAGGGGGTAGGGGATAGTTGTGGCGGTTTGGCTCCCGGAAGCTGCTCCCCACGGTCGGCAGCCTGCTGTCCTCCACTGTCGGTGATCTTGTCCCCGGACGGGAGAGTCGGCTGCCATCCATGGTCGGCAGTTCCGGGAGGTGGTCCCACGGCGTAGACGCCGCCACTCCAGGACCTCTCAAGGTTTGTTCTTGGCAATGGAGTGGAGAAGACCACAGAATCATCCAATCATTTAGGTAAAACAGTATTTTCACACCGTCTTTGAGTAGAGGGAGCAGAGTTTGTTTCACTATCTTGGTGAAAATTCTGGGAGCTATGTTCAAGCCGAAAGACATTCTGGTGAACATTACCGCTTTATTTCTGAATGGGACAGCTAGGAACTTTTGGTACCTCTTTGCTATTGGGATGTGCCAGTAGGCGTCTTTTAGATCTAGAGTAATTATCCAGACCTTTGGTTGTAGAACTAGCCTTACTTGGGAAATAGTTAACATCCTGAACTTCATATTGTGAATTGATTTGTTGAGGAGGGACATGTCTATTGCAGACCTTAGTTGTAGACTGTCCCTTTTTGGGACGAGAAACATGCGGGATAGAAAAACTGGCATGCCTCTGGTACATAAGTCACAACATTGTCTGTCAACATTTGGTTTATTACTGTTTCTAACTCTAGAGATAGTTGTACATTGTTGGACTGAGCTCTGGTTTTACCAACCAGAGCCATGTAAGGCCCTTCTTTACTACCCTCTTTGCCCAAGATCTCCGAGGCCAATGACGAAAATTTGCCCTGAACTGGCCTGTCTGATGCAGGACCAGTTCTCTGTTGATGGCCCCCAGAAAATTGTGTTGTTTGTACTTTGGGCAGGTTGGTGAGTGTTGGAGGGTTGATGGTGACCATGTGGTCTCTGGTGTTTGGGGGCATGTTGGTGCAACCCGACCTCTGGACTGGTAGTGTCCCCTGTTTGGCGAATTACCCCTATGAGCCTGAAATGTTTGTGGAGTAAATTTACGAGAGGGGAATTGGACTCTAACTTTTCCACGCTGTGATTGAGAACGAGAGTGGAACTTTCTAGGGTGTTTCTGCTTGTTTGCCAGAGACTGCCTAAATGCAGCCATCTCAGGTCTTAGCAACAGGGCATGAACCTCATTCCAGGTCATTTGGGGAATCAATATACATGTGAACAGAGGCGAAAGGAGAACTCGAGTAGCAATATCTTTGGGCATATTCTTGAACAATTGGATGCGCAGATCCTGTCTAGCTCTAGTTGCCTCAAAAATAGCAATCTTGACATCCCCAGTGGTCATCAGAGAATTAACACGTGAAGCTCTTCTGATAAAATGAAGTGCAGACCTGGAGTTTTGTTCAGGGATAGAATCTGCTACTTGCCTCATGGCTTGTGCAAGTTGTTGCTGTGTGATAAAATTTGACAGCAACCTATGGGCTCTTTGACGCAGTCTAAAGTCTTTGTCAATTGCAGGGGTAGGTGTATTAATCATGGGGTCATTAGCTGGTTTACATACAATTTTTGGAGATCTGAGATATTCCCAGAACTCCTGAGGAATAGAGTTGGAGTTTTATACATATATAGTGGCAAATTGGTGATCCTCCCATGGGAGTTTATGGGGGGGCAGCATCCCCACAAGACAAAGACAATTTCTCTGCCTCAGTCACCCATTCAGCCCATGGACCATAACTTAAGAGTGGATACCTCCAACACAGGAATTTTGTTCTCAAACATTTTTATGGAGCAACCTACAGATTTTGAGAGATTAGAGAGATTTAATGGCATTATGTCCATCCGCCTTATTCACATCAGACCATGGTTTGAATCGCTTACCCGAAGGCACCGTGGGTGTCTGTGTGTGAGTAAAGTACTTAGCATCCAACAGAGATGGGAAGGGTTTTATGATTACGTTCAGCAATAAGCCTTGTGCATCTTTTGCACGTAGATGTCTAAGCTCGTCCATTTTAATAATCCACTCATTTGGTATTGGCACCAAATCTGGATGACCTGTGTCAGCATTAGTAGGTGCTACCCTGGTAATTGTTTCCAGTATCGAGATTCACTAATTAGTAGAGGGAGAGGCTTCTTGAACATTTCAGGTTCCTGCTCAATGGGTGGGGGTTGAATATGTGACAGAAAAGTTACTGGGAATACCCGGAGCTTGCAGACTAGTCTGAGTGGAGGATGTAGGAGTGGTTGTTATTTCATGAGCAGGTTGTTTAGGCTGGACAGGTACATGAGCCAGTGGAACTGCGTCTGGTATGGCATGTTGTAACATGGATGGAGCAAGAGACCTACTTTGGAGATCTCGGATAGCCTTATCTAAAGACGTAAATTTCTGTTCAAATTTGTCTGTCAACTCATGCATAGATTTAAGAAAGTACCTGAAGTTCACCAAACAAGCCACCAGGCGGGCTCTGAGTAGGGACTATATCAGAAGACTCTTCTTCACTTTGTTCTAATGGAGAACCATGGGATTCATTCTCACTCCAACCCTCCTCAATACGGTTACCGGTCTCCAAATCATAACACTCTACAATAGCATTGTTAATGACCAAAGGTTCTGGGGTATCCTTAAGAAGTACTTTTTTCCGCTTTGCCCCCACCGTACTGTAACCAAAAAATGTCTGGAGCTGCCAGAGAAGGATCTAAACGAACAAGTAAGTCCGCAGAAGGCTGACCAGGTGATTAGTGTACTTTATGTACTTCTGCTTCAATATTCACCTGAATCAGTTGAGGGTGAATTAATGTGGGTGGAGCAAGCAATGGGGTTGCTTCAAATTGCTGTTCAATAGTATCAGCTAACTGTACTAGGGAAAGTGGAGGGGGACTGACACCCTCAGAACTTGGATCAGTCAAGGAAGTAGATGAGACAGGTAATTTATGTTTTAGATGTAACAGGATTAGCAGGGTGACTGACCACATTAGACAATGTCAAAAGACTGGGATATGTGGTGTAGAATGCAAGACTTTGAAATCATGACTGCGAGTCGGGGAAGTTTGGGACTTAGAAGGTCGCCTTTTAGTTTGAGATTTGCTCGCTTTCTTCAGTTTTATTACTGGAAGACTCTGAGCTGACCGACCTATGTCTTTTGCTGCTAGATCCAGACATTTTCTTGTCAGGAGGTGGGGCAGGGCTAGGAGTTCTAGAAAAGGATATTTCTAAAAAAGCTTACATACTTTACATCCATAATTCCTGGAGATTTGTTTTAAAAGTACCTGAAATGTAAGACTTTACCGAACCCCACACAGATAATAACACTTGTTTGCATGTGACCGAGGATATAAATGTTTTTGGGTCATGGTTATTAACAAAAATATATGATTAGTGAGATTACACTAAGCCGGTGAACCGGAAACGTCTAGTGTTTTGTAAAATGAACTCGCCTTAAAATATAGGTTTTTTAGCCGAGCGAGGGGAACAACAGGTGAGAGGACGGCAAGGTCCACCACAGCCCCGAACCTGGAACACTGCTCGGCTCCTCCCATGGTTATCACTTGGCCGGAAGACATTGTTCTAAACGTTGAAAAGACTCTTCTCTGGTAAAGCAGCAGCTCGCCTGAGCCTGTAAATAATACCAAGGAGTCAATGTTGCATAGTGGAAATAATACCGGAATTATTAGGCCTACTTAAACTTGGCAAAATAGGATCTAGCCTTGTATCGTTTACTTTAAATAAACTACAGTTGCCGATTATGTAAGAAATAGCCTAGTGAATTATTACCCGGTATCACTGGATATAATTACTCTGTAATTTTTTAGTCAGGTATAGCCTAGTCTTAATTACACGCTAAGACTAATATACTTGTATACTTGGTAACATAGAGGCTAAGTGTACCCGGTAAACTTAAGCTCTCGTATTTATCGTAATTCTGATAGTCGTGTTAATGACTGGTACCCGGGCCTGTCTCTAATATGGTATGACAAAGCCTAGGGTACCCAGCAAAATTAATATCTGCCTCCATCATTGCAACCCGGGCTTGTCCTATTATAGTATGACAACGCCTAGAGTATCCGACAAAAAATAATATCTTCCTCAATTACTGGGACCCGGGTTTGTCCTTATTATAGTATGACAAAGCCTAGAGTACCCGGCAAAATATATTTTTGTTTCCATTCCTGGAACTCTGGTCTGTCTTTAAAGTATGACAAAGCCTAGAGTACCCGTCAAAATAATATCTGTTTCCATTACTGGCACCCGGACTTGTCCTTGTTATGGTATGCCACAGCCTAGAGTACCCGGCACAAATAGATAGCCGTCTCAATTATTGGTACCCGGGCCTGTCATTATGATACTATGAACCAAGTCATGGTACCCGGCATTATAATATTACCCGTCCATTACTGGTACCCGGGCCTGTCTTTATAATGTTTAGACAGGGCCTATAGTACCCGGGGGTTTTCAAGATATTTTAATATGCCATAGTCTTAACGTGGTACCCGGCATTATCATATCACCCGTCAATTACTGACACCCGGGCCTGTCTTTATACTGTTTAGACAAGGCCTAGAGAACCCGGGGGCTTTCAATTTTTTTTTTTAATATGCCCTAGTCTTAACATGGTACCCGGCATTATAATATCACCCGTCAATTACTGATACCCGGGCCTGTCTTTATACTGTTTAGACAAGGCCTAGAGTACCCGGGGGCTTTCAAAAGTTTAAAAAAAAAATGCCAGTCTTAACCCTCCAGCCCCGGCT
This sequence comes from Paralithodes platypus, assembly GCA_032716605.1. Classification (NCBI taxonomy): domain Eukaryota; kingdom Metazoa; phylum Arthropoda; class Malacostraca; order Decapoda; family Lithodidae; genus Paralithodes; species Paralithodes platypus. Next base: position 43,380,418 of record CM064503.1, read on the forward strand.
ATGTATTATATAATTATATATTCCCCGAAACCCGGGGGTTTTGGCCGAAAAACGTCTATGCCTAGGCTACCGCATCTTTGTTATTTGGCTTGCTTCCGCATTCCCGCGCATCCCCAAGCGTAGATGTGTTTCGTACCTGTAGAATGGTGTTAAGTAGAGCTCTCTAAGTCAACTGGTTCAGTTGTGATGATGATTTCATTGGAGATAACTTTATGGCAAAAACAGCCACTTTACACTACTTTTCGATACAATAACATACAGGCACACACGAACAAGCGACGCGCTCCTTCTTGTGGCGGGAGATGCGGGGCGTCGGTCCAGCCGGCTGTTGTTTACATGCGTCGGACGAATGCCTCGCACACCAAGCTCACAGGCTTTCAAGCACTGGGGGCCTCAGAGCCCTTCCGGGTTGCGCGGACCGAGTTTTTTATGGGTGTATATAACCCTCCTGGCCCGGGCTAGCTCTTCCTAATGACAGTGCGGCGTACCCGGGCGATCTGGCCGAAAAACGTCTAGGCCTAGGCTACCGTATTTTGGTTAATTTTAACTGCTAGAAATTTCCCACGCATCTATAAATGTAGTGCAGTTTCCAATCTGTAGACTGGCATTGAGTAGAGCTCTCTAAGTCAACTGGTTCAGTTGTGACGACGATTTTAGTGGAGAGCATTTTCAGGAAATGTTAGCAATACGACGATCTTTTCACTACTGAAACAACGACATACAGACATACAATAACAAACGAGTCTTCTCCTTCTTGTTTTCGGAGGTGCGGTGACGCAACGATCGGCTTTGTTTACATGCGTCGGACGCACAGCGTTCAGACCAAGCTGAATAGGCTTTCAAGCTTACTGTCTATTAAAATGACACACGGGTACCTGCCCATCTGCCGTGGTGTCATATTAAAATGACACCCGGGGAGGAAGGGTTAAGAGCTCTTCCGGGTCTGATGGGTTAACAGTCGCCAGAGTACCCGGTAAATGGTCTACTGGTACCCGGGCCTGGTTGCCAGATTAACTGGCAATAGCCTACTGGTACCCGGGCCTGTCTTTATACAGTACTTACTCCAATTTTGCGTGTTCTGATTTTGCGAAACACCAATTTTGCGACCGAGACCCCACTAACCAATTTTTGATGAAAACCTAATTTTGCGATGTAACTCTACTTTTGCGGGTGGCGCCATAAGAAAGTGGAGCTCTCCGCACTAGTTTTCGGGGGGGGAGGGGTGGCCGGGCCACCCAAGCCTCGGACACCCTCCCTCCATTCCCGCAAGCCCAGCCATCTTTCGAATCTAGGTAAATGCTCAATTGCTCATTTAAATTGATTTTCTCAAGGATAATGATAATGTCTTATGTTTTTCTGTATTTTTCTTTATTGTGGGATGTATAATTACATGTATGTGTGTACAAACAAAGCAAATAAATGACGGAAATCACAAAAAATTGGGCTGTCACTGATGAAATGTCGACCATATTAATTTTTCCTCATAAGGTTAGTTAATCCAATTTTGCGAATTCCACTTTTGCGGCCTGCAATGTCGACCAATTTCTCGCAAAATTGGAGTACATACTGTACTTGTTATGGTATTATGATACCACCCGGGAGTACTGGTACCCGGGTCTGTCATAGTCTTAACAGCCGCCAGAGTAACCGGCAATAGCCTACAGTGGAGCCCCCATCCTAGCTGCTAATCGGTTCCGCAGAAATAGAGCTAGGATTGAAACATCCAAGATCGAGGCACTGTTCTTATGGGGAAAATTCAATCGGTTCCGTGCTCATGCCAAAATTTGCGTCTTTTTCTATTTTTTGCTTATGAAAACATGTTTTATTGTACACAAATTAAATTTTATGCATTCTACTGTATCATATAATACACCATAGAATAAGTTTTTAATAACTAGAAAAAAAAGGCCCAATATCTAAACAATTACCGCACTTTTTCCCAGTGTTAGGCTATGAAAACATGTTTTTTGTCTAGGCTACATCAAGTAGCCTAGGCCTAAATCTTATGCATTGTAAATAATAATGTAGACATGGCTAAATGACAGTCCTAACCATAAATACTGTAGATTGGGGCATTGTTTCTATCATGCAAATTTTTTTAGGCCTAGCCTAGGCCTAGGTTCTAAATTCGTCCAGCCACCCCTCAAGTACCCATTTCGCCCCAAATACATCCAATAAATACATATTATGAGAAGATTACTTACCACACAGATTTTATTATAAATCATTGTCATACTTAGCCTAGCCTAGGCTAACATCGTCTAGGCTAGGCAATTCAATCGCTTTCGTCCGACATGGATTGGTCTTTGCTGTGTTTTGAGCATGAAATTCCTTCATTGCTACCACCAGGCCAACCATCCCTATCACTAGATGTACTGGAGGTTATAATAAACGCGAGAGATAAGGGGTTCAGGCACAAAAATGCTTGCAAACGGTTGTTTTGTCAACACAGATACTGTACTAGCTAAACTGCAAGCGTCTGCTTAGTGATGACGTCATACAAAGATGGCGGCATCTTGCGCATTTGACGATCGGATCTCGGATTTCGTCTCTCTAAACGGCAAGCTACTGGCAGATTCTTTCGTTATGTTAAAACAAAATTATTGTTTTTGTTTGTTTTCTAGTTTTATGTCGAGTTTTTTTTTTTTGCTATTTTTCGGGTTTCGGCTGGGATTTTGATGCGAGGAATGAGGCTTTTGGCGCGAGAATTGAAATGGGGAATATTTGGTGTGTGTGGTGCGAGAATTGAATCAACGAAGACCGGTGTAGCGAGAATGGGGGCTCCACTGTACTTGTACCCGGGGCTGTCTTTATACTTGTTATGGTATTATACTACCACCCGGGAATACTGGTACCTGGGTCTGTCATAGTCTTACTAGCTGCCAGAGTACAGTACTCGGCAATAGCCTACTGGTAGCCGGGCCTGTCTTTATACTTGCTATGGTATTATAATACCACCCGGGAATACTGGTACCCGGGTGTGTCATAAGTCTTAACAGCCGCCAGAGTAACCGGCAATAGCCTACTGGTACCCGTGGCTGTCTTTATACTTGCTATGGTATTATAATACCACCCGGGAATACTGGTACCCGGGTGTGTCATAGTCTTAACAGCCGCCAGAGTAACCGGCAATAGCCTACTTGTACCCGGGGCTGTCTTTATACTCGTTATGGTATTATAATATCACCCGCCCATACTGGTACCAGGGTCTGTCTTTATAACCGGCAGTACTGGTACCCGGGCCTTATTAACATAAGGTCTAGGGTACCCGGGGACTTGAGAAATCTCAACACGCCATAGTCTTAGCACTCGTAAGGTTAGGCCTACTCGGCCACGAGTGTTATTTGGCGTTCCTTTATGTATCTTTGTACAGGTTTAAATTTTTATATCTTTCCGGGACTGTAAGTCAGTGAGATATATTCAATCAAGATATTATTTTCAGTACTCCACTGGCCATAGGCCTACTTGGTACCATTGGAAATAATTAATTACGAGTGCCTAAATAAGTAGTAAAATAGGCTACTATTAAAATGTTATTGAATTTAATATCACATTATAATGCCATCAAGTATAAGTACTTCGATGGCTATCACTGAAAATAATGCAATATAAAAATGTCTTGAAGGCATATTGATAAGGCACTCGATCTTGATTGTTAACGTAAAAAAGTTACGAATTCACCATCGCATAGAACACTTTGATGGTAAATACCGAAGGTATTGTAGTCGATATGGTATTAACCATTTATTCCCGACAATGAGTATTTGTGATAAATTAATTAACAAATTAACACTGATCGGAATGAAGGGAAATTGCTCAAATTTTTTTGGAAATAAAATTGGGAACTAAAATTCTGATAAATAAAATATGGCTTTGAAAAGTGACCCTTGGCCAACGCATAATCTTGGGGACAAGCAAAGAATTTAAAGTTTCATGAATTTGACACTATCATTGTACTGAAAACTTAAGGAAATTACTATAAAGCTACAAAGTTAATATGCACTTTTAAAATAAAAGACACTGCAGCTAGTGAGCCGAAGGCTCGTATGACAATAACAATTAAAAGCAAAGTGGCGTCCTGAAAACACGATCGTCGTCCCGCTCAGAGATTAATTAACAAGTCCTTGCCTATTCAGGTTTACAAGTGAATACAATTAAAATAAATACATTCCTAAATGCGTATACAACTTAAATATGCAAATAAGCTCACTATGAATTAACCCTTCAACCCCGGGTGGTACACGTGTGTACCATTATGTTTTGACCCGAGGAACCCGGGTGGTACAGCATTGTACCATTGCTTGCGTATGTGCTTTCGAATGGCGCGCGTAAACATTTCGTTCCGTGGTCGCTAGGTGACACCACCAGACACCATGTACGCCACCAAAACAGTCTCTACCCTGCCACCAACATGGATACTAGCCCAAAAAGTTATTCCCCTGTGTCCGATTCCATGCTCCCTTCGACGCCTGCCCAGGTTCGTCGCGCCCTAACGCAAAGGCATGTACAAGATGCGTTGACTCCCGGAGGTATTGAAATAGCTTTGAGGAGTTATGAACGTGGTGAAGGACAAAATAGTGTTGATGACTTGGGCAGTGATAGCTCCGAGTCTTATCAGTCGCACTATAGTGAAGATTTAGACGATCTAGACGAAATTCATCAAAGAGACGCGCAATTTGTTGGATTTGAGCATGACGATGAAAGTGATGATAGTACTGAACGTGATATAGTTGTGCAAGGTGATGAGTGTAGTGAGAGTGAGCGAATGGGACAGCACTAGGTCGACTGCCAAGTTTAGGTTGAGTGACACGATACCTAGCCCTTCGCCAGCTAAATCCCCATTCAAGATACGTTTTTATAAGAAGCAAGTTCTTGAAAAGGCGGCCGCGGCAGCCAGGAAAGAGGCCCTAAAACTTGGTGAAGGAGCAGTGCGTGAGGGTGCCAGTGAGGCTGAGCGTGAGGGTGAGGTTGACCCGCCATTGTCTTCCTTATCTACCCACGCCACCCAAGTTGCCCCAGGCGCCCGCCATTCTTCCCCACCACCACCAGCACTGCCTAGGGTTGAGGAGCCCCCACCCCCTATTTCCCCCGAGAGGAGACATACTACTACAGAAAAGGGAAAAGGGAGAAAATATGTGAAAAAAGGAGCTACAAGTAGGCGCTCTTTGTTCGAGGCTCCTGCGGCTTCCACCCCTGCCGGTCCCAGCCATACGCCCCCGCAACTTTCCCCAGGGTCCACCCCCCCTCTCCAGCCTACAACAGAGGTTCCTGACGATGTATTTGACCTCGCATCCATACCTGCACCTACAGACACTGAACCAGTGCTGTCTACGACTCGTCGTAGGCCAAGGAGCCCCGAACCTCTGCATGAAGATGACAGAGCCTCACCTGCCACTCCTTCCCCACCTCGCCGACCTACACGCCGCCCACGCATCATTCGTTCCCCGCGAGATTATGAGGGGGGGTCTGAAGATGAAGGGCACATCACAGATGACTCTGGCCATGATTACCTGGGTCCACCGTCAGGGCAAGATGACGGCTCTGACGACAACGACGATGACTTTATGGACATCGACGACCCTCAACCCAGACGCTTGGCCCAGGGCCGTCGTGCTCCTGGCCGCCCTGGCCGCCGGGCTGGGCCAGCATACTCTCTCAAGCATATTTACCAAAGTGAAAGTGACACACGAACTAATATTAGATGGCCAAAGTATAATAAACACCTGTGATAACGAATAATTAGTGCGTAATATAACAATAACCATCCTCAATTACTCATAAAAACTACGGTATCGAGTGAAAATGTGAAATATTATTGACAATGATAGCCTAATACACATATTTTATATAATTGGACTCCAAATAACTATAATAACATCACTATCAATAAATAAAATCGCCTCCGGGAGGTAAAAACTCTGGCGCGACGAGTGGCTAAGTGCGCAGTAGGTTAGCCAAGCCGGGGCCTGGGCCAAGGCGACGCATCCGAACGCGGGAAGATTTTCCCGCATAAAAATCACTCCACTTCCCGCGCTCGCCATTATGCAATCACTTGGGCTAGAGACCTCTACTCAACGGCATTAGGTTTGTGCAAATTTTTTTTTTTTTTTTTTATAACTTTGTGTCATGTATTTCAGGAGTAACAGGTGAATCAACATGGACCAAAATTCCTCAAAACCCCGGTCACAGAGTACAGTCACGATCTACCCTAGCCGGGGTTGGAGGGTTAAAAACGGACGCGTTTAACTCCCTCCGACATATTATGTTCCAATAAGTCCGAGGAGGCGGGAGCCCCGGGATCATTGCCACTGCCCCGCACTACACTCACAACACAACCTACACTCAATGAGAGCTCTGTGGGAAAGCCCGATCGTGGCCATGGCCTTCCTCAGGGACTCGGGGCTGTTCGGCCAGGCAGCTTAGGGAACAACAACAACAACACTCACAACAACAACAACACTCACAACAACACTGCGGCCGTTAGAATTATCGGAGGTGAATGAGGTTGCCACCAACGGTTTTATCGTATGGTAACTTATCGGACTTACTGAGCTCATATGACGCAAAATCGCGTCATAAACTTATTGGAGAGGTATAGAGATTTTTGGTTCACTAGTCCATATGACGCGATCGCGTCATATATGTCTGGGGGAGTTAAGAGGGGCTATGTAAACTGAATGGGAGAGGCAAGGGGCACACGTCTTTACAGGGTGGGCGACGATCGAGAGAGGTCGCACCTGGGTAGGTGGGGGTAGCAGGCATGTTATGGGAAACAGAGGAAGATCTGAATGCGCATAGGTGCAGTATTCAAACTGTGTTAATTCTTTTCTTTTTTATTTTCTACTTTTCAGTGGCTCCGTCCCAATGACGTACCTTAGGAATGATTAAGGGGTACCCCCTAAGATGATCTGGTTCTCGACCGTCGTGATCAAGGTTAACCCGGTCTCTGAGGAGCCCGGAACGAGGCCATATTATCATAGGCTCTAACGTCATTGACGTAAGGAGCCACCAATAAATAGCACCGTCCACCACAGCACTGTTGTCTGCCAATAACCCACACTGGCTGGCCCGAGCCTCTAACCCTCCATCTCTCGGTTTGCAAGCGAGTGCTCTACCAACCGCACTATTGCCTGTGGCCAGCACAAGAGATAAAAATAATAATAAACGTACCTGGGTGTTGATGCCTGGGTTGCTGTGGTAACATGAAACAGGTGAGGACCCTCTGGCCGGTCCCTGGTAGTGTCTGGGATTGTAGCTGGACCTTGGGCTTGTTCTGGTACTCACTCAGCCATAGTGCTCACAGCTGAGGGCAAGAATTGAGGCAAGTCAAAGTATACAAAGGAATAAAAAGGCAAGCAAGCAATAACAGACCTACTGATCCTTACTAGGCTGCTTATAGAAAAAAAAAATGGTATGTCAGTTAGCCATGCAATATTGTAACCAGGGTGACAAACGATAGAAGAGTCCTTCATTTCTTTGTCTATATTATTGTAGGGTATATGTAAAAGGTTAAATCGTGCATTTTAGTTTAAATTATGTCTTTGGAAGTGATAACATGGTAAAAACAAAACTATTTCATGTTAAATTTTCTTGCTATCCTTCTCATATTCATTCAAGTCTTCAAACAAAATGGCTCCAGTTTGATGCCCTGATTGTAACCATTAGGAAACAGAAAACAGACAATTCACAAGAATACAGTGCAAGACATTCCCAAGGATATGCAAATTCTGGAAGCACTCTCATTCTGTATACAGTATATCCAAACCTACCAGCATCATATCGGTACCTCTTAAATGGAAAAAGGTCTTAATACTGAATGTTAACTTTAATTATAATGCAACACTTGCACAATAAACAAACCAAAACTGGGACGATACAAGATAAATACAAAAGAACTAATCAAAATCGCTATGTGGAAATAACGCTTAATAAAATAAAATTTTGAAATAAAAGAACACAATCCACTTTAATGGTAGAAAATACATATACAGTCAGGTCTCGATATACGCAGTTAATTTGTGGTGTGTATATAAAAACCGTGTACAGTACAGTACCGGGGTATATCAAATAACAGACCTTAACCCTTCCTGCCCGGGTGTCATTTTAAAACGACACCGCGGCAGATGGCCAGGAGCCCGGGTGTCATTTTAAAATCTGTAAGCTTGAAAGCCTATTAAGCTTGGCTTGAAAGCCGTGCGTCCGAAGCATGTAAACAAAGCCTTTCTTTGCGACACCGCACCTCCAAAAACAAGGAGACGTCGGATCAATGTTGTTGTTGTTGTTCCCTAAGCTGCCTGGCCGAACAGCCCCGAGTCCCTGAGGAAGGCCATGGCCACGATCGGGCTTTCCCACAGAGCTCTCATTGAGTGTAGGTTGTGTTGTTGGCGTAAGTGGTTGTGTGAAATGCAGTCTTCGATGATGTGTTTAATGGTATGGGGTGCTGTGTTACATCCCGGGCAGGCGTCGACAACGGAGTCATCCAGTCTCTTCTGATAGCTCAGGAGAGCTGGATGGTGCCCGCATCTCAGCCTGGCCAGGTGGACTCTGTCCTCGCGAGGGAGGGAGGATTCGGAAGGATGGATTTCGGGAGGTCGTGCATGCAGCTGCGTGTTGTCTGTGAGTGAGTGGATGGATTGGCGAGAGATATGAGTATGGATGTGCTTCTGGAAGTTGGTTCGGGGTGGGCAGGGAGGGAGAGAGGACAATAATTGTGTGTGATACCGTGTGCTGGGTGTTGTTTTGATATTTCTTGGTGTCTGTGGGTGTGTTGCCATGTAGTTTAGTGGGTGGTCTTGGTTCGTGGAGGCTGCTGCCAGGAATTGAGTGCCTCTCATGTATAGATGGTCTTTGACTTTGAGGATTTTGGTTTCTTGATGTAGATGATCTGTGGGTGCAGTAGCTGTGCAGCCTGTAATTGATCTTCAGGGCTTTGTTTTGAATAGTCTGTAAGGTCTTATGATGTGTTTCAGCTAGGTTAGAAGCCCAGGCTGGGCTTGCGTATTCCATTACTGATCTTATGTATTGTTTATATACTGTGGTGGTAGTTTCTTTGTTGTGTCCAAATTTTGTGTGAGCAAGTGACCTGAGGCCGTTAAGTCTGGGTGTCAGTTTCTTTTTAATGTTTGTGGTGTGCTGTTTGAATGTCATATAAGTATCATATGTTACTCCTAGGATTTTGGGTGTGTGTGTATGTGTTAGGGGTGTGTTGTTTATGGTGAGTTGAGGGATGTATTCGTGTTCACCTGTCCAGCTTGTGAGCAGGGTTGCGGTGGATTTGGCTGGGGCTAGATTAAGTCTGTTTGTAGTGCACCAGCCATGTAGTGTGTTGAGATAGGGTTGAAGGAGATCTGTTGCTCTTCTTGGGTCATGGTGTGTGCATGTGAGTGTTATGTCATCTGCATAGGAGGCTAAGTTTATTTGGGGAGTATTGGGTGTAGTTATATCGTGCATGTACAGATTGAAGAGTGCGGGCGATAGGACGGATCCTTGTGGGACTCCGTTTGGAAAGTTTCTGATTTTAGATGACTGACCGGCAAAAGATACGTGTGCACATCTGCCTGCTAGGAAGTTGGCCAGCCACCTTTTTGTGTTGTTGTGCATGTTTGTGTTGTAGATTTTGTTTGTTAGGTTGTGGCGGGGGATGGCATCGAAGGCTTTACTAATGTCGAGTGTGGCTAATAGTGATCTGTGTGGTGGTCTAGCTGAGTTGATGCCGTCGAAAGCTCTTTGTGTAAGGTCTGTGAGAAGAGTGTTTGTGGAGTGCAGTGGCCTAAAGCCATGTTGTGTTGGAGCTAGGGGTAGGTCGGGTGTAATTAGTTGTAATACTAGGCGTTCCATGACTTTGGAGGGGGAGCAAAGGAGTGTGATGGGGCGGTGCGAGGAGGGTAGCGTGGGGTCTTTGTTGGGTTTGGGGAATGTGATGATGATACCATGCTTCCAAATGTCTGGTATTGTGTTGTGTGAATAGCTGTAGTTTGATTTGTTAGTGAGTGTTTGTATGCCTTGTGGTCCCAGGTGTCTGAGGTGTATGTTGCTTATGTTGTCTAGGCCACAGGCGGGTGAGTGCTTGAGATTGTTAATGATATGCTTTGTCTGGTGATTGGTGAAGGGTGTATAGTCAGGGTCTGTGGGGAATTGTCTCTTACGTCGGATGACACGTCGGTCGTCTTTGTGAGGTTTTAGGTGGCTGACATGTGAGAAGTGATTGATGAGAGTGTTTGCTTGTTGTTTACATGAAGGAGTAGAGTCTGTTGTTGTGATTGCAGCATGTGATTGTGTTGTGTTGCTGTTGGAAAGTGTGATGCTGTTTAGTGTTTTGTAGAGTTTTTTGGGGTTTGTTTTGTGATCAAGTGTTTGTAGGAAGTTATTCCAATTTAGTTTTTGTTGTTCTTGTATTTTGTTGTTAGTTTGGGTGTTGAGTGCTTGAATTTGTTGTGTGATGTCTTGTGTGTGGGGTGCTGGGGAGTGTTTCAGTGTGTCGCGTTGTCTGATGAGGTTTTGAATTTCTGGTGTGAAGTTGGGGTTGTGTCTTTTTCTGTTACCTCTTGGAATGTGTTTCTTGTCAGCATTTTGGATAGTTTTATTGAGTATGTGTACAGCATTGTTGATGTTAGTGATGGGTGTACTGTTTAGAGTTGTGAAGTGTTGTTCTGACTCATTTGTAAATGCTTCCCAGTTAGCTCTTTTATAATTGGTGTATGTGTGTTTGTGGCTAGCTGGGGTGAGTCTGGTTTTGGTGGTGATAATGATCGGGAGGTGGTCAGAGCCTAAGGTTCTGACCACCCTCCAGGATGTTGTGGGGGCGAGTTCTGGGGAGCAAAAGGTGATGTCTGGAGTATGATGGGTTATAGAGGGCTTGGTGAGGAATATGGGTATGTTGATGGATGTCGTTAAGGATGATGAGGTTATCTGTTTGGTTTGGTAGTACCAGCCCTCTGTCTGTGTCGGGGTTGTCGACAAACCAGGCCGACGTCTTGGCGTTGAAGTCACCACCCAGGATGATGTGTGGGTGTTTGTGATGTGTTGTAAGTGTGGTCTGTGGTCTGTGGTCTGTGGTCTGAGATGCAATGCTGTTGTTGTATGCTATGACGAGATTAGTGTCTGTACATGTCCGATATTGCTATCATCGCATTGAACCTCTCTCCACGGAAATAGTCATCACAACTGAACCAGTTGACCTAGAGAGCTCTACTCAACACCAGTCTACAGATAAGAAATACAGCTACGTTTAGAGATGTGTGGGAATTCTCTAGCAGTTAAAATAACAAAGATACGGCTAGCATATTAAGTTTTTCGGCCAGATCGCCCGGATCTCAATAATGTCCTTAGGATGGCGAGCCCGGGCAAGAAGGGTTTAATGGAATTAATTAAATTAGTTCCAGCCACTTTCCCTAAGTCCTCTATTTGGGCCTTTAGCTTACATTAAA
>CM064503.1:43391943-43550661 GCA_032716605.1 Paralithodes platypus
CAGGATTCTGTCACTCGTTGTGCCAATTTTGGACGCGGGTTGGCGGTCCAGTATTGGTCTGTGCAGATCTTTAACATTTTCTTTCGTTCCAAGGTGTATGACACCGATTCCCTCGTGGATGGCAATCATGTAGTCCGTGTGTGACTATGGTGGGGTCCAAGATTTTATGTGACCAGTGTTGTGGACAAGTTGATCTCCCCAGCGAGTCAGTCTCCTGAAGACGTTTAACGCGTATCCAGGGGGGTCTGATTCGTGCTTCCCAAGATTGAATTAGGGGAGGGGGACTGGGGGGGGCCATTCTGTGCGGGAGGTGGGGGCTGGCTAGATACTCAATTGAGTGTTTCTGTAAGTCCGGCCCTCGTAGGTTGGTGGGAGGGGTCTTTTGGTCACTGGCAAACCGTGACAGTGCGTCTGCATTAGTATGGAGTTTGCCGCCGGACGATATTGTACTTGTAAAGGTCGTAAGTCCTACTAGTGTCTCTCTCCAACGTACCCCCAAAATGTCCTGAGTTGGTTACATTTCGGCACCTACGATGACCATTGTAAAAGACTTGATGGTCGTGGCTATTTATTTCGAGTTATTGCAGCGCTAACACAAATGACCCGGAAGTGGCTGAGTGCCCAAAATGATCCCTAAGCACTTCTCTCTTGGTGGCCCAACTGCGTTTATCCTGTTGGGGGTGGGGTGAGTGTTGCAGCTGGCATACGCTCTCACATGTTCCTTTCCATCTCTGAATTGAGTCTAATACTGCACCTATGGTCGTACAGAGATACGTCGGTGATTTATAAAGACGGAAAGGTTTACTGGTACGTCAGGGACAAACGACAATAGAGGGCTTGGATTAGCTTAGGGGAGAAGCCTATCAAAAGAGTGAAGTTGGGCTGAATAGAAGGGAAAGACACAGGAAACAGCTGGAGTGCTGTGTGGGGAAGATGTTTAGGTATGGTTGGTGAGATGATAGCTGATAAATGGGTATTGGAAAATGTGACAAACTCCATGGTCGAGAGGGGAGTGCCCGGGAGTGAACACCGCGAGACTCGGGAAAAAAAGACTGCCCCGGCATCAATAGTCACCCTATATAAGGGCCAACAGGGGGGAAAGAGGCGTGGGTGGTGGAACCACTGGCATAATCGTCCCCCTATTACGGCAAGGTAGGAAAGAGAAGGTATACAGTGTTACCACGAGGATATGTCTTCTAACGTGATATGGAGAGGGAGGTATACAGTAGAAGGAGAGGAAGAGTGGATGCAGAACGAGAACTGGATAGGCGGACGAGACAGCAGGGAGGTGTGAGGAAGGGAAGAAGCGGAGGATGTTTAGATCAGATTTCTTTACCCTGAAGTGTTTGTGGAGAGTATAATTACTGGAGAAGCAAACAAAAGGTGTAGGTTGACCTTTATGGCCTTTGGAGAGGGCCTATGAACAGAGTGGATAGAGATGAGAAGGTTTGTGGAAAGTACTTAGAAAAAATCATCAAAACACGAGTAGAACGGATATCATGGCATTTGCTGAACATCAGGAAAGTGAAGAGCTGTATGAGGGGTGCAAAGGCGGGCAAGTACGTGTGGCGGTGAGAGTGAGCCCACTTTGACCTGAATGTTGGTTTGAAACAGGGGTGTGTGCTGTCCCCGTGGTTGTTTACTGTATATATGGTGGAGTTATGAAAGAAATACTATCAAGAGCAGGATGTTGGTGTATCGCTGAAAAGGGAGGGATTTGAGTGGCTACCTATACTGCTGTTTGCGGATGATACAGTTCTGATGAGTGATAATGAATGGGAGTTGCAGGGTCTGGTAAATGAGTTTGGACAGTGTGCGAAAACGGAATTTGAAGGTAAATCGTGAACGCAAGGTTTGTCTTCGAAAAGGGGTGAAGTCACAGAGTGTGAGTGAAGCTGAACGTCAGGCTATGGAGATCGTTCAACTCTTTTAAGTATCTGGGCAGTTGTTGGTAAAGATGGACGACTATGGATGAAGAGGTGCGGGAGTCCAACAGGGGAGAGGGTTGGAACGCTAAAAGCCAACAAAAATAGGGTGGTCAGTATGGAAGTGAAGAAGTCCTTGCATGACAGTGTGGTAATCCCGTGACTGTCTTCCGGAAGCGAAGCATGGACGTTGGTTGAGTGACTCAGAGCAAGAGTGAGAGCAGTGGGAATGACTGACTTAAGGAGTGCCATGCGAGTTACATGGAGGGATAGACTAGAATGAGGAAGTAAGAAGGAGGTGTGGTGTGGAGGTAGATGTGCTGGAAAGTGTGAAAAGGAACTGAGATGGTTCGGGCCATATGGAACGTATGGACGAGAGAATGACTAAGAGGGTGTATGAGAGCGAGGTGGAGGGACAGAGGGGGAGAGGTAGACCGAATATGAGGTGGAAGGATGGAGTGAGGAAGTACATGAACGAAGGTGGTGCTGGTTGGGGGGAGGGGCGTCGAATGACTGGGGACAGAGGTGCATGGGGGCGGTTCGTTCGTGGCCACCCCTTCGGGGATCACGGCGTCAGGCAATAGATAGATAGAGATTAGCTTTTGCTTCAAAGTGTTAAACGCGAGGTCTCTTTCAGGTGTCCAGGCGAACGGGGTGTCTTTGTGGGTAAGTTGGTGGAGGGGTCTGGCTATGGTGGCAAAGTGGGGGACGAAACATCTGTAGTACGTGGCTAAACCTAGAAACGAACGTACTCCTTTAACCGTGGTGGGTGGGGTTTGGTTTTGTATGGCTTGAAGTTTCTTTGGGTCTGGCGCAATACCATGTTCAGATATCACGTGTCCGAGAAAATCTACCTTATTCCGGGCAATCACGCACTTTGAGGGTTTTAATTTCAACCCGGCGGCTCGGATTCTTTGCAGGACTTGTCTCAACCTGAGGAGGTGTTCTTCCCAGGTTGGAGAGTACACAATAATATCGTCCAGATAGGCTAGGCAGGTTTCCCAGGTTAGGCCATGCAATACCGTTTCCATCAAACGGGAGAAAGTGGCGGGTCCGTTACAGAGGCCAAAAGGTAGGACGTTAAATTCATAGTGATGGCCACCACTAGTGGAAAATGCTGTTTTCTTTTGGTCCTCGGCCTTGATAGGCACTTGCCAATACCCTGCTTGCAAGTCGAGGGTAGTGAACCATTTGGATCCGTATAGGGAGTCAAGGGAATCGTCTATTCGGGGTAAGGGCGTAGCGTCTTTAATGGTTATGTCATTTAACCTCCTGTAGTCGACGCAAAAACGGGTTGTCCCATCTTTCTTTTTGACTAAGACAACAGGGGAAGACCAGGGGCTAATGGACGGGGTGGCAATCCCGGCCTCTAACATTTCCTGGACTTGGCGTTCCTCTTCCTGACGTTGTATGGGGTTCTTTCTACGCGATGGTTGTCGTATGGGGGGGCCTGTGGTGTTAATGATGTGTTGTTCTACAGCCGTCTGTCCGATTTCGGTGGGTTGTTGGGCAAAGACGTCACTGAATTCCATCAGTAGGTCGTACATGCCGTTCTTTTGGTGGTCAGATAGTGTCTAAGGAAGAGGGGGCAATTGGAGGCTGGTAGGGGTGTCGTTACAATGTATGGGGAGGTCATCGAAAGTTTCGAGATCTCCTATAATGAGACCTTTCGGTAATGTCAGGGGTTCCTCTGAGATATTAGCCACGAGAATGTGGTTGATACGAGCGGGAATGATGGCGGGTTGTAAGAGGCAGCGCTGCGGGGTGGGGGGATGTGTTAGTGGGGGAAAATACCATGTGAGTTGGGGGTAGGGGCCGCAGGTTCACCCATTTTTGATGGTGGGGGGGAATTTGGCATTTATCCTGAACTACCGCTGGGCTAATGATGGTGGGGGATTGACTGGCGAGCAGGTGCTTGGTAATTATAAGGGGGGCATGGTCACTTTGGTGGGGGTCACGCGTGAGGGGGTGATTAACGGCGCGTGTGAGAGGATCAGTGGGGCGCGGTTGTGAGGGGGTTAGGAAAACGGGATTTGTTGGAGGGACTGCGGAGGGTTGGTGGGGGAAGCGTTGTCGGGTGGCAGTAACAGTTTGTTTAGAGGTTATCTGGGTTGGTGGGTTTGTCTGTCATGAGGGGGGTGAGTCAAGTGTGGGGTTTTGAAAGTTTATTAGGGGTGTGAATTGTGGGGGGGGGGGAAAGGGAGCTACTGACGAAAACCGGCCACAGGGGGGATGGGGGGGGTGGTGGAATAGCTGGGCATTTCTGGGGGCATGGTGGGAACATGGTTGTGTCCCTCGGTCGGCACGCGTGAGGGGGGGATAACGGCGGCGTGCGGGTGGTTCAGAAGGGTGCGAGGTGAGCGAGTTAGAAAACGGGATTGCTGGGGGGACTGCGGAGGGTTGGTGGGGAAAAAGTTAGGTGTCGAACATGGGTTATTGGTGTAGGACTGGTGTATTGATTTGGGGTTGTTAACATTTCTGGGGGCATGGGGGAAACATTGTTGGGTACATTGGTCGGCCATTTTCTCTGGAAACATGTGTAACATAAACATTGGATAGAATTAGGGTTACATATATCAGAGTCTGTCCTGAAAACATGGGAGGATTTATTCTGGGCAGAGTTACGAGAATTGAGGGGATTACCGAGGGGGTGTTGCTTGGACTTGTCTTCTTTCGTTTGTTGAGGCATTTTTTTACTGAATTGAGTGAGGTTTTGAGAGATCTCGGGGCAAGGGGGGGTTTTAGGAGTAACCTTAGTGCTAGCTGCAACTTGGTAACCCTGAATCAGGTTTTGTTGAGGGGGAGGTTGTTTTTTCTTTTTAGGAATGGGTTTCTGCGTGATTGGTTTGTCAGAGGCTTTGGGCTGGAATTTGTTTTTGAATGAGATCAGCCTTTGGCCGCAGCTCAATCTGGGCCTCTAGTTTTGAAGGAGGTCAAGTCCAAGGGAACCATCATAAGGTTTACAGTTGGTGGAAAATACTGTAAATGTGTGGTAACAACGAGCATGGGGGCCGAGGAGTGGTTACTGATAGGGGTAAAGTTGTCTCCTAGGAGATTTAAGTAAGTATCAGCAGCTGAGATGAGTTCTGTTTTGGTGTTTAACAAAGGGCCAAATCGTCGGGGGATGTTTTTCATAGTAAGATTTGAACAAAATGACTTGGCAGCTCCCGTGTCGATTAGCAAGCGGACAGGAATGTCCTTGATTTTGGCCATGTAATAAATGGGGGCAGTGCGACTAGTTATGGCGTCCCCCGCCGGGCCCATCGTGGGCGGGGGATACTTTAAAAATCCTGGGGGTCGGTATCTACCTCTTCCAGGGTTTCCTCGGTATCATCTGAGGTCATGGTATGGGGGGCAATTTCTTCCTCTTGTCCCCACTCCTCTTCATTTACAGAAATGCTGAGGAGTAGAGGGGCGAGGTTTGGCAGAGTCACGAATTTGGTGGAGGGCACACTGAGCATTACAGGCAGGGAATTCATAGGGGTTGATAATGACTAAGGTAGGATTTTTACTTTGGTAGGTGTTGTAGTTGCTGTTCCGGTTGAAGATTCTGCGTGGCTGGGACGGTTGGAACCGGGGTCTACTGGGTTGGGGCTTGCCGGAAGGGTAGGTGGGTCTGTTGTTGAAAGATGAGACTGGGTGTGGATTCTTGGGGTTTTGGTGGTTGGTTTGCTGCGGGTGCGTGGGAAACCTCTTGATTGCAGCGATTTGGGTGGGTGCTTCTGTGCGCACGGCCAAAATACGTCGGATCGTGATGAGGTCTTTTTTGTATTCGACGAAATGGGGCACCCGGAAATGGTCTTTTACTGCTGAGGGCAATATTGACACAAGGTTGACCAGAATTTGCTGTTCTTGTTAGATTTTGGTCAACGTGGGGAAAGAATTTTTTATGTGTTGGGCAAGCTTACTGACTGTGGCATCTAGATCGCCTTCGAATTTCGGGTCTAGGATACGGGTGTGGGCCACGAAAACGCCCAACGAAGGTTTAATGGCTTCTATCACTATTGTGCGAAATTCGTTCCAGGTGAAATCAGGGCGCACTTGATAGGCCACCAGGGAAACGGCTTTTCCCAGGTGTGGTAATGTTACGGCTATTTTATGTGCGTCCGTGGTATAAGTAATGTCAACTAAGGATTTCACTATGTCCATGAATACTTAGATCCCATAATTTGTTTCCTCATAATTTGGGATGAAAACGTAGTTAGGTTGCGCCATGATGTTCTCGTGTTCTAGCTGTTCCAAACTTGCAATGTAATGCAACCTTTTATCCGAATCAAGAACCACCGCTGCCGCCAATGTTATGCCCTGTTTTTCTACAGGTTTAACTTGGGTAATGTGAGTTCTGAATGACTGGGTATAGAAGGCTGCATGCACAATACAAGGTATGAGGAATAGAGAACACAAAATAAACACACAGTAACACGACACAAGTTCACGTTTATTGAAATAAAGAAATAAAGAGCATAGAAAGATAGTTATATTCGCACAAAACAAATGATAGCAAACAAACTGCTAGCATTTGCGGATTTGGATGGAGCCTAGTCTCCCACTTCCAACGTTCAGGTATATTCTTCTGATCACGGGTTTAGTTAGCAAGTTTATATTTTACTGGAAGACCTCAATATATTCGTATAATTCAATGTCACTGATTTTACCTCTTGCTGGCTGGTCGCGTGCCCACGTAGCAACTCACAGTTAGGATTAGACGCGTATATTATAGAACACGGAAATCTCTAGCAACCTCATGGGGGTACTGAACTAAGTTTGATATTCTTAAGGCAGAAAATATGTAGGAACACGAATCAGTGGGCGAACGTAAGAAAATACTAGAGTTTTAATATCTGAATAAGGTAATTACGAGAGTCAAGGTCGCCTGTTAATAAAAAAACACTGATCGCTTAGTACGTCCCAAATGGAATGGTTAAATATGAATTACACTGGGCAAGGTCTTAGCCACTTTATAGAAAGTTAATAGGTGCCGTATCAAGCTAGTACTATACCACTTAGTACACGTACCATGAATCTTGACTAGTATGGGTAGATCTGGTCCTGGTTATCTTGCTTCCGGTGATGTTGGGGGCTAACGACTGGTTCCTCGGCCGTCCAGATGGTCCAAAATGTAGGAAGTTCTCAAGTCGGATCTCTTGATGATCAGTTGCTGGCTACACACTTATATACCCACGAATTTGTGTGAAGGTTATAAGGTGCACGTTAGGCCTTGTACATGGACAGATGCTTCTATCAGTCTTCTCTGCCACGGAGTCTGCCGGATCTGGAATCTCTCAACTCCGGAACAACACAAGAGCAGAGCTAGAGGTAAACTGCAGGGTAGTGACCACTGGTTGGTGTCTAGCTTTCAACTGATTTGACTGGGGGCGGGAGGTAGATTTATAGGCTCGGTTCTGGACCCTGCAGACAGTAGGGATCTCGAGTCTTATGGACTTAATTGAGCTCTCAATAGATATGGGGACTAGGTAAGATGGTATTTACTGTTGTGGCACAGGGCGATAGGAAGCCTTTATATTTTCATATAACTGAGCCTTAGTAAGAGGTACTATTTTGGCTATACTGGACGTATTTAGGGGAGAGAGACTGGATCTACTTTGCGAGGAGGATGGGGACAGCTGTGATAGGAGTGTCTCTAGATTGTTCAATCTTCATTCTATGGTATAGCTGAGGTGCTAATTTAGTGATCAGAGCATGCAAGAAAGGTAAATGGTTTATTGTGAGGTAACAGAGGTTAGTAAAGGTGTTAGTCATTCATGGTTAGTTCATTGATAGGAAGAATTCCTGTGCTACCTGGCAATGACTCGAGAGTCAAAACAGGGGCCAGGTATACCTCCGCGGGGGTGGGGGTCTCCCTCCTCGGGTGGGCAAAAAGGGGGAGCTGGGCGCCCTCTCTGATATAGTCGTCCGGCGGCTGTGGCTAGGGGCTTGCCATATCACCAGTGTTTGTAATAACCCTCTGTGTATGAGACAGATGTGAGTGTCTTTAATACCAAAACCGAAGGTGCCTTAGCTAGCTGGTTTTACTCGGCTGGTTGTTAATTGTAGGGTTTGCTGGATATGGTGGAGACTGGGTTGCTAACTCTGCCACATTTATCTGGAAGTATGACAATAGAAGTTAGTTACTGGCGGGGCGGCTAGCCTCGCACCGACGACCATTGGGTGCAGGGTTGTGAATGTGTTGTAAGAGAATAGATGGCATGCAAGGGGCTAGTAAGTTCTATGTTGTTCTGGCCTACTAAGTGAAGGTAGGCTGGATAGGAGTATATATAAAAGGTTGGAGAGCGTTAGTAACGGACAATTCAAGGATCTTCAAGAGGTATGAGAGAGAGGCTAGGTCGGACAAGAGTCGAGAAGCGCGGGTGTCTAATGAGAGGGGGGGGAGAGTTCAAGGGCTACAGGGAAATTTTGCCCCTAAGGTCCCTGGGCGTGGGGGTGGCATTAGGCTACAATTGATATGGAAGTTTGAAAAGGCAGTAGAAAACGTTAGCCAAATGCTACCGGGGAATGCAACTATGGGGTGGTATATGAGTCTGGAAAAGATAGAGTTATGTGATCAGTCAGAGGGTTATGGATACTATTAGTTGGCCCTGGGAACTGCGTTTTCTATTAAATATAAAATACCAACCACAGTGGCAGTTCGTAGGGGTACTTAGTTATTGTTTCGGGGTACTTATGACAGATACTGATAACCAGGTTATCTTATAATATCTCTGGTTGGGGTAAGAGGTGTAAGACACGAAGTAAATTGGCGTAGTGTGGACTGTGGATACGAAGGAGGCAAGGGGAAGACGTATGACAATTGTGGAAAGTAAATGGAAAAAGGTGAACACAATGGCGGATAAAAATACTTAACCTGAGGGTTGCATACATAGATTTATGGGGCGATGGGTCTTCAGAAGCTTAGTCTGGCAAGACAAGATGTTAGGGAATGTTAATATTAATACTTAGTTACTAGAGGAGCAATGCAAGGGGCGACTGAGCACGGGTTACATATATCTATACTCGTCATGGAAAATGATATAAGAGATCTAGGGACAGCGTGGGTGCTTTAACTTCTAAGATATATAAACATCTACTTCTCGGATGCAAGAACATACATAGATATAATTATGGCTGTCTGATGTGTTGGCATTGGCTCAACGTCGGGACAGGCATGGGTGTTTTTAATATGAATGTATATTCCTGTTCATCATTTTTGTAGTTAATAAGTGTAGGACACGAGGGGTTAGTGTACGTGAGGTGTGGAAAATGGTCGGTTTTAGAAAAGGTAAATGGGTGTGTCCTGGAGCTGTTTAGCCCTGCGGGCTTGGGCCTGCCTGGAATGGCGGGCTCGGTCAGCTGGTCCTTTCGTTCTGTGGACCTTTCTTCCGGGTGTTTCTGTGTGGTGTTCGCTCGTGGCTTCTGTGGTGGGCTTCTTGTTCTGGGGCATTTTATGCATAATAAATCGTAGGCAGTGTCCACCATTCTTTAACTGTCTTCGTGGTGCGATGCATAAGGTGTTGATTTTCGGTGTGAGCATCCTGGATTCGAATCCACGGACTGCCACATGTGTTTGTAAAATTTCATTAATCGATTTTAGGAGTATAGTTGGTTGTTGGAAGGAACATAATAATTGATATTGGTTCAGGGGTAATTTATCGAGAGGACTTCCCTAGTGGTTAAGGCCCCATTAATTGCTCTTTCCATTCACATATGCATAGCCTACGTGAGTTGCAGTTGGGATGTGTGTACATGCTTAGATTGATATGCAGGATTCGAAGTTGCATAATAAATCGTAGGCAGTGTCCACCATTCTTTAACTGTCTTCGTGGTGCGATGCATAAGGTGTTGATTTTCGGTGTGAGCATCCTGGATTCGAATCCACGGACTGCCACATGTGTTTGTACATTTCATTAATCGATTTTAGGAGTATAGTTGGTTGTTGGAAGGAACATAATAATTGTGGTAAACTATCAATGGAAGTTAAATATTACTAAGCTATAATGAATCAAATAAAATCAATCTAAATGAAAACTACTCTATATCTAAATTGAATTCAATCTGAAACAAGCTAATTTATATCCAAAGGTCTCACATAATAAATGTATATATAGGGTAAGGTTATAAGGGTTAATATTAGCCAGGAATTAACTCTCCAATAGTTCCACGTGGCAATGAGGCAAGGGAGAACGTTTTACCCAATATGGTGGTGGACAATGGGGAACGAGACTTCGGTCCCAAGACTCGAGTCAAGTTAAAGAAAGAATAAATGATTATATGGGAATGGACATGAATAATATGCTTATCTATCAGTCAGTCATGAT
The DNA here is from genome assembly GCA_032716605.1 of Paralithodes platypus. NCBI lineage: Eukaryota > Metazoa > Arthropoda > Malacostraca > Decapoda > Lithodidae > Paralithodes > Paralithodes platypus. The sequence goes on from CM064503.1 coordinate 43,402,181, forward strand.
GTCGATGAGAGCGTCGTGATGGTGTAGCTGTGTGTATTGCTGTATGTGTATTGTGATTAGAGGCACAAAAGCACGATCAACTGAGGGCGGAAAAATTAGATGTTAACTGGTTGGTGTTCGTGAAGGCTCTGGCGTACCTCAAAAGCACACCTAGCTGCCTTGGCAAACTGCCAGGAGCCCAAATTATCGTACCGCATTTAGGTTGCTCTATACGATAAATTATATTAATATATACGATAAATTATATATACTACATAAGACCATGGCAATATTGCTTAATAGCATATTAGGCCTTTTATAACTTAACTTATTTACAATCTTATAATATACGATCTACTCGTCCTACGTCGTGCTGTAGGAGAGATCGAGACGTCACAAAGACATACGAGATCACAAAAGTCATATTCTATCGTATTTATACGATACACTCCCCCCACAAAAAAAGACCTGAACCCCACCTTAAACCTAAAGTTGCCCAGAGGCTATCTTCTGACGCCACAAGTCGACGGCGCCAGCAGCAGCGCGTCTGGGACGCGTCCCGGTCCGAGAACGATCACCATCAGTAAGAGGTGAGTCGTTCCTTTGAGAATCCTCGGACCCAGCAATAACAGGTGGAGCCTCAGATTGCAATGCAGAATCGAGCTCCAAAGCATACAAACGTGCGATAGGACGAACAGTAGTTCCAGTGGCTGTCTTTAATAGCGCCACCCGCTCTACAGAGTCTGCCCCCTTGTATACCTCCAATACGCGGCCTAATTTCCAGTATAAACGAGGACTATCTTCTTTAATTAAAACAACTTCACCAACTGTAGGTGCCGTTGGTCCACCAGAGGGAGTAACACTCCTTTCCCTCAATGCTAGCAGATATTCACTAATCCACCGTTTCCTAAAATCCTCGATTATCCTGGATATATACTGGTAACTTTTAGACACCGCTACCTCAGAGTACAACGAGGGATCCTATAACTCTACTATGGACTGAAAATCAGATTGAAACTCAGTCAATGGTTTTCCATATAGCAAGTGAGCTGGCGTTAATGGTAGTGGTTCTTTCAGGTCGGTGTACACATATGTAAGCGGGCGATCATTCACGACTGCCTCTATCTCTGTGAGGACTGTCGTCAACTCACTCTTCTTTAATAGAGCACGTCCTACAACCGCTCTGAGTCCTGACTTTACTATGCCGACACATCGTTCCCACATTCCACCAAACCAAGGTGCCTTAACTGGAATGAACCTCCATTCGCACTTCTTCTCTCCCAAAAAAGTGATGATAGTAGGATCACTACTCATATCCTTTAGATATTTTGATGCTTGGACATAAGTGGGAGCATTGTCGCTAAGAATGAGTTGAGGGAATGAACGACGGGCACAAAACCGTCTGAACGCCAGCATAAATTCTTCGCTAGACATATTATCACATAGTTCTAGGTGTACCGCTCGAGACGTCGCACAGGTAAAATATATAAACCTTCTCATGCTCCCTCGTCTTCAATGCCCCTGTGTAATCTAATCCTACCGCTTGGAAAGGTTCTACGTTTACACGCATGCAGGTAGAGGTCCACAAGTCAGTCTCATATAAACCTTTCTCACTACGCTCGAGGTGGTCTTCAATGCCCTGTTAGTCTCTTTCTGACTTTAGTGCTATTATAGGATCAGTAACGCGTCGAGTATAGGTCGGTTTGTCTCTGGGTATCCACACTTCATGATGATATTGTAATAAAGTTTACTATATTATGACTTATTCCCCGTCAAGGATTCTACTTCATGGGTTTCTCTTGAACCTTGATCAAGTAGGATTCACGAGCTCGTTTGTGACCCCTGTAAGAGTTGGCATACTTCGATTGGTACAGACACCCAAGCTACACACCTGATGAGGCCATTGTCTAGTGCAATCTTAGTTGATGCACTATCTTAGGCATTAATGTCTTATTCGAGCCTTTTCAAGGATTCTAATTCATTGGAAAAGGTTTTTGGTTTCTACTTGAACATTTGATCAAAGTTACTCAGCTGCTTTAAATTCACGAGCATCCAATGTTGTGACCCCTGTTGCAGAAGTTGGCCCGTACTTCATCAAATTGGATCTATATCGCAACACCAAGCTACAACTCTGACTAGTTTATTATAGTCACCGATCTTGCCCACTTCATGATGTAACCCGCCACTCAGTTCAGTTGTCCCTCACACAGCATGCCATTTTTTGGAGCAGCACTTTCCCATGCAGCCACAATTTGGACCGCCTGCCACAATGACTCTAACTGAGATCCCCTTTATGTATTTACATAATGATAAGCAACGTCTGGCAAAAGGGCTCTCACTCATCTCCTATTCCCATTCCGCACATAAACTGGCAGAGACTTTTTGCTATGTATCCAGTTGAGCGCGACCTGACTATCGCACCATAAACGATTTCAATATTTAATTCGCCTCGTATGCTGCACGTACATGTTGCAAACCACGTAATAGCAGCATGGCAGTCATTTCCATTTTAGGGATAGTTACCTTTTTAACCGGGGCTACCTTGGGCCCGGGCTGTAACTAAATGTGCCCCAAATGAAGTAACAACATATATGGCTACCCCGTATGCCGTGGCGCTAGCATCACAAAACGTGTGTAACGTCACCGAACGCGACATTTACGAGGTATAGGTTTAGTACATAGGATGGCATATTCATTCAACAACAATGTCCCTTGGTCATTCAGGTCCTCGGGCAAACTGTCATCCCATCTTACGTCTCCAAACTTCCTGCATTAGAATCCTAGATCTTATGGTAACGGGTAATGCTAGACCCAAAGGATCAAAAAATTGCGCAACTTTGCTCAACAGACTTCTTTTTGTGTGCGCTCCTGTCTGCTGGGCAAAAGACCTTGTTTGAAAAGTTAGTAAGTCATGTTTAGGTTGCCAGATCATCCCCAAATTTCTGGACTTTTCCTGGTTAAGAGATGCCGTACCATCCACCTGTATTAAACTCTGAAGATCTTCACTATTAGTAACCCACTCGCGGAGAAATAGATGTGCATCCGCAAACAATCTGCGTGCTTGCCAGTATGCATATAACAAATCATCTTGACTATCACTAGTACCCTGCAAATTGTCAATGTATAATCCGCGAGATAGTTTACTTGTGTCCTCATGAGTGTCAGCTAGATGTTTCTGATTGTGGCATTTAACAAAAACTGCGAGCAAGTGGCCCCAAAGAGTACAACCCGAAAACGGTATATTATGATGGGACTTTCAGAGTCGCTAATGTCGCTGAACCAAAGAAAGCGGGTAACATCTCTATCTTCCTCCTTTAGCTTGACCATCAAGAATGCCTTCTCGATGTCACTGGTATAGGCATACTTCCCCAGCCTAAACCGCAATAGATGTTGGGACAGATCCGACACCATGGACGGACCTGTCAACAGGCAGTCATTTAGACTGGGTTGTTGTCCTTGGTGGGCAGAACAGTCATACACCACCCGTATTGGTGTGGTGACGCTATCTTTCTTTACCCCATGATGGGCCAGATAGTGAACCCTACCCTTCTTACACGGTTCCTTGACAACGACTCTCTCAATAAAGCCCCTATCCTCATAACTCCGAAATACATCGTCATACGCCTGGCGCGTGCTCGGTTCGTTAGACAATTTCCGCTGCAATGCGCGCAAGCGACCTAATGCCAAACCATAGTTGGTAGGCAGGCTTATCTCACTGTTCTTCCAGGGTAAACTAACTTTATATTGCTTGTCTGAGGCACAGTAGCACACAGACTCGTCAAACCTTTGTAGCGCAACTTCCGAGTCATAATCAGTCTCCATAGGATTAATGCCTATGTGATCCAATCTCCACAGTCGTTCCAGGTCGAACTCGGCAGCCATCTTAGGGTCACTAGGTTGGGAATCCTCCCTTCCCAACTCCTCTGCCGCGGTTACATTGACTCTATATATCGAGACCGTGTCGACCAGGACCTTTGACTGTGTAGTATGCACCTTTCCGCTCATGCAGTATCCAAATTTAGTGGGGATTAAAATTACACCACACATCCTTTTAAATCCAGGGTCATAATAATTCATAATATTCATAATAATGATCCACACCAAGTAGAACATGCACCTCACTCTGATTTCCCATGGGATCTGACAAGTTAACCCCTTTGCTACGTAATGCGTGTTCCACCTTCTTCACACCCACAGATACATATTCTGGTAGGGTGTCTACTACGATACAAGTCATAAAGTACCGGTTTTTACGATAGAAATATGAAATCTCCGCTATCTCGTAGTCTTGTTTATCAGTAACCCCTGTGAAGCCCTGTAATCGAAGAGTCTCAGCCCCAACGATTCGGTGCTTCGATCCCACTAGTACGGCCTTCTTTATAAAGGAACGTTGAGATCCTTGATCTAGAAGTACCCGACAAACTTTGTTAATGTCATTACCTTCCAGGGGAATCTGTATTGTGGGCAATATAGTGGTGTCTTGCGTGCTACCTAGTGCCACAGTTGTAGTACCCTCATTTTTTACGTCTTTGACTTTATCTGCCGTAGGACACAACTTATCAAAGTGATGTCCTTTGCAGTGCCGACAGGGCCTTAAGTATGTAGCAGTACATTGTCCCTGCTTACCATGTTCCCCACTTAGACAACCTACACATAGCTTCAATCTTTTCGCCTGTGCTAGTTGTCTCATTTGTCGGGTATTTTACGCAGAAACTCCATTTATGTTTGTTGTTACATAGCTTACATAGAATCTGAGCAGGTTTCTTATACGCACCCTCTTTCTTTACTTTAGTCCCCACTGTCATGCTTACTGTTCCCCTCTTCTCCACATTCTCACTCCCTCCCGACTCATACATTCTCCCTTTGTTCAACTGTAGATTATTGATCTCCTTACTGAACTGAGTTTTGAACGTCCCCAGCTCAAATGATCTTACCTTATCAAGTATTGCCATAGGAAGCTTCTGACGCAAGATAATGACTATCATTTCCTGCGTGGTAAGCCCTAGGGTGTCTAGCGATCGAGTATGGCACTCCATATTTGCCCTGAAGTTTGTCAACTCATCAATCTTATACTGTGGTTCTGCGAGCCCCAACAAGGCAACAACATGGGCCATCTTCAACTGCTCTCTATCCCCGTATGTGGACTCTAATAGGTGTACCGCTTCAAGATAAATACCACCTCTACTGCAAAACCCTCTATTAAATGTAAGGCCTCTCCTTCCATTTGTCCCTTCAGATAGTGAAACTTGCGGACATTATCCAAAGAGGATTCATGAACCGTAGATCGAAATACGTCCCAGAAAGCTAACCACTCGGTTAACTTGCCTCCAAATGTAGGAAGATTGAGCTTAGGGAGGTGTACAGTATGTTTTGGGTCAGCCCTTCTATGGGCCTCATTATCGCCTCCCTTCTTACTTGCGACAGCACGCTGTAATAGGCGCTTCGCTCTAAAGACAGGTTCGTCATAGAGGGCGCGATTATCACACTCTGTAACTATCTCTTCCTCCTCTATCATGTCAGCCACAATCACCTCACTCAGAGCCGTAATACGACCGTGGGTAGCCTGGACGTTATCTAATCTAGCCTCCAATTCCTCTAGATCAGCAGTAGTGATGAAAGTGTTTAAGTTCACAATTAGCCTATTTAATACTCCCCGAAGTCCCGCCCTTTGATTTTTAGGGGCTTTGCTTAGCACCCCACTAGATGGTATCTCTTTATGGTCTTTATCCATTTTGCATGCAAGCCTATAGGCTATGTATCTAAATATTACGTTACAAAGACAACGGCCAAATAATAGTCTAATTAACCCTAGTCTAGCGGGTCCTCTGTGGCCGTTTTGGGCCTTTTCAGGCCATTCTGACTGCTATATCAACCATCAGTATGAAAGGAACTGTATTGCGCCAAAAACTAGGTGGAAATCGCTACACAATGACACCACATACAGCTACGTAGCATTCGTGGAGCACTGACAGTGTTACCTCGAAGATGGAAGTTTAGCTGATTTTGCTACCTTGCTCACTTTTAGCGAACTATTGGTTACACTGTCATCCTCCCGCGCGGTGGGGGAACTGGAGTTAGTGTGGGCCGGGAGGCCACAGATGTCGGACGTATGGATCATTACTATCCCACCCATTTTCACTCGATTTCCACCCTTTTTTCACCCGTTTTTTGCCAGTTTTTTCAACTCGACTTATGTGGTGAGCCGCTTTTTAAGGGTTAAGAGACGCCAACCGGCGGACTTCTATGTTATGGAGAAACAATAGTACACTAAATAGCAATACCTACTAATGGATCATATTGAACAAGAAAAAATGTTAGGTCAGGTCATATGTCACAGGAAGTCTGAAACGGAAAAGAAAATTATTGGGGAAAGATGATGGGTGGGATGCAGAACTTGGGCAGGTGCAACGATGTGACCCTGCATTCCGGCTTTAACCATCGCTTGGCTAGCCTTGCCAGTTTATCATAGAGTTGTTCCTGCATCCTGTTATATGTCCCCTTGTTCATTGCCTTAAAATCCCTTACTGGTAGCTAATTCCCGGGTCTGGGCACCAATGTGGTAAACTATCAATGGAAGTTAAATATTACTAAGCTATAATGAATCAAATAAAATCAATCTAAATGAAAACTACTCTATATCTAAATTGAATTCAATCTGAAACAAGCTAATTTATATCCAAAGGTCTCACATAATAAATATATATATAGGGTAAGGTTATAAGGGTTAATATTAGCCAGGAATTAACTCACCAATAGTTCCAGTGGCAATGAGGCAAGGGAGAACGTTTTACCCAATATGGTGGTGGACAATGGGGAACGAGACTTCGGTCCCAAGACTAGAGTCAAGTTAAAGAAAGAATAAATGATTATATGGGAATGGACATGAATAATATGCTTATCTATCAGTCAGTCATGATGTCGATGAGAGCGTCGTGATGGTGTACCTGTGTGTATTGCTGTATGTGTATTGTGATTAGAGGCACAAAAGCACGATCAACTGAGGGCGGAAAAATTAGATGTTAACTGGTTGGTGTTCGTGAAGGCTCTGGCGTACCTCAAAAGCACACCTTGCTGCCTTGGCAAACTGCCAGGAGCCCAAATTATCGTACCGCATTTAGGTTGCTCTATACGATAAATTATATTAATATATACGATAAATTATATATACTACATAAGACCATGGCAATATTGCTTAATAGCATATTAGGCCTTTTATAACTTAACTTATTTACAATCTTATAATATACGATCTACTCGTCCTACGTCGTGCTGTAGGAGAGATCGTGACGTCACAAAGACATACGAGATCACAAAAGTCATATTCTATCGTATTTATACGATTATAATTGATATTGGTTCAGGGGTAATTTATCGAGAGGACTTCCCTAGTGGTTAAGGCCCCATTAATTGCTCTTTTCATTCACATATGCATAGCCTACGTGAGTTGCAGTTGGGATGTGTGTACATGCTTAGATTGATATGCAGGATTCGAAGTTGCATAATAAATCGTTGGCAGTGTCCACCATTCTTTAACTGTCTTCGTGGTGCGATGCATAAGGTGTTGATTTTCGGTGTGAACATCCTGGATTCGAATCCACGGACTGCCACATGTGTTTGTAAAATTTCATTAATCGATTTTAGGAGTATAGTTGGTTGTTGGAAGGAACATAATAATTCACCGCTTTACAATGAACAGTGAAGCCTGTGAGGTCTTGTTCCAGTCTAGGGAGTGAGACATGTGAAGCACGTAGAGTACAACGAGCACCTGCCATCTTGCTTTCACATGATATATATATATATATATATATATATATATATATATATATATATATATATATATTGATATCAATCATTTGATAGGCGTACATATCACCATGTACGGTACATTGCAAGGAATGAAATCTACCGTATACCATGATATATACGCCTATCAAATGATTGAAATCAATATACACCAATTATACAGTATATATATATACCGTGTATTGATTGCAATCATTTGATAGGCGTATATATAACAATGTACGGTAGATTGTAAGGAATGAAATCTAGAGAATGATGATAAATGAAAGAGAATACTGAAACAACTGAAGAAAGAGTGAAAAAAATATAATAATACAGAAATATTACAAGCAGATACAAGAAATAGAGTGAATAGTTAGAGAAAATAATAATGAGAATTACATATACGGATGAAAAAGAGAGAGAAAGAGAGAATACAGACACTGAACTGAAGAAAGAGTGAAAAAGATATAATAATACAGAAATATTACAAGCAAATAAAGAAAGAGGGATTAGAGAAAAGAATAATGAGAATTACATATACGAAAGAGAGAAATATAGAGAAAAGAGAAAGGGAGGAAGGGAGAAAGAGTGAGACAGAGCGCGTACCAAGGAGAAAGGGGGATAGAGAGAGAAAGCAAGCTAGCCAGAGAGAGAGAGAGAGAGAGTCAGACAGACAGACAAGAGGATTGAGAGAGAGAGAGAGAGAGAGAGAGCGAGAATACAGAGAATACAGAAATAAGGAGAAACAAGAGAAAATAAGAGTGCTTACCGAAGGAATAATAGACGAGCGTGAGGCCGAAGTCGGGACAAAGCGAACGCATCCGAACGCACCCGGGAAATAGACCAAAAAGTAGCCTCTCTTCCTCACCTCCTCCCACCCTCCATACTCGCTCACTTCATTCAGAATAGACTTCTATGGGGAGACAGAGAGTTCCTCGTTCCAAAAATGATCGTTTCGTTCCGATTGGAGCCATAGTAACGGCGCTAGGGCGAGTGAAAGTGAGCGAATATTTCGGGATTGTGCCCGCTGGGAGGCTTGGTCTAAAATACCGCCTAGCCCGCTAATAAGGTCTTAAGACCGTTATTTCTCAGTAAATACTAATTTCCGCACTTCAATTAAACATCCTACAAGTTCTAACCAGTCCCCTGAACAGTTTTTAATAGGTTACTTGAGGATATTTTAACGGGACTATAGGTAAACATTTATCTTGTTTTATACTGAAGAGGAGCTGAAATTAATATTTACCTATTATCCAACAATCTAAAAATACAACCCCCTCCCCCCCCCCACTAGTGGGGAGGGCTATGAAGTTCAGGGAAAATGAGGGGTTAAAAGTGTAAAAAAGACATTAGCCTAATGTTACTTTGCCATCACCCATTAACCCTTAATTAGCGGGGCCCGACTTAAGTCCGTATCTAAAAACCTGGACTATGTGGCGGGGCCCGACTTAAGTCTGTGTGCAATTTTGGTGCAACATTGGCTCTGAGAGAGAGCCGAGCGGTGGTAGGAGCATAGGTTGCCTCTTGACCACTCGCCACGACCGTCGTGGGCCCACTGACATGTACTCCACACTACTCCACCCTCTCTCACTCGTTACACACGTAACTATGTAACGGAATGACCGAATTTTAGCGATTTTGCCCTTCGGTTGCACGATCGTTGCAAGACAACCAGTGATCGTAGAAGGATGGTTCTGGTGTCATTGGAAAGCTCAATTTACGCCCTTTCAGGGATACATACTTATATTACGCTCTGGCTCTTGTTTATGCATGAAAAAGAGCACGGAAACAATGCCATTTATGGTAACAAAAAAACGCTGGGCGGCACGGTCAAATATACTGCCTAGGCCGCTCGTTGAGTGTTAAGATTGCACTGCTAGGTGTGGTGTGTATTTTAGCGTTTTATTTTTTTTGTCTCGCTTATAATAATAATACATTTCAGCTCTTAATGACATACAGTATATAGCAATGATGTATAGGTTATGCTCTACCGGACCTATTAGGCCTAAAACGATCGATGGGCTAACTGTCGGTCCAAATCATCAGTATAACCCTGGGGCGTTGTCTCGACCAGTGACAGGTCCGTTTTAATATGGACTCGTCGAAAACAATTTGTAGGCTATTATACAGTATATACTTGTAACTACATATATATACCGTATATATATATATATATATATATATATATATATATATATATATATATATATATATATACCGGTATATATATATATATATATATATATATATATATATATATGATAATCTTCAAGGACACTACATCCGCCCTATTAGAAACAATATATTAGGTAAAATAGGGACCAATAGACTTGCCATATTTTCCTCATTATAGTCCGCATGGAGGAATTTCGTTATCGACACTTGAAAAAACCGATTACACCGAAAAATAACACAAAAATAATAAGTCCCGACCGTAAGCAAAGCATTGCGTCCAATGAATCCTTCGACTTGACTCCTCTTCTTGTTTTGAAAGATGCGGTGAGTGTGATTCACCCAATAAATGGCGTGAGAGTTACTCACAAAAACCAAATACCGGCAACCTGTGTTTGCCCCCTAACAGATCTACATATATAAGGATGACAATAAATCAAGGGGGGGGGGGGATGAGGGGGGCAACGCCCCCCTCAACCCATCGTGTATCCAATGTACCCCACAATTTCCTGCGAGGAACTACAGTATATCCTGTTACAAATAAGTAGTCCAAAACGTTTGAACATTTACTTCTATAACTCACAAACGACTATAGTAATCGAGATAATCATTCTACAATTTGGGAAGGGTCAGACAGAGAATTGATGTGGAAATTTAGAGCCCATTTGCTCAAGCCCTTATTTCGTTAGAGGTTCGGGTTCACGATTTCCGGACTACCTATTTGGAACAGGGTATAGTCCCAGGTTAATGTCTTGGTAAATTCACATGTCACCATCCGAATTAATCGACCTAGCCTAACTTGACTTAACCTTACTTACTTGTCTTACTTGTCGTAGTTTCGGCGTTATCACCTCGGTCAACTTGGAAGTCCACCGCCTCCACACCTCTCCTCGATCCGGGCATACAGGAGTTGATCGGGGATCGAGTTTGATCCTGCTCCTCTTGAGGCAGGACCGTGTGGAATGGGAGGCTCGTCTGGCAGTCGCTCCAGGAACTTGTCCAGCCTCCTCTTAAAGGCCTTTGGGAGACTATTTAATAGTCTTGGACCGACATTCAGGAAGCTCGTTGAGAGGAGGGTCCTGTGACGCTGAGAGGATGAGTCAAGGACTCGTCTATAGCAAGTCCTCCCCAGTCGTGGCAGACGTTGGCTCTTGATGCCTCCTTTCTCTTCAGGGAGAGGGTTTGGTACTATACTTTCAAGTATTTTCCATGTGTATATAATACAGTACCGTTCCCTCCTCCTCTGTAGAGAGTACAATTTCAATTTTCTAAACCTCTCCCAATATGAGTCTTGTTGGAGATTTTTCAGTTTTCTGGTGAAGGTCCTTTGGATTTGTTCCAGTTTCTGAATGTCTCCCGTTCTGTCAGGGGACCACAGCTGGCACAAATATTCCAGTTTGGACAGCACTAGGGACTTCCATAATGGGATTAGATGGTCAGGATCTCTTGATTTAAAAGTTCTTAGGATCCAGCCAGACATTTGCTTAGCAGATTTTGTGATGTTTTCAATGTGTTCCGAGAAAGTACAGTCATTGCTCATGACCACTCCCAGGTCTCTCACAGAGCCTTTTTCGGAAATATTTTGGTTTCCCACTTGATATTCACTGCCTTCGAAGTTTCTCTTTTTTCCATACCGTATTACTTCAAATTTATCACTATTGAATTTCATGTTATTTGATTGGGCCCAGTTGCATACGGTATCCAGATATTTTTGTAGATATCAGCGTCGACTTTGTGGGTTATTTTACGGCTAATCCTCGTGTCGTCAGCGAAAGATGAAATTCTTGAACTAACAACTTTCTCATCTATGTCCCCAATCATAATTAGAAACAGAAGTGGACCCAACACTGAGCCTTGCGGGACTCCACTAAGCACCTTGGTTACATTGGAGCATGCTGCGTTCACAGTGACAATCTGTGTACGTCCCACTAGGAAGTTGTGCAGCCATGTCCCAATTTTACCACCAATTCTATGGGCTTTCACTTTATGGAGGAGTATGCCGTGATCTACTTTATCAAATGCTTTGGCAAAATCAAGATAGACCACATCTACATTACCTCCATTTTTGGTGTCTTCGAGGATATTGCCGTAGTGCTCAAGTAATTGTGACAAGCATGATCTCCCTTTCCTAAACCCGTGTTGACCTGGATTTAGTTTGTTCTCATTTTCTAGATAGTTTACTATTTGTTTTCTGAGGACTCGCTCGAAGATTTTTATGATGTGTGAGGTAAGTGTAACTGGTCTATAGTTTTTCGGTAGACCTCTTGAACCTCCTTTGTACACCGGTGTGACTATTCCTTCCTTCAGTTGTTGGGGGATCACTCCTTGGTCCATGGATAATCTTCACAGTTTATAAATTGGCTTCGATAGCTCTTCCTTACAGTTTTTAAGGAATGCTGATGGGAAATCATCTGGCCCTGATGATGAGTTAAGAGATAGTTCTTCGATGGCTTTCACTATGTCATTTTCGTTGAAATCAATGTCCTGCATCTGTGGCTCCTCTCCATTATTGATTTCAAAAAATTTTGAGGGTGATTCAACGAGTTTATCTTCTGCTGGTTTACTAAACACACTCTCGTATTGTTCCCTCAGAATTTCAGCCATATCCACTCCCTCTTCTACCAGTTGTCCATCTCCTTCGAGGGGTCCAATTTGTGTTCTGGTTTTCATTTTCTTCTTGGCATAAGCATAGAAGTACTTGGAATTTTTCTTGATTGATGATACGGCTTTGCTTTCTTCATGTTCTTGTTGTCTTTTGTGGGAATCCTTTATCCTGGTTTCAGTATCTTCAATCTGCTGTTCAAGTATTCCCATACGGTTACTGTTTCTGCCGGACCTTAGTTTTTTTAACATCTTTGTTCTTTTTCTCATTAGAATCCTTCGCTCTCGAGGAATTATATTTCTTTTTGGGTGAACTTTCTTTGCTGGGATGTTGGTCTTGCAGATGCTTTCCCAAACGGAATATAATCTGGTTAGCACTTCATCTTCAACCTATCACATAACATAATTTATTCTAACCAATTCAATGTGCACTGGTATATACTATACGGTAGGCTACCGGTATAACAAATACGGATATGTAAGATTGAAATATATCAAAGTGATATTGTATGTATGTAGAAAGTCGATCAGACTAGACGCGGTGTTGCCAAATGTAGGAATGGTGAGAACAATGTTGCACAAAACAAACTCTCTAGCCGGGCCTGCTGCTCCCAATGGACAAACAAATCGAATCACAGCATTTGCAAGTAAAATCGTAATCATGAGAGAGAGAGAGAGAGCAGGGGCAGGAACATGCACACATACACAGATATTCACGTACATACAGTATACAGTATACATACACTCACTTACAACGTTTAATTACAACGAGTTATTGAAATAGTTACGGTAACAATTCAAACTTTTTACAGTCCATTTCTAGGAGATAGGCTTACGTTACTCTGAATGAGATGAATGAAGTACCGGTAACAACTTTAGTGGGAAGTATATTTTAGGTAGAACAGATTTTGTCTGAAATAATTACCACATAGCCTATAGGCCTACTAGTGGTAAACCGCTTCAGCTGTAGCTTCCAGACATGATTGCAGGTTATATTCATGGTGTGTCTAATCATGTTGATTTACAGTAAATGACAGTTTCAAGCACATTTAGTATGCTACTTTAAATACTCAACCGAGTTGGCCTCGAATTATATGCGTTTCTAGTGAAAAGAAACCAAGAGTTGTCTACCTGTCTGCATAGTTCAAGATAGAAGGAATTAGCCTTTTAGCCTTATCTTGGACTTCTTGTATTTGCTCTATATCTCTCCTAAGTGCTGGCCTCCAGAATTAGACCGTATTACACACTAGCCTACCTCTGTACCGTATTCTATACGGTACTGAAAATGTCTGTTAATATATATATATATATATATATATATATGTATATTTATAGAGAGAGAGAGAGAGGCAAGCGCAAACCTGAAATTACCTTCGTTATTGAACTCTCTTGTCTCTCCACTCACCCCTCTCGCTATTCTCTCTTGCTCCCTACTGTCTATTTTGCATGTCTCTTTAACACGTGGTCTTTATTTTTGTTCTCTCTCTCTTTCATTTGTATTATATACTGGTACCGGGTAATTCACTATACTTACATTAAAATCTCGCTCTTTTATCTCGTTATTTCTCCCTACCAAGGCTACCAGTACTTGTACACTCTTGGACATAAGTCACTGTTTTTTTAACTACTCGAACTGCTTAAATTGTCTAGGTAAAGAATTGAACACAAACAATCGATTCAGTACGAAATTGATTCGAATGTTTAACCCTTTCTGTACCGGCGACGTCTTTTATATTTGATTTCACCTACATTTAGACGATTTTATTAAGCTTATGAAGGATATGTGGTAGCTGAAAGGATGACTTCATACAGTGTGTAGCCTTATTATTGGTAGACGTCCTTCCTAAGCTGAATAATATCGTCCAATAGTTACCAGATTATAATGAAAAGGATGTCACCGGTATTGTGCGGGTAAAGGCAACCATTAATGTCTCAGTCAATGGTGGGCACGGTTTCCGCTAATCAGCTAACAGCTAATAGCGAAGCTAATTTTTTCGTTAGCTGGTTAGCTTTTAAGCTAACTTTGAAAATCGTTAGCGGACCGATTAGCTTCCGCTAAATTTACTACCGCTAACTGTAAGTCCGATAACGATAATGTGCATTCACTGGTAAAAAAAAAAAAAAAAATTGTTTATTGGTCAAAAACGTTTACAGACGCTAACATTTCACCTACTTATGCGAGTATTTGCAACATTGATTCATTGAATTTGTGTTCAATATATCTTTTATTTTGTTTATTTTGTATTTGTTTTTCCTTCTTTCTGTGTTGCTGTATAGTCTCTCTCCAGTGCTTCCAGCTGTTTTGTTTGGATTCATCTTGTTGAGGTTTCTGCACCCTGGTTGAAGTCTTCGGCATCTCATATAATAATAATAATAATTACACTGACTATATCACGGGTTCACGGCACATTCACATGTAGACAAATCTCTGAACACGTTCTATTCGTGTGAGGTGCTGGCCTGTTCTCGTGTTGGCGGCCTCTGCTCCCCTCTCCTGTTCAGTCCTAGGCAGACAGGCAAGCGTATTAATAGGCCTACCGCTGCCAGGAGTGAATGTTAGTGGTTACCGTGACAGCATACATTATTATCGAGTCATTGACTGACGAGTAACGACTCATACTTTCATAACTCTAGACGTGACTCTTGATTGACTTGTACGACTATTTTCTTGTTTTATTAGGTGTTGTGAGCCTAGCGCCGACTTGAGAAATTCGCTACAGAAAAACTAAATTTACATTTTCAAATTTTATGATAGATTGTTGAGGTATCTATTTGTTTTTATATATTTTATTGTTATATACTTATATAGAGTGTACCAGGGCGATTGACCGATAGTAGAGTACTACTGAAAGATGCCTTGAATAGCCTACTGTTACTTTGGAATAGTTTTTATTGTTTTGACTAATGGCTGGTGACCTCTCCACTTAACCCTCTCCGACATATGACGCAATTTTGAGCCTATTGGGGATACTTTAAAGCCTGTTACTATCAGGGGTATTTAGAAACCTTTAGTGTAGCCTAGTTACTTCAACCTCTGCAGTTGTCTTTGAGTTAGCTGTGGGCAGAAAACTAATTTTGGAGAGGTAATTATAAGAGTGAGAGAACTCTATTTCTCATTGCTAATCTGGCAACCTCTGCGTCATAAATGCGTGAAAGGGTTAAGCACTAAGGTAATTTTATGATGTTTATATTATTTATTTTTTATATTGATATACTGTGGGCTATCCTAAATATATCAACCCAACCTAACCTAGATTAACGTAACTAAAATGCCCCAGAACGAGAAGCCCACCACAGAAGCCACGAACGAACACCACACAGAAACACCCAAAGGAAAGGTCCACAGAACGAAAGGACCAGCTGACCGAGCCAGCCATTTCAGACAGGCCCAAGTCCGCAGGGCTAAACAGCTCCAGGACGCACCCATTTACCTTTTCTAAACTGACCATTTTCCACACCTCACGTACACTAACCCCCTCGTGTCCTACACTCCTAACTACAAAGATGATGAACAGGAATATACATTCATATTAAAAACACCCATGCCCTGTCCCGACGTTGAGCCAATGCCAACACATCAGACAGCCATAATTATATCTATGTATGTTCTTACATCCGAGAAGTAGATGTTATATATCTTAGAAGTTAAAACACCCACGCTTGTCCCTAGACCTCGTATATCATTTTCCATGACGAGTATAGATATATGTAATCCGTGCTCAGTCGCCCCTTGCATTGTTCCTCTAGTAACTAAGTCTATAATATTAACTGCCACCAGCATTGATACGACATAGCGGCACTGTCCTTGCTACAAAGATGATGAACAGGAATATACATTCATATTAAAAACACCCATGCCCTGTCCCGACGTTGAGCCAATGCCAACACATCAGACAGCCATAATTATATCTATGTATGTTCTTACATCCGAGAAGTAGATGTTATATATCTTAGAAGTTAAAACACCCACGCTTGTCCCTAGACCTCGTATATCATTTTCCATGACGAGTATAGATATATGTAACCCGTGCTCAGTCGCCCCTTGCATTGTTCCTCTAGTAACTAAGTATTAATATTAACATTCCCTAACATCTTGTCTTGCCAGACTAAGCTTCTGAAGACCCATCGCCCCATAAATCTATGTATTCAATCCTTAGGTTAAATATTTTTATCCGCCATTGTGTTCACCTTTTTTCCATTTACTTTCCCACAATTGTCATACGTCTTCCCCTTGCCTCCTTCGTATCCACAGTCCATACTACGCCAATTTACTTCGTGTCTTACACCTCTTACCCCAACCAGAGATTGTATAAGATAGCCTAGTTACCAGTATCTGTCATAAGTACCCCGAAACAATAACTAAGTACCCCTACGAACTGCCGCTGTTGTTGGTATATTTATATTTAATAGAAAACGCAGTTCCCAGGGCCAACTAATAGTATCCATAACCCTCGGACTGATCACATAACTCTATCTTTTCCAGACTCATATACCACCCCATAGTTGCATTCCCCGGTAGCATTTGGCTAACGTATTCTACTGCCTTTTCAAACTTCCACATCAATTGTAGCCTAATGCCACCCCCACGCCCAGGGACCTTAGGGGCAAAATTTCCCTGTAGCCCTTGAACTCTTCCCCCCCCTCTCATTAAGACACCCGCGCTTCTCGACTCTTGTCCGACCTAGCCTCTCTCTCATACCTCGTGAAGATCCTTGAATTGTCCGTTGCTAACGCTCTCCAACCTTTTATATATATACTCCTATCCAGCCTACCTTCACTTAGTAGGCCAGAGCAACATTAGAACTTTGCTAGCCCCTTGCATGCCATCTATTCTCTTACAACACATTCACAACCCTGCACCCAATGGTCGTCGGTGCGAGGCTAGCCGCCCCGCCAGTAACTAACTTCTATTGCCATACTTCCAGATAAATGTGGCAGAGTTAGCAACCCAGTCTCCACCACATCCAGCAAACCCTACAATTAACAACCAGCCGAGTAAAACCAGCTAGCTAAGGCACCTTCGGTTTTGGTATTAAGGACACCCACATCTGTCTCATACACAGAGGGTTATTACAAACACTGGTGATATGGCAAGCCCCTAGCCACAGCCGCCGGACGACTATCACAGAGAGCCCAGCTCCCCCTTTTTGCCCACCCGAGGAGGGAGACCCCCACCCCCGCGGAGGTATACCTGGCCCCTGTTTTGACTTCCGAGTCATTGCCAGGTAGCACAGGAATTCTTCCTATCAATGAACTAACCATGCATGACTAACACCTTTACTAACCTCTATTAACTCACAATAAACCATTTACCTTTCTTGCATGCTCTGATCACTAAATTGGCACCTCAGCTATACCATAGAATGAAGATTGAACAATCTAGAGAGACGCTCCTATCACAGCTGTCCCCATCCTCCTCGCAAAGTAGATCCAGTCTCTCTCCCCTAAATACTTCCAGTATAGCCAAAATAGTACCTCTTACTAAGGCTCAGTTATATGAAAATATAAAGGCTTTCCTATAGCCATGTGCCACAACAGTAAATACCATCTTACCTAGTCTCCATATCTATTGAGAGCTCAAATAAGTCCATAAGACTCGAGATCCCTACTGTCTACAGGGTCCAGAACCGAGCCTATAAATCTAACTCCCGCCCCCAGTCAAATCAGTTGAAAGCTAGACACCAACCAGGGGTCACTACCCTGCAGTTAACTTCTAGCTCTGCCCTTGTGTTGTTCAGGAGTGAGATTCCAGAGCCGGCAGACTCCGTGGCAGATTTGGATAGAAGGACCTGCCCACATATTTGAGAACTTCACACATATGGCCCCCCTGGACGGCCGCGGAACCAGTCGTTAGCCCCCAACATCATGGACGCAAGATAACCAGGACCAGACCCATCAGATACTACCCAAGATTCCCATTAGCAGTACTACATATTACTGTGCTGTTTAGAGATTCACTAATTAATATTTCTACGAAGTGGCTAAGACCTTGCCCAGTGTAATTCATATTTAACCATTCCATTTGGGACGTACTAAGCGATCAGTGCTCTTTAATTAACAGGCGACCTTGACTCTCGTAATTACCTTATTCAGATATTAAAACTCTAGTGATATCTAACGTTCGCCCACTGATTTGCGTTCTATGTATTTCTGAGACAAGAATAGAAAACTTAGATCAGTACCCCCTGAGGTTACTAGAATTCCCGTACTCTAAAATACGCGTGTCTAATCTAGTCTGTGAACTACTACTTGTGCACCAGAGCTACCAGTAAGAAATCTAACAGTGAATATGATTCTATAAGTAACATTGATGGTCTTCGGTATATAAACCTGTTACATCAAAGCCAGTTATCAGAAGATTAATACCTGAACGTTGGAAGTGGGAGACTAGGCTCCATCCAGATCCACTTATGCTAGTGTTGTTCGATTCTATTATATTGTCTTACACAAGTATTCTGCAGTGGTATATCAATAAACGTGATCATGTAACTTGCTACCATGTGTTTCTTTGTGTTCTCTATTCCTCATATCTTGTATTGTGCATGCAGCCTTATATACCCAGTCAATTAGAACTCACATTACCCAAGTTAAACCTGTAGAAAAACAGGCATAACAGTAACCTAACCAGATTAACCTAACTTATCCTTGCCAAACCTATATTAATCTAACCTATCCCGATAAAATACCAAGATTAACAAGTCGATATCAAGTTTATGAAAATATATTCCTAATTCTTCATAGATTTTGAAACTTTGTTTAGGGTGATCTGATTTGTGATTAGCCTACTGTTTTAGCGGAATAATCGGAATTGCATATTTACCCATCATATTTCGATTTTAAAATTTGGCACTGATAGACAGGGCTATAAGGATGAGGGAAACTGAGGGGTAAAAGCAGTCAAAAATATAACATTCAATGAAAATCTGAAATTCAACCTAACCAACTAACCTAACCAGTGTGTCAAAACTCAAAAGAAAGCCGATTCCATTCTGTTTAATTAATCTAGATCAACCTAACCTAACCTAGATTACTCAACTTAAATTCAGAAGTAAGCGGGCATCATGGTGCTGAAGGGGTTAATCTTATTGATTTTGTACTACTGTCCATCCCCATCTAAGTTTTCTAACTCAATAACAATATTTTCTATTCGACAGAAGTGTCGTTGATTGTAAGCTAATGCTTATTTCATTTGTTCATATAATTATTTATGTACAACAGGCTGCATGCACATGCACATTCATTAAACAACTGATCTTGGCATTCTATGATTCTTTTAGCCTATGTTTTGGAAAGCTGTGTCTAAGCAGTAAGCTACAACTACAGCATATAGTTTTAGCTTTCTTGGTCTGTGTTTAAGGGTTTTAGAGGGAAACAATCAAACCAATGCTAAATTCATATGATAAAAGTTAGCTGTTAACTGTTATCGTTAGTTTCCGCTAATTTCTTCAGCAATTTAGCGTTATCGAAGCTAACGTTTTAAGTTAGCTGATTAGCGGTTATCTCAGCTAAATTTCGGTTAGCTGTGCCCACCACTGGCTCAGTGTACAGTCAAGAGCATAAATGGCGACACACCCATTGGAATCAGTATCGAACTCAAGCAGGATAATACAATGCTTTATTATTATTAAATGACCTAGATGTGTGTGAAATTGTGTTTTGTTTTTGTGTGTTCGTTGTTTCCTGTTGTGTTTTGAGTGTTCGTTGTTTCCTGTTGTGTTTTGTGTGTTCGTTGTTTCCTGTTGTGTTTTGTGTGTTCGTTGTTTCCTGTTGTGTTTTGAGTGTTCGTTGTTTCCTGTTGTGTTTTGAGTGTTCGTTGTTTCCTGTTGTGTTTTGTGTGTTTGTTGTTTCCTGTTGTGTTTTGAGTGTTCGTTGTTTCCTGTTGTGTTTTGAGTGTTCGTTGTTTCCTGTTGTGTTTTGAGTGTTCGTTGTTTCCTGTTGTGTTTTGTGTGTTCGTTGTTTCCTGTTGTGTTTTGAGTGTTCGTTGTTTCCTGTTGTGTTTTGTGTGTTCGTTGTTTCCTGTTGTGTTTTGTGTGTTCGTTGTTTCCTGTTGTGTTTTGTGTGTTCGTTGTTTCCTGTTGTGTTTTGAGTGTTCGTTGTTTCCTGTTGTGTTTTGTGTGTTCGTTGTTTCCTGTTGTGTTTTGTGTGTTCGTTGTTTCCTGTTGTGTTTTGAGTGTTCGTTGTTTCCTGTTGTGTTTTGAGTGTTCGTTGTTTCCTGTTGTGTTTTGTGTGTTCGTTGTTTCCTGTTGTGTTTTGTGTGTTCGTTGTTTCCTGTTGTGTTTTGAGTGTTCGTTGTTTCCTGTTGTGTTTTGAGTGTTCGTTGTTTCCTGTTGTGTTTTGTGTGTTCGTTGTTTCCTGTTGTGTTTTGTGTGTTCGTTGTTTCCTGTTGTGTTTTGAGTGTTCGTTGTTTCCTGTTGTGTTTTGAGTGTTCGTTGTTTCCTGTTGTGTTTTGTGTGTTCGTTGTTTCCTGTTGTGTTTTGTGTGTTCGTTGTTTCCTGTTGTGTTTTGAGTGTTCGTTGTTTCCTGTTGTGTTTTGAGTGTTCGTTGTTTCCTGTTGTGTTTTGAGTGTTCGTTGTTTCCTGTTGTGTTTTGTGTGTTCGTTGTTTCCTGTTGTGTTTTGAGTGTTCGTTGTTTCCTGTTGTGTTTTGAGTGTTCGTTGTTTCCTGTTGTGTTTTGAGTGTTCGTTGTTTCCTTTTGTGTTTTGTGTGTTCGTTGTGTTTTCGTTGTTTCCTGTTGTTTTTGAGTGTTCGTTGTTTCCTGTTGTGTTTTGAGTGTTCGTTGTTTCCTTTTGTGTGTGTTCGTTGCTTCCTGTTGTGTTTTGTGTGTTCGTTGTTTCCTGTTGTGTTTTGAGTGTTCGTTGTTTCCTGTTGTGTTTTGTGTTGTCCCTGTTCTTGCTCTGTCTTGAGACGCCCCCCAAAAAAATAAAAAATAGAAAATAAAACAAAAAAATAATAAAATAAATAAATAAAATAAAATAGAAATAGGAAAAGTGGGGATTGGGCCCGAGTAAATATATATATATATATATAGAAATAGATTATTTCCCAGATGCTTCAGAACGTGGCTGTAGAGGTTCAAAGATTCGAACAGGTATAGCACGGTACAGGCTATGCTCACGACTATACAACCACAAGCAAGCGTCCATCACAACTATACATCTTGCAACCACCCACCACGCACACACTAATCACAATCACCCAATCAAACAACAGCCACGATCACAAACACCAATCAAACCACAATCACATCACCCACCATACACACACAAAGCACAATCACCCACCACACTCACACTATCCACAATTACCCAATCAAACAACATTCGCATCACCCACCACACGCACACAAACCATAATCCACCACACGCACACAAACCATAATCCACACACACACAAACCATCCACCTCCACACACACACAAACCATCCACCTCCACACACACACAAACCATCCACCTCCACACACACACAAACCATAATCCACCACACGCACACAAACCATAATCCACCACACACACACAAACCATCACCCACCACACGCACACAAACCACAATCCACCACACACACACAAACCATAATCCACCACACACACACAAACCATAATCCACCACACACACACAAACCATAATGCACCACACGCACACAAACCATAATCCACCACACACACAAACCATAATCCACCACACACACACAAACCATAATCCACCACACACACACAAACCATAATCCACCACACGCACACAAACCATAATCCACCACACACACACAAACCATAATCCACCACACACTCACAAACCATAATCCACCACACGCACACAAACCATAATCCACCACACACACACACACCATAATCCACCACACGCACACAAACCATAATCCACCACACACACACAAACCATAATCCACCACACGCACACAAACCATAATCCACCACACGCACACAAACCATAATCCACCACACGCACACAAACCATAATCCACCACACGCACACAAACCATAATCCACCACACACACACAAACCATAATCACCCAATCAAACCGTCACCCACCACACACACTATCCACAATCACGCAATCAAACAGCCACAATCATGGTGATGGGCTGGTCTATCAGAGTGAGAACTGAGCGATCTCTGCCATACCCATAGCTTACTCTGACTGTTCCTTTTACTTATATATTTTCTAGATCTCAAGTGACGGTGTCTCTTCACTGGATTGACCTCCCAATCTACCAAGATTGGAAGCCAAAGCGTCCAATTTTTCCTTTGCCCCTCAACTAATTGCTGAGGGGCACAGGGCCCTGGGTGGGACTTTGGTTTCCCGGGCGTTTCTGCACCCTCCTCAGCTCCCCGCCATGGAGTGGCTTCGGTCACCCAGGCTTTATTGTGGTCGGCAGGGAGGGTTCTGTGGGGGCACTCGGTTATGGCCTTGGCCTTGCTCAGGGCCTTGGGGCTGTTCGGCCAGGCAGCTTGGGGAACAACAACAACAACAACAGCCACAATCACAATCATCCAACCACCACCACATACACTAACCACAATCACCCAATCAAACAACAACCACAATCACACCTCGTCAGCACACACTCAACCATCAGCCTAACACCATAGCCTAAGCAGTAATTGTGTAGTGTTTTTAAGCGGGGTGGGGGGGGGGGGGGGGCGTGCGTGCGTGCGTGCGTTCGTGTGAGGTGATCTGTGCTGGCAGTCAAATTTCACGGCTGAGTTGTTTGCATTAACAGCGTGTCCTACCTTCCTTCACTTCCTCCCTTCCTCTCCTCTCCCTCTCACCCTCCCTCCTTCCTTCCCTTCCTCTCTCCCTACCTCCTTCCTTCCCTCTCTCCCACCCTCCCTTTCACCCTCCCTTTCACCCTCCCTCCATACTACTATCCTTCCTTCCCTCCCTCCCTTCATACTACTATACTTCCCTCCCTCCCTTCCTCCATGCTGCTATCCTTCCTTGCCTCCCTCCCTCCCTCCATACTACTATTCTTCCCTCCCTCCCTCCCTCCCTCCATACTTACTATCCAGGGATGGGGCGATTACATGAGCAGTGTAATTGATTACGATTACGATTACAGTCGAATTTTAAGATTACGTGGCCGACTTGAAACAGAGCCCGAACAGGGACAACACAAATCAACAAAAATCAAAACACAACTTAACCCGGGAACTGCAGGGAGACTCTTAAGAGTTCCCCCGGCGGGCTGCGGGGAGACTCTTAAGAGTCAGAGAAAAAAAATACCAACTTTTGATATAACAAATTTTTTTTTTTTCTTTTTTTTTTTTTTTTTTTTGGCCCCTGGGCCATGCAAAATCTCAGTCCTCTACCTCCCCTCCTTCCCCACTTTCCTCCTCTCCTTCAGTTATCACCTATTTTCCCTGTTATTCCCTTATTCTGAGGTATATTTTCGTGCTAACATTAGAAATCCGGTTACAGGGTGTGGTCATCACTGATAGCAAGCGAATGCAAGAGAGAGAGAGAGAGAGTATCGATCGACTGTGTCTCAGTGGCCTTGGGGGAAATTGGCGGGAAAGCAGCTTGCCTCACCCATACATTATACAACTCGCGGGCTATATCTCCGATTTTGACCATCCAAACGCTGTTTTCACTCGTTTTATTGTTGTTTCAGGTTAATACCTTTATAATCAACCCATAATAGGCGCATATGGATAAGTATTAATGCTATTAATGGTACAATGAATATTTTAGTGACGGAAACACCTCAAATACGTCGGCACAGGGGGACGTTTCCAATTACCCCCATGCGCACTTGTTAGGTTAAACACATCTAGGTCACCCAGGAGAAGACCCAGAGAACAAGGATCACTAAGGGCCTCCAGCACTCCCATGGCCCCAGACCTCCCGGATAGGTTCCGGTCTCAGCCGGCAGACACTCAGCGGAGCACAAAAACAATGCCGGCCCACCTCACATCCAGGCATGACCCTTCATATATACCAGCTCCCTGGGCCAGGCGCCTGACAGACTATTATCTATTCCACTTGGCACCCGACCCCCTCTCCCAACGACTTATTATCACTCATCTATTCACAATCATTCTCCATTCATTCCTAATTATTATAACTTGTCTTACTTATTCTACAGTCATCTCTCTATCTTCCAACACTTGTACTACACAAACTCTCCATCTAAACGTAGGTCTTCCTACCAGTCTACCTCCCCTTGTGTCAGACTCATATACTCTCTTTGTAAGCCTTTCATCTCCCATTTGCTCAATACGTCCATTAAAACACAGCACCCTTCTGTCCACTCTGGCCGACAAAGGTTCCTGCCGTCCCACTCTCCTACGTACTGGTACCTCTTAATTCCTCGATCTGTCTCTATGAGTCACTCCACATATACTCCTCAAACAGTTAATCTCCATCACATCAAGCTCTCTTCTCTCTTGTGCCTTCAGAGCCCATGCCTCAGTACCATACATCACTGTTGGTAAAACTATCCCTTGATACATTGCACTTTTAACTTTAATTCTGATATTTCTCACCTTCCACATACTTTCCATTGCTACAAAGACTTTCTTTCCTTCACATACTCTCTGTTTTACCTCTATATCCACACTTGCGTCCTTGCTTATCACTCCTCCTAGATATGTAAAACACTCCACTTGTTTCAGAATTTCTCTATGCAGCCGCACATATAGATTCACCCTACGAGCACCCATATTACACACCATCACTTTACTTTTCTTAATGTTCTCCCACACCAAAGTCTTTGACTACTCACTGCAGTTTCTCCTCAGAATCCGACACCAACGCTGTGTCATCAACAAACAGCAACTGGTTAACCTCGCCAATCTCTACCATTCTTTCCTACTAAACCCAATCCTCTACCCAGTTATTATTTTCGCCTCCCTAACCTCACCATCCATATATACATTAAACAACTACGGTGACATTACACAACCCTGTCCCAGATCTACGTTTACCTCAAGCCATTCACTCTGCTCTCTTCATAAAAACTTGACTGCTCTTAACAAATTTCCTCCAATTTCATAAATCCTTAACACCATCCACCTTGCTTCTCGACCCGCACGATCATACGCTTTTTCTGAATCCATAAGACCCCAAAATATCTCCTTATGCTTCTCTAAATACTTCTTGCATAGATGTCTTACTGCAAAAATCTGATCCACACACCCTCTTCCCCGCCTAAAACCGAACTGCTTTTCTCCTATTGCACCTTCTGTACCCTTTATTTTCCTCTCTATCAACACCCTGCCATACAGCTTTCCAACAATTGATAATAAACAAATTCCTCTATAACTTGAACACTCCTGCCGGTCTCCCTTCCTTTTGTACAATGGCACAATACATGTACTCCTCCAGTCTTGTGGTACCATTGACACAACTAAGCACACATTAAATAGTCTCATCACTTACCAGCCAATCTATTATCAATCTAGTATTACTGAGCTCTCTCAGTGTATACCACTCCGTCTTCGTAGAGCACGTAGCACCAGTATTGCAACACAATCCCACCCCTACTCTCCAAACCAAGAGTGAAACGTTATTCTCAGTCTTTCTTCTATTCAACATCTGAGCTCTGGAACTCTCTCCCATAATCAGTCTTTCCCTCTTCCTATAACTAAAATTGCTTCAAATTCTGTGTGTCCAGGCATTTTGGTTCGAAAGTCCCTTGATTTTAGCCCTGTCACTCTTTCAACTCTGAGGGAGGCACTCGCTACAGTCATTTCTGCCTTTTGTCTCCCTCACTCACATAGAAAAAAATCATCTCTACCCTTCTTAACCTCTAAAGTGCGCATGGGGGAAATTAGACACCTCTGCCTGTGCGCATGTATTTGAGATGTTTCTATCACTAAAATATTCATTTTACCATAAATAGCATTAATACTTATCCATACGCACCTATTATGGGTTGATTATAAAGGTATTAACCTGTTACAACAATAAAACGAGTGAAAACAGCGTTTGGATGGTCAAAATCGGAGATACAGGCCCCGAGTTATATAATGTATGGGTGAGGCAACCTGCTTTCCCGCCAATTTCCCCCAAGGCCACTGAGACACAGTCGATCGATACTCTCTCTCTCTCTCTTGCACTCGCTTGCTAACAGTGATGACAATGCCCTGCTTGCAACTCGCTAATGTTAGCACGAAAATATACCTCAGCATAAGGGAATAACAGGGAAAATAGGTGATAACTGAAGGAGGGGAGGAAAGTGGGGAAGGAGGGGAGGTAGAAGAGTGATATTTTGCATGGCCCAGGGGCAATTTTTTTTTTTTTTTTTTTTTTTCGATGTTTAACACCTTACGAGCGGCCTATGCGGTTTATTTATGTGTACCGCACAGCGGGGTGTTTTTAGCCAAAATAGGGCTGTTTACGTGATCATTTTCATTCCTAAATAAGACCCAGAACGTAAAACAAGTACCTATCCCTGAAAGGGCATAAACAGAGCTTTCGAATGACACCATAACGATCCTTGTATGATGGATAGTTTTCTTGCAATAACCGTGCAACGCGAGTGCAAAAAGCAGGTAATTCGGTACTTTCAGTACATAATTGAGTATGTAGCGAGTGAGAGAGGGAGGAGGGAGCTGAGATTTGTGTCAGTAGGTTCGCCGCGGTGGTGTGGAGCAGTCATACGCTCGCTAGTCTCCTGCCACCACTTGTCTCTCTCTCAGCCACATTACGTGCTGAAATTGCCACTCGAGTTATGTCGAGCGCCGCCACATAGTCCAGCTTTATTTAACTCGACTTATGTTGCTCGCCGCTAATTATGGGTTAAAGTTGATTTTTTTTTCTCTGACTCTTAAGAGTCTTCCCGCAGTCCGCCGGGGGAACTCTTAAGAGTCTTCCTGCAGTTCCCGGGTTAATACATACTAAGTACCGGTACTCTGTAGGCTACTGGTGTAATCGTAAGAGTAATCATGATTCTGATTACTTTTTGAGAATAATCGATTACGATTACATCCCCAAATATAAGAAAGTAATCGATTACGATTACGATTAAGTCTTAGGAAACTGTAATCGATTGTATTCGATTACGATTACAGATTACGATTACCCCATGCCTGTTACTATCCTTCCCTCCCTCCATACTACTATCCTTCCTTCCCTCCCTCCCTCTCTACCTCCCTCCATGCTACTATCCCTACCTCCCCCCCCCCTCGCCCTCCATCCATACGACTATCCTTCTTTCTCTCCCACCCTCCATGCTACTATCCCTTCCTCCCCCCTGCCCTCCATCCATACTACTATCCTTCCTTCCCTCCCTCCATACTAATATCCTTCCTTCCCTCTCTCCCTCTCTACCTCCCTCCATGCTACTATCCCTCCCTCCCCCCCCCCCCCGCCCACCATCCATACTACTATCCTTCCTTCCCTCCCTCCCTCTCTACCTCCCTCCATGCTACTATCCCTCCCTCCCCCCCGCCCTACATCCATACTACTATCCTTCCTTCCCTCCCTCCCTCTCTACCTCCCTCCATGCTACTATCCCTCCCTCCCCTCCCCCCCGCCCTCCATCCATACTACTATCCTTCCTTCCCTCCCTCCCTCTACCACTCCCTCCATGCTACTATCCCTCCCCTCCCCCCCACCCTCCATCCCTACTACTACCCTTCCTTCCCTCCATCCATGCTACTATCCTTCCCTCCCTCCATGCTACTATCCTTCCCTCCCTCCCTCCATACTACTATCCTTCCTTCCATCCCTCCATGCTACTATCCTTCCCTCCCTCCCTCCATACTACTATCCTTCCTTCCCTCCCTCCATACTACTATCCTTCCTTCACTCCTTCCATACTACTATCCTTCCTTCCCTCCCTCCATACTACTATCCATCCCTCCCTCCCTCCATACTACTATCCTTCCTTCCCTCCCTCCATACTACTATCCTTCCCTCCCTCCCTCCATACTACTATCCTTCCTTCCCTCCCTCCATACTACTATCCTTCCTTCCCTCCCTCCATACTACTATCCATCCCTCCCTCCCTCCATACTACTATCCTTTCCTCCCTTCCTCCATACTACTATCCTTCCCTCCCTCCATACTACTATCCTTCCTTCCCTCCCTCCATACTACTATCCTTCCTTCCCTCCCTCCATACTACTATCCTTCCTTCCCTCCCTCCATACTACTATCCTTTCCTCCCTTCCTCCATACTACTATCCTTCCCTCCCTCCCTCCATACTACTATCCCTCCTTCCCTCCCTCCATACTACTATCCTTCCTTCCCTCCTCCATACTACTATCCTTCCTTCCCTCCCTCCATACTACTATCCTTCCCTCCCTCCCTCCATACTACTATCCTTCCCTCCCTCCATACTACTATCCTTCCTTCCCTCCTCCATACTACTATCCTTCCTTCCCTCCCTCCATACTACTATCCTTCCCTCCCTCCATACTACTATCCTTCCCTCCCTCCATACTACTATCCCTCCTTCCCTCCATCCATGCTACTATCCTTCCTTCCCTCCCTCCATGCTACTATCCTTCCTTCCCTCCCTCCATACTACTATCCTTCCCTCCCTCCCTCCATACTACTATCCTTCCCTCCCTCCATGCTACTATCCTTCCTTCCCTCCCTCCATACTACTATCCTTCCCTCCCTCCATACTACTATCCTTCCCTCCCTCCATACTAGTATCCTTCCCTCTCTCCCTCCATACTACTATCCTTCCTTCCCTTCTTCCATCCACTATCTTTCCTTCCCTCCTTCCCTCCATACTACTATCCTTCCTTCCCTCCCTCCATACTACTATCCTTCCCTCCCTCCCTCCATACTACTATCCTTCCCTCCCTCCCTCCATACTACTATCCTTCCTTCCCTCCCTCCATACTACTATCCTTCCCTCCCTCCCTCCATACCACTATCCTTCCCTCCCTCCCTCCATACTACTATCCTTCCTTCCCTCCCTCCATACTCTATCCTTCCCTCCCTCCATGCTACTATCCATCCTTCCCTCCCTCCATACTACTATCCATCCCTCCCTCCATACTACTATCCTTCCTTCCCTCCTTCCATACTACTATCCTTCCCTCCCTCCAAACTACTATCCTTCCTTCCCTCCCTCCATACTACTATCCTTCCCTCCCTCCATGCTACTATCCTTCCTTCCCTCTTTCCATACTACTATCCTTCCCTCCCTCCATACTTCTATCCTTCCTTCCCTCCCTTCATGCTACTATCCTTCCCTCCCTCCATGCTACTATCCTTCCTTCCCTCCCTCCCTCCATGCTACTATCCCTCCCTCCCCCCGCCCTCCATCCATACTACTATCCTTCTTTCTCTCCCTCCATACTACTATCCTTCCCTTCCTCCCTCCATCCATGCTACTATCCCTCCCTCCCGCCGCCCTCCATCCATAATACTATCCTTCCTTCCCTCCCTCCCTCTCTACCTCCCTGCATGCTACTATCCTTCCCTCCCCCCCACCCTCCATCCATACTACTATCCTTCCTTCCATCCCTCCCTCTCTACCTCCCTCCATGCTACTATCGAGGCCCTCCTCCCCCACCCTACATCCATACTACTATCCTTCCTTCCCTCCCTCCATACTACTATCCGTCCCTCCCTCCCTCCATCCATGCTACTATCCTTCCCTCCCTCCCTCCATGCTACTATCCTTCCTTCCCTCCCTCCATGCTACTATCCTTCCCTCCCTCCCTCCATGCTACTATCCTTCCCTCCCTCCCTCCATGCTACTATCCTTCCCTCCCTCCCTCCATACTACTATCCTTCCCTCCCTCCATACTACTATCCTTCCCTCCCTCCCTCCATACTACTATCCTTCCCTCCCTCCCTCCGTGCTACTATCCTTCCCTCCCTCCCTCCATACTACTATCCTTCCTTCCCTCCCTCCATACTACTATCCTTCCTTCCCTCCCTCCATGCTACTATCCTTCCCTCCCTCCATGCTACTATCCTTCCTTCCCTCCCTCCATACTACTATCCTTCCCTCCCTCCATGCTACTATCCTTCCCTCCCTCCATCCATACTACTATCCTTCCTTCCCTCCGTCCATGTTACTATCCTTCCCTCCCTCCCTCCATACTACTATCCTTCCCTCCCTCCATACTACTATCCTTCCCTCCCTCCATGCTACTATCCTTCCCTCACTCCCTCCATACTACTATCACTCCCTCCTTCCCTCCATACTACTATCCTTCCCTCCCTCCCTCCATACTACTATCCTTACTTCCCTCCCTCCATACTACTATCCTTCCCTCCCCCCCTCCATACTACTATCCTTCCCTCCCTCCCGCCATACTACTATCCTTCCCTCCCTCCCTCCCTCCCTCCCTCCATACTACTATCCTTCCCTCCCTCCCTCCATACTACTATCCTTCCCCCCCTCCATACTACTATCCTTCCCTCCCTCCCTCCATACTACTATCCTTCCCTCCCTCCCTCCATACTACTATCCTTACTTCCCTCCCTCCATGCTACTATCCTTCCCTCACTCCCTCCATACTACTATCACTCCCTCCTTCCCTCCATACTACTATCCTTCCCTCCCTCCCTCCATACTACTATCCTTACTTCCCTCCCTCCATACTACTATCCTTCCTTCCCCCCCTCCATACTACTATCCTTCCCTCCCTCCCTCCATACTACTATCCTTCCCTCCCTCCCTCCATACTACTATCCTTCCCTCCCTCCCTCCATACTACTATCATTCCTTCCCTCCCTCCATACTACTATCCTTCCCTCCCTCCCTCCATACTACTATCTTTCCTTCCCTCCCTCCATACTACTATCCTTCCCTCCCTCCCTCCATACTACTATCCTTCCCTCCCTCCCTCCATACTACTATCTGTTACGACCGGCACAACGAAATAAACAAGGGCACTTAATATTGGACTATAAGATAGGCTATATCTGCAACAACGGTACGCTAATTCCAAACCCTCGAACTATTAAGCCGGTGAACAAAACACTTAAACCCTCCAGAGTTAATCTACTGGATAACGGGGTATCAATTAACTGGGTTAAGTGTACTTCTACAAAGGCTTTCTGGTGACGGCAAAGCCTACTCACAACAAGAGTAATTACGTTAATAAAAAGCTCTCAAGTAATAACAATGCTTAATTAAACTATGACAAGATTTAATAAAAGGTTATAATTATGCTTACGTTATCTTTAGTGTGAGTCTGAACTCGACACTAAACTCTTCAATGCTCTATGAAAACACTTGAAGTCTAATCCTACAGCAAACAAATATGGAATCTTCTGAAAACGTCTGATGCTCTAAGATGCTCGTCGAATATAGAACAGGAATAATGCAGGGGGTAGGACACCAAAACGTGTATCCTAGATACACCAAAAAGTAGCATACATATATATGGAAACAAGAGAGTGCAACAACTCTGTGACAGCACTAACAACAGCCACTCAAAAACAGTACTTCCTTAGCCAACGTAACAGCCATACTGGGTTGTGCACTATGCATCAACCTAGGCAAAAACAATACGTGAATAATTCCTAAAGCATACGCAGTTAAAGTTAATAAACAATATGCTGTCTTTCTTACTAATAAAGTCTAGCAGCGGTATAAAGATACAGGGAGCCTAGGCAGAGCTCAAGCATGCTCGCAGCCTACTGTCTCCCCTTAACAGATTTCCCTTATCTTACGTTAAGTGACTAGGAGGCTCTCTTAGTAAGTCCAGATCTCAAGTATCTGGTCTTACCCTGGTGCTCCTCAAAGGTCAACACAATGAGTTAGCAAGCATACAAGCCAGAGTAGGCAAAAGCCCTTCGCTTGTATACTGCTAGGCTCGCAAAGGAAAATATGCACAAGGGTGTACTACAGGCTACCTAGCTCCGTCGAAGTCGTACAGGCTCTGACTTGCCATATACATAACTCAGACAACGACCAAAGATACCCTCCACTGTCTAGCATTAAATAGTAATAAAGAACAACCAAATAATTAGAAGCACCCAACAATATGAATCCATGTGACTATGATTCTAATAACCTCTAAGGCTAGTGCAAAACATATATGTGAGAACAGGCGCTGGTAATACGACTGGCCGACTATGGAAGTCGTATGCGAGAACCAGAAGGGATGGGTGCTTGAATAAAGATAAGAAGTATTGGAAAGAAGGAGTTCAGAAAGAGGAACAGCAGTAAAGGGGATTAGATTGGAGACAGAATGCGAGGGACGTCTAGGACCAAGCGCACAATGCCATGCTCTGAGGAGAGAAGGAGAGTAGGACCACTGGGCTAGGAGGGCGGCGACCAACTACAGGCCACTACGTCACAAGGACAAGCTGACGTCATATATCACGCCAGGCCCGCCGTCCAATAGCGAGCGAGCGGGCCCACCGAGCGAGGAATGCACACGTACATACGCACACACACTACTGCCTCGCTCTCCCCTCTCTCTCTCATTTTCTCGCTCACGTGCTGCATGTTATAATCACTATTATGGATATAAAATACTTCTAAGTGTCACAGACAAGAATAAAGGCAAACACTGATCTGTCTGTGACAACATGAATACTAAGAAAGAAAGAACATCGTTCTACGATTATTACAGCCCATTTCACTGCCGTGGCGAGTGCTAGCGAGTCACGAGTACATTATGGCAAGCTGGCCAGCGTTACACCCCGCCCAAGATGTGGGACGTTTTAACCTCAGGTAAACGCCACATCTGACCAGAGAGAATGCCCACAAATCCCGCATCACCCAGCTACTCCCCAAGTTGTGAAAAACAAGGCACAAACACAAATGTATAAACACTTCATTATATAACAAAAAAATCTCCACAACACTTCCCGAAAATAATAGTATCACTTAACAATATTACGCTCAACGAGCAAGCTTCACCAAGCCTAGCCTACTAAGAACAAAAACTCAGAATGTCTTAGATTCTTCCTTTAACATACTGCACTTATATACTATCAAAAGAAAGAGTTTTTATGTGAGGTTTTTGTATTATTTTAATAGTGTTTTTGGCGGCTTTGCACTACAGGGGCGAGCCTAATTTTTCTCCACTCAAACCAACACTGACTGAACGGCGAGGGTTCTCCTTAAAACATACCCTCCCGTGACAAACAATCAGCCAGAACATTATCAGTGCCCTTAACATACCACACATCCAACTTGTGTTCCGGCAGCAAAACAACACCTGACACTGATAAACTGCCCAGTCCATCACAAGACTGGCACTTCTCTTCGCTCTCGCCGGCAGCAGGACCTGCCAATCACCTTTCACTATTTCCACCTTAGTGATAAACGAGGCAGCCCCGATGCGGCCTATGGGGTCGTCAACTCTGGGTAATGTATAGGCGTCTGTCAGGGATAATGCACCAACACTCTTGCAATCAACACAAACACGAATCTTGCCACTCAACTCAGGTTGCAAAGTCACTGGCAACGACCACTCACGGTATCGCTTATCCCTCAGACCCTTCTCCAACATGTAGTCCAGCTCTGCTTTTACGACAGGCTGTCGAGCAGGATTTATAAGGTAGGGAACCAATTTGAGCTTTGCACTGTCTCCAGCCTCTATGTCGGGTGCCCCCCCGGACATCAGGCCTGGAGAATCAACAAACATGCGGACGTACTGCCACAACCTAATAAACAACTTCTCTTGGCGCTTAGGAACAAGAGGTTGCAACTTATCTCGAAGAACAACATGCTCATTGCCCTCCCACAACCCAGCCGGGACCGCAGTTTCTAAACTATAGTCTCCCTCCTTCTCCACCTCTGTCCCTAAAACAGCCAGGTCATGAGAGGGCCAATCTGTACCACCTGTGCAGTCACTCCCATAGTTCATAATTGCTAAGGCTTCCCCCCCGATACCGTACATGCGCACCCCCGCATTCCTTGCGGCTACACCTGCCTGCGCAGCATCACCACCTTCAGCGCCACGGCCAGATACAGTCGGTCTATGGTAGGGCTGTTGCATTTTTATAGGGCAGCAGTGGGAGGCTATGCGACGGTCGGGCGTATCTATTCCATAGTTAACCTCACCAACCTGCTTAATGTCCTGATACTGACCACCACCCTTACCAGCCATGGGTCGACCCTGAACTGACAACCATGCCAAAGCCTCGTCACCCACCTTGAACAACTTAGACAATGGGGCCAACGTTTTACTCACACCCAAGTGACCTGCCAGCGGAACATCGTGCACCGCATGATTTGTGAGGCCTGGGTGCTTGACAAAAACAGTGGGGTATAAACAGAACAGGTGCTGGATCGCTGCACGCTGTTGGTCAGGCAGATCCTCAAGCGCTTCCACAGCCACCTGACTCGTGTTCCCCACCCACTGATCTGCCGAGACATGACAATCTCAACTTTCCTCCACCTGTGCCTCACTGCCCCCCTCTCCTTCTCCACCTTGGCCGCTGCAGACCAACACAGGGACAGTAGGCTGTTCAGGTGGGCGCCTCACAAACTCCTTCAACAGGTTCACATGACATGCTTCCCCGTCCTCCTCGAGTTCAATAGCCCCGTTCCCACAACTCTCAAGACTAGGATCTTCTAGTTGCATCCGTCGTATATCAGAGGGTGCCAACCTGTCCAAGGGCTCCTGGAGCAACTTGTGGCCACCCCCGATACTGGGTTGCTCAAGCCCAGTCTGTTTCACCTGGGAACATTCCTGTCGCGGAGTGCTATCACGCCCTACCATGTCACTAGGGGGGACAGGTTCTGGGGCCACTCCGGACCTCAAAAATGGTGCAAGTACCGAGTCACCAAGGAGTGTCGCTGGGTCCAAACTCTTAACCCGACCACCAGCCTTGACTTTCTCCTTCCGACCCTTCCTCCGCTGGTCTGAAACCTGGGTACTAGGCTGTGACACCTGAGCGGACTGAGATCTGGTGACAGCACACGCCATCTGCTGCATCTGGCACCTCTCGAGCCCCTCTTGCCCCTCCCTACTCGTGTCGGCTGCCCTCTCGGCAATGACTAAGGGTGGAACCTTGGAAGTAGGCACTGCAAAGTCGTTACCGAGAAGGAGGTCAACCCCCTCAACTGGCAATTTCTCTACAATTCCCACATCCAACTCCCGTGTCACACCATCCACCACAAGCTCCACTCTCACCAGCGGGTAAGACCGCACAGCATTGATGCCTTGAACCACTACAACCCGAGCTGCGTTAATAGGCTTACCAGTGAAGTTCTTAAATAACGTCTGGGAGGCACCCGTATCACGCAACAACTCAAGCCTATGTTCCACACCAGCCCACCTCACAGTGCCATGTCCCCTATAACCACAAAAAGCATCTCGGACGGGTAGCGAGCCCTCCTCATGATTCTTCACCGACTGTGACTTCGCAACCGACGATTTACCCTGGGCAAACGCGGAAGACCTCAAAGACACCCCGATGTTGCTCACTAGAGACACCACCGCTGTAGACTGTGTGCTCGGACAAGAGCGCGCAATATGCCCCTTATTATGGCACTTAAAACACTCCACCTCACTCATTGACTTCCCCTGGGGTGAGGAAGGGCCCTGGCCTTTCTTTAACGAGAAGGATTTCGACTTGGGTTCAAAATTGGCAACATTGCTCTTAGTAGGATAATTTGTTGTATCATTAGTTTGGGGGGGTGGGGTGGTACGCCCCTTGTTACCTGCCTCAGCTCTCTGGGCAGACCCGCACCCACGAATTAACGACAACCTGAGGTCAGCTAACTCAGCCACCTCCTGCAGAGTTTTAGGTTGCTTTTCTTTCAGGTTAAGAGTCAAGTCACTGCCAGTGCATTTATAGAATTGTTCTAACAACACTAATTGCTTCACTGCATCAAAAGTAGTTGCTTTCTCCGACCTCAATCAATTCTCAAATGCATCTGATAGGTCTCTAGCGTGTTCCTGGAAAGTACTCTCCTTTTGCTTAGGAACAGCCCTAAACTTCAGCCTATAGGTCTCTGGCTGCAACTCATACGCCCTCAGGAAAGCCTCTTTCAACACCTCATAATTCACACAGGAATCTAGGGGCAAAGCATCGTACGCCTTGAGTGCTTTCCCCGTCAATCGTGAAGAAACAAGGGCTGCCCACTTCTCCTCAGGCCATTGGTGCTCCCGGCACTTTTTCTCAAAACGGAGAAAGAATTCTGTAACTCCTGACTCATCAAACACTGGAACCAACTTTAGTAGATGCAAATGGGACTGGTCATGGGGTCGACCCCCATGGACGAAACGGTTCCCCGTCACCTCTATACGAGTTTTCTCTAGGTCAACATTGGCACAATAACTTGCAGACTCATACTTGAGCTCAGCCTCTCACTGCTTGAGCTCAGCCTCATACTTATACTTGAGCTCAGCCTCTTGCTTTCGCTGCTCGAGCTGAAACAACATCTCGGATGACAAACCCTGAGGAGGGGATGCTACTACCGGGGACCCACCCAGTGAGTCACCTAGAGGCCTACCGAACCGCCAGCGGGCATCGGCCTGCGGGAACGTATTCGGCTCCGGAACCCGAGGGGGCGCTATGATAGGAGTTGAGTGGAAAGGGGGCTGGGACGAAGGTGCCCCAGCTTCCGCTCCACCCGAAGCCTCACGCACCCCACCCAGCATACAGGCAACCAGCTCACTTCTTGACCAACCGCTAGTGCAAGAAAACCCTAAGACCGGGGCTATACACTGCAGTCCGTACCGGTCCAGCCCCGACACCCGGTCCACCGTCACAGGCTCCTCCAAAAACCTCTGAGCATCGTCCTCACCGTTCACCACCCGAACGCCGTCAACCAACTTCACCTTCTCCACCTTCTCGCCTGTCTCTCGCACTGTGCCCTCACTATGCTCAGACCCGTCCAGTGACGACATGATGGAGTCAAAAAAAAAAAAATCCCAAGTCAAGACATAAGTAGCCAAACTCTCGCGTAGCTTTATTCACAAAAAATATTCGAAGATGTTTTTGAGTTCAATACTAGGTCACCAATAAACTCCAACAAGTTCCAAATATCCTCAAAACAATGTCCACTGCCAACACTGCCAGAAATAAAATCGAACCCCAAATGTCAATAAGATTTCTCCAAAAAAAAATGCAAAATTCAGTTCACTAAGACTAAGGTCGCCATTTGTTACGACCGGCACAACGAAATAAACAAGGGCACTTAATATTGGACTATAAGATAGGCTAGATCTGCGACAACGGTACGCTAATTCCAAACCCTCGAACTATTAAGCCGGTGAACAAAACACTTAAACCCTCCTGAGTTAATCTACTGGATAACGGGGTATCAATTAACTGGGTTAAGTGTACTTCTACAAAGGCTTTCCGGTGACGGCAAAGCCTACTCACAACAAGAGTAATTACGTTAATAAAAAGCTCTCAAGTAATAACAATGCTTAAATAAACTATGACAAGATTTAATAAAAGGTTATATGCTTACGTTATCTTTAGTGTGAGTCTGAACTCAACACTAAACTCTTCAATGCACAGCAAACAAATATGGAATCTTCTGAAAACGTCTGATGCTCTAAGATGCTCGTCGAATATAGAACAGGAATAATGCAGGGGGGCAGGACACCTAAACGTGTATCCTAGATACACCAAAAAGTAGGATACATATATATGGAAACAAGAGAGTGCAACAACTCTGTGACAGCACTAACAACAGCCACTCAAAAACAGTACTTCCTTAGCCAACGTAACAGCCATACTGGGTTGTGCACTATGCATCAACCTAGGCAAAATCAATACGTGAATAATTCCTAAAGCATAGGCAGTTAAAGTTAATAAACAATATGCTGTCTTTCTTACTAATAAAGTCTAGCAGCGGTATAAAGGTACAGGGAGCCTAGGCAGAGCTCAAGCATGCTCGCAGCCTACTGTCTCCCCTGAACAGATTTCCCTTATCTTACGTTAAGTGACTAGGAGGCTCTCTTAGTAAGTCCAGTTCTCAAGTATCTGGTCTTACCCTGGTGCTCCTCAAAGGTCAACAAAATGAGTTAACAAGCATACAAGCAAGAGTAAGCAAAAGCCCTTCGCTTGTATACTGCTAGGCTCACAAAGGAAAATATGCACAAGGGTGTACTACAGGCTACCTAGCTCCGTCGAAGTCGTACAGGCTCTGACTTTCCATATACATAACTCAGACAACGACCAAAGATACCCTCCACTGTCTAGCATTAAATAGTAATAAAGGACAACCAAATAATTAGAAGCACCCAACAATATGAATCCATGTGACTATGATTCTAATAACCTCTAAAGCTAGTGCAAATCATATAATATATGTTTTGCACTAGCTTTAGAGGTTATTAGAGGTTATTATCTCACATATTATGTGAGAACAGGCGCTGGTAATACGACTGGCCGACTATGGAAGTCGTATGCGAGAACCAGAATGGATGGGTAATTGAATAAAGATAAGAAGTATTGGAAAGAAGGAGTTCAGAGAGAGGAACAGCAGTAAAGGGGGTTATATTGGAAACAGAATGCGAGGGACGTCTAGGACCAAGCGCACAATGCCATGCTCTGAGGAGAGAAGGAGAGTAGGACCACTAGGCTAGGAGGGCGGCGACCAACCACAGGCCACTACGTCACAGGGACAAGCTGACGTCATACATCACGCCAGGCCCGCCGTCCAATAGCGAGCGAGCGGGCCCACCGAGCGAGGAATGCACATGTACATACGCACACACACTACCGCCTCGCTCTCCCCTCTCTCTCTCATTTTCTCGCTCACGTGCTGCATGTTATAATCACTATTATGGATATAAAATACTTCTAAGTGTCACAGACAAGAATAAAGGCAAACACTGATCTGTCTGTGACAACATGAATACTAAGAAAGAAAGAACATCGTTCTACGAATAATATAGCCCATTTCACTGCCGTGGCGAGTGCTAGCGAGTCACGAGTACATTCTGGCAAGCTGGCCAGCGTAACACCCCGCCCAAGATGTGGGACGTTTTAACCTCAGGTAAACGCCACATCTGACCAGACAGAATGCCCACAAACCCCGCATCACCCAACTACTCCCCAAGTTGTGAAAAACAAGGCACAATCACAAACGCAAAAACACTTCATTATTTAAAAACAAAATCTACACAACACTTCCCGAAAATGATAGTATCACTTAACAATATTACGCTCAACGAGCAAGCTTCACCAAGCCTAGCCTACTAAGAACAAAAACTCAGAATGTCTTAGATTCTTCCTGTAACATACTGCACTTATATACTATCAAAAGAAAGAGTTTTTATGTGAGGTTTTATATTATTTTAATAGTGTTTTTGGCGGCTTTGCACTACAGGGGCAAGCCTAATTTTTCTCCACTCAAACCAACACTGACTGAACGGCGAGGATTCTCCTTAAAACATACCCTCCCGTGACAAACAATCAGCCAGAACATTATCAGTGCCCTTAACATGCCACACATCCAACTTGTGTTCCGGCAGCAAAACAACACCTGACACTGATAAACTGCCCAGTCCATCACAAGACTGGCACTTCTCTTTGCTCTCGCCGGCAACAGGACCTGCCAATCTCCTTTCACTATTTCCACCTTAGTGATAAACGAGGCAGCCCCGATGCGGCCTATGGGGTCGTCAACTCTGGGTAATGTATAGGCGTCTGTCAGGGATAATGCACCAACACTCTTGCAATCAACACAAACACGGATCTTGCCACTCAACTCAGGTTGCAAAGTCACTGGCAATGACCACTCACGATATCCCTTATCCCTCAGACCCTTCTCCAACATGTAGTCCAGCTCTGCTTTTACGACAGGCTGTCGAGCAGGATTTATATGGTAGGGAACCAATTTGAGCTTTGCACTGTCTCCAGCCTCTATGTCGGGTGCCCCACCGGACATCAGGCCTGGAGAATCAACAAACATGCGGACGTACTGCCACAGCCTAGTAAACAACTTCTCTTGGCGCTTAGGAACAAGAGGTTGCAACTTATCTCGAAGAACAACATGCTCATTGCCCTCCCACAACCCAGCCGGGACCGCAGTTTCTAAACTATAGTCTCCCTCCTTCTCCACCTCTGTCCCTAAAACAGCCAGGTCATGAGAGGGCCAATCTGTACCACCTGTGCAGTCACTCCCATAGTTCATAAGTGCTAAGGCTTCCCCGCCGATACCGTACATGCGCACCCCCGCATTCCTTGCGGCTACACCTGCCTGTGCAGCATCACCACCTTCAGCGCCACGGCCAGATACAGTCGGTCTATGGTAGGGCTGTTGCATTTTTATAGGGCAGCAGTGGGAGGCTATGCGACGGTCGGGCGTATCTATTCCATAGTTAACCTCACCAACCTGCTTAATGTCCTGATACTGACCACCACCCTTAGCAGCCATGGGTCGACCCTGAACTGACAACCATGCCAAAGCCTCGTCGCCCACCTTGAACAACTTTGACAACGGGGCCAACGTTTTACTCACACCCAAGTGACCTGCCAGCGGAACATCGTGCACCGCATGAGTTGTGAGGCCTGGGTGCTCGTCAAAAAACAGTGGGGTATAAACAGAACAGGTGCCGGATCGCTGCACGCTATTACTCAGGCAGGTGCTCAAGCGCTTCCACAGCCACCTGACTCGTGTTCCCCGCCCACTGATCCGCCGAGACATGACAATCCCAACTTTCCTCCACCTGTGCCTCACTGCCCCCCTCTCCTTCTCCACCTTGGCCGCTGCAGACCAACACAGGGACAGTAGGCTGTTCAGGTGGGCGCCTCACAAACTCCTTCAACAGGTTCACATGACATGCTTCCCCGTCCTCCTCGAGTTCAATAGCCCCGTTCCCACAACTCTCAAGACTAGGATCTTCTAGTTACATCCGTCGTATATCAGAGGGTGCCAACCTGTCCAAGGGCTCCTGGAGCAACTTGTGGCCACCCCCGATACTGGGTTGCTCAAGCCTAGTCTGTTTCACCTGGGAACATTCCTGTCGCGGAGTGCTATCACGCCCTACCATGTCACTAGGGGGGACAGGTTCTGGGGCCACTCCGGACCTCAAAAATGGTGCAAGTACCGAGTCACCAAGGAGTGTCGCTGGGTCCAAACTCTTAACCCGACCACCAGCCTTGACTTTCTCCTTCCGACCCTTCCTCCGCTGGTCTGAAACCTGGGTACTAGGCTGTGACACCTGAGCGGACTGAGATCTGGTGACAGCACACGCCATCTGCTGCATCTGGCACCTCTCGAGCCCCTCTTGCCCCTCCCTACTTGTGTCGGCTGCCCTCTCGGCAACGACTAACGGTGGAACCTTGGAAGTAGGCACTGCAAAGTCGTTACCGAGAAGGATGTCGACCCCCTCAACTGGCAATTTTTCTACAATTCCCACATCCAACTCCCGTGTCACACCATCCACCACAAGCTCCACTCTCACCAGCGGGGAAGACCGCACAGCATTGATGCCTTGAACCACTACAACCCGAGCTGCGTTAATAGGCTTACCAGTGAAGTTCTTTAGTAACGTCTGGGAGGCACCCGTATCACGCAACAACTCAAGCCTATGTTCCATACCAGCCCACCTCACAGTGCCATGTCCCCTATGACCACAAAAAGCATCTCGGTCGGGTAGCGAGCCCTCCTCATGCTTCTTCACCGACTGTGACTTCGCAACCGACGATTTACCCCGGGCAAACGCGGAAGTACTCAAAGACACCCCGATGTTTCTCACTAGAGACACCACCGCTGTAGACTGTGTGCTCGGACAAGAGCGCACCATATGCCCCTTATTATGGCACTTAAAACACTCCACCTCACTCATTGACTTCCCCTTGGGTGAGGAAGGGCCCTGGCCTTTCTTTAACGAGAAGGATTTCGACTTGGGTTCAAAATTGGCAACATTGCTCTTAGTAGGATAATTTGTTGTATCATTAGTTCGAGGGGGTGGGGTGGTACGCCCCTTGTTACCTGCCTCAGCTCTCTGGGCAGACCCGCACCCACGAATTAACGACAACCTGAGGTCAGCTAACTCAGCCCCCTCCTACAGAGTTTTAGGTTGCTTTTCTTTCAGGTTAAGAGTCAAGTCACTGCCAGTGCATTTATAGAAATGTTCTAACAACACTAATTGCTTCACCACATCAAAAGTAGTTGCTTTCTCCGACCTCAATCAATTATCAAATGCATCTGATAGATCTCTAGCGTGTTCCTGGAAAGTACTCTCCTTTTGCTTAGGAACAGCCCTAAACTTCAGCCTATAGGTCTCTGGCTGCAACTCATACGCCCTCAGGACAGCCTCTTTCAACACCTCATAATTCACACAGGAATCTAGGGGCAAAGCACCGTACGCCTTGAGTGCTTTCCCCATCAATCGTGAAGAAACAAGGGCTGCCCACTTCTCCTCGGGCCATTGGTGCTCCCGGCACTTTTTCTCAAAACGGAGAAAGAATTCTGTAACTCCTGACTCATCAAACACTGGAACCAACTTTAGTAGATGCGACATGGACTGGTCATGGGGTCGACCCCCATGGACGAAACGGTTCCCCGTCACCTCTATACGAGTTTTCTCTAGGTCAACATTGGCACAATACCTTGCAGACTCATCCTTGAGCTCAGCCTCTCGCTGCTTGAGCTCAGCCTCATACTTATACTTGAGCTCAGCCTAATGCTTTCGCTGCTCGAGTTTGGCGAGCTCGAGCTGAAACAACATCTCGGATGACAAACCCTGAGGAGGGGATGCTACTACCGGGGACCCACCCAGTGAGTCACCTAGAGGCCTACCCAACCGCCAGCGGGCATCGGCCTGCGGGAACGTATTCGGCTCCGGAACCCGAGGGGGCGCCATGATAGGAGTTGAGTGGAATGGGGGCTGGGACGATGGTGCCCCAGCTTCCGCTCCAGCCGAAGCCTCACGCACCCCACCCAGCATACAGGCAACCAGCTCACTTCTTGACCAACCGCTAGTGCAAGAAAACCCTAAGACCGTGGCTATACACTGCAGTCCGTACCGGTCCAGCCCCGACACCCGGTCCGCCGTCACAGGCTCCTCCAAAAACCTTTGAGCATCCTCCTCACCGTTCACCACCCGAACGCTGTCAACCAACTTCACCTTCTCGCCTGTCTCTCGCACTGTGCCCTCACTATGCTCAGACCCGTCCAGTGACGACATGATGTAGTCAACAACAAAAAATCCCAAGTCAAGACAAAAGTAGCCAAACTCTGGCGTAGCTTTATTCACAAAAAATATTCGAAGATGTTTTTGAGTTCAATACTATGTCACCAATAAACTCCAACAAGTTCCAAATATCCTCAAAACAATGTCCACTGCCAACACTGCGAGAAATAAAATCGAACCCCAAATGGCAATAAAATTTCTCCAAGAAAAACTGCAAAATTCAGTTCACTATATACTGGACTAAGGTCGCCATTTGTTACGACCGGCACAATGAAATAAACAAGGGCACTTAATATTGGACTATAAGATAGGCTAGATCTGCAAC
The DNA here is from genome assembly GCA_032716605.1 of Paralithodes platypus. Classification (NCBI taxonomy): domain Eukaryota; kingdom Metazoa; phylum Arthropoda; class Malacostraca; order Decapoda; family Lithodidae; genus Paralithodes; species Paralithodes platypus. Next base: position 43,446,054 of record CM064503.1, read on the forward strand.
AACGGTACGGAGGTGTGGTGGAGTGGTCATGCCACTGGATTGGTAATCCAATGGACCCGGGTTCAAATCCCGATATGTCAATGGGAAGATATTATTGGGATTGAATTTGTGCTGTACCTAGTATCAGTGCATTACCACAAAGCCCACCGAAACGTCAAAAAAGTACCCTCATTGTTCCCTGATTAAATAACACTGTATGAATATTCCCATATTCAAAATATGTTACAGGGGGACAATGCCTAGTGAGTTCACTGCTCAATAGGTGGCGTTCTGAGAGTGAGGGTCTGAGTCTGGAGGGTGAGACGGTGAAGCACTTGAGCGAAGCAACCGGCCGCTTCAGAGATGGAGCTGCTTCGAGCCATGATGGTTGCTTCACATGTCTCACTCCCCAGACTGGAACAAGACCTCACGGGCTTCACCGTGTTGAGCGGTGGAATGTACAGGCTCTCAGCCTATGCCCGAGAGGGAGTAGTTGGAATATAGAAAAAAATAAAAAAAATAAAATAAAATCCAAACCCTCGAACTATTAAGCCGGTGAACAAACCACTTAAACCCTCCAGAGTTAATCTACTGGATAACGGGGTATCAATTAACGGGGTTAAGTGTACTTCTACAAAGGCTTTCCGGTGACGGCAAAGCCTACTCACAACAAGAGTAATTACGTTAATAAAAAGCTCTCAAGTAATAACAATGCTTAAATAAAGTATGACAAGATTTAATAAAAGGTTATATGCTTACGTTATCTTTAGTGTGAGTCTGAACTCAACACTAAACTCTTCAATGCTCTATGAAAACACTTGAAGTCTAATCCTACAGCAAACAAATATGGAATCTTCTGAAAACGTCTGATGCTCTAAGATGCTCTAAGATGCTCATCGAATATAGAACAGGAATAAAATGCAGGGGGGCAGGACACCAAAACGTGTATCCTAGATCACCAAAAAGTAGGATGCATATATATGGAAACAAGAGAGTGCAACAACTCTGTGACAGCACTAACAACAGCCACTCAAAAACAGTACTTCCTTAGCCAACGTAACAGCCATACTGGGTTGTGCACTATGCATCAACCTAGGCAAAAACAATACGTGAATAATTCCTAAAGCATACGCAGTTAAAGTTAATAAACAATATGCTGTCTTTCTTACTAATAAAGTCTAGCAGCGGTATAAAGGTACAGGGAGCCTAGGCAGAGCTCAAGCATGCTCGCAGCCTACTGTCTCCCCTGAACAGATTTCCCTTATCTTACGTTAAGTGACTAGGAGGCTCTCTTAGTAAGTCCAGATCTCAAGTATCTGGTCTTACCTTGGTGCTCCTCAAAGGTCAACAAAATGAGTTAGCAAGCATACAAGCAAGAGTAGGCAAAACCCTTCGCTTGTATACTGCTAGGCTCGCAAAGGAAAATATGCACAAGGGTGTACTACAGGCTACCTAGTTCCGTCGAAGTCGTACAGGCTCTGACTTGCCATATACATAACTCAGACAACGACCAAAGATACCCTCCACTGTCTAGCATTAAATAGTAATAAAGAACAACCAAATAATTAGAAGCACCCAACAATATGAATCCATGTGACTATGATTCTAATAACCTCTAAAGCTAGTGCAAAACATATATGTGAGAACAGGCACTGGTAATACGACTGGCCGACTATGGAAGTCGTATGCGAGAACCAGAAGGGATGGGTAATTGAATAAAGATAAGAAGTATTGGAAAGAAGGAGGTCAGAGAGAGGAACAGCAGTAAAGGGGGTTAGATTGGAGACAGAATGCGAGGGACGTCTAGGACCAAGCGCACAATGCCATGCTCTGAGGAGAGAAGGAGAGTAGGACCACTGGGCTAGGAGGGCGGCGACCAACCACAGGCCACTACGTCACAGGGACAAGCTGACGTCATACACCACGCCAGGCCCGCCGTCCAATAGCGAGCGAGCGGGCCCACCGAGCGAGGAATGCACACGTACATACGCACACACACTACCGCCTCGCTCTCCCCTCTCTCTCTCATTTTCTCGCTCACGCGCTGCATGTTATAATCACTATTATGGATATAAAATACTTCTAAGTGTCACAGACAAGAATAAAGGCAAACACTGATCTGTCTGTGACAACATGAATACTAAGAAAGAAAGAACATCGTTCTACGATTATTATAGCCCATTTCACTGCCGTGGCGAGTGCTAGCGAGTCACGAGTACATTCTGGCAAGCTGGCCAGCGTAACACCCCGCCCAAGATGTGGGACGTTTTAACTTCAGGTAAACGCCACATCTGACCAGACAGAATGCCCACAAACCCCGCATCACCCAGCTACTCCCCAAGTTGTGAAAAACAAGGCACAATCACAAATGTAAAAACACTTCATTATATAAAAAAAAAAATCTACACAACACTTCCCGAAAATGATAGTATCACTTAACCTCTCCGCGGCGCACAGGGGGTTTTCTACAGGGTAAGACTGTGCGCACCTATGATGATTTTGGGACCTATTGCCAATTTTGATAAAAAGTATATCATCGTGTAGGGAATGTTTGCGTGCATCGGCCCATATATATTTGACCCCCCCAAAAAATTTCTGGGGGGGGGGGGAACGGTCCGTAGCTGAAAAATGTGGAGCGAATGGCACCACGCGGCTAGATTGTCATCGAGCGGCGAGATTTCCCAGCCGAATTTTCACACGCCCAGGGGATAGGAGAGGGAGGAGGGGGTGGGTTACCGCGTATTATCACGTATATCTCCTTTTTTGAGCCCTTTTAGGCTATGTAGAGTATGTATACGTGTGTAGGCCACCCATATAACAATGAATATGCCTCATAGTGACCAAAAATTGCAATATATAAGGGAATTATAAGATAATTTTTAGGCGCGAATGAAGATGTGTTGGAGGTTTGGCGGCAATTTATGAGCTGAGAGTGTGGTTTACGCCATACATATCACTTATATCTTGTATGTAGAGCACTGTCATGCTATAATACAGACTTGTACGTATGTATACGTGCCATATATCAAAATATATACCGCATATAGACCAATTCATGCGATATTTACGCACATTATCAATGAGTTTCTATGCGTGAACCAAGGTGTGAGTGAGTTGTGCTGAGAATGAAAGGGGGAGAGGGTGTGTTACGCCATAAATATCACGTAAATCTTGTATTTAGAGCACTGTCATGCTATAATAAAGACGTGTACGTATGTAGGCGTCCCATATAACAAGGAATATACCGCATATAGCCCAATTGATGCGATATTTAGATATTTACGCAAATTGTGAATGTGTTTCTAGCAGACGGAAGCCTGAAAGGGTGGGTTGGGGGTGGGTGGGTGGGAGGGAGGCATGCAGGGGTGCAGTGAGTGAGTGAGTGAGTTGTGGAGAGATGGAAGTCAGGCAGATCTCTAGATAGATAACCAGCTTTGTGATAATTGTGGAGGCGCCCGAGGCATATGGATGTCTTGGTATTTTGAACCTTATGTCTACCAGATGTCTGGTGTTTGTTGCCACCAACAGGTCTACAATAACATGAGTCAGGAATGGAGAGAGAGAGATAGAAACTGAGACATGCGTATGTCGTACGTATAAATGGACTTCAGAATTGCATTTTTATGCAAGCAGACATTGCATTTTAGACACATGTGAAGTACCACAGAAACATGTAGGCCATTGACTGTAAATAAAGTACTATATTATAGACCACCAGCGACGGTGGTCAGTAAACACAGGCAGATTGCCTTTTGTGATAAAGGGCTAAATATAGAATGGTGTCTCCTTACACTTGCGAAAGGGTAGATTGCCACCAGAGAAACGTTTACTTATTTATTTCCAAGTAATATGCACTTTAAATGTATATTCGAGACCTACTGCAATTATTTGTATGACAGTCATGACTATGTATAATCCAATATACGCGCGTAGGCGAGACATAAGAAAGCTGGTTGAGCAATTTTCAACATCCACACAGTTATTATTCTTTTTTATTTACAATATTATACAATACAAATGTATTTGTGAAGAGTATTTTATCCATTATTGTATTTATACACATTTTGTTCCCAGACAGAGCTGCTGTTGCTGGTGTAGCTGGGGCATAAAGGAGCGGCAAGGGTCACCGCTTGACCGTGTGAAAATGAGTGGAGTCGCACTGAGAGGGGCAATTTTGCTGAGTGTTTTTGCAATTTTTGACAGAATAAAGTTATATAATTACTAATTCTTGACAGAGACAAACTTTTATAAACCTTGGCATGATATAATTGATAATCCCATCAATTTACAAACGTAAATTGGTGGGATAATTCATTTTTTTTTGTATATTGTCATTTCGATTGTAGACACGAAGTTTTGAGTGATATTTGGTATGAGCTCCTGTGGCATGGTTGGTAAGGTTGCGGACTGGAAAACTCAAAGTGTGGTAGGGTTGTGTGATCGAATCCAGGAGGGGTTATGGGGAAGGTTTTATATTGTCTAGAACATTTTTGATAAACAAAAAATTACAAGATCATGCCATTGTATTCAAACAATATGAAATATTCATAGAATATATCATATTGTAAGAATACAATGACATGACCTTGTTTTTTGTTTTTTTTATTGTTTTATTTTATTATCTTAGTAGGTTTGACAGGATTTGTTGAAACATATTTATTGTTGTACAATTCATTTGAGGTAAGAAAATAATTATATACACATTACTTTGGCTAATAACAAACATATATATTGATATACTAAAAAAATAAGGCATATTACATGTAAATCTTTGAAACTTATAAACTAAATAATGAAACATACAATTATATAATGTAAAAGCTATATCACAGGGACATCTTTGGAACTTATACATTATATAATATATATGTTACATTATGAGGTAGCGTGATCAATTAGGTCAGGTCAGGTAAGGTAGGGTGCGAGTCCAGGGCAGGGCGGGGCAGGGGGCGAGTCCAGGGCAGGGCACGGGGCGAGTCCAGGGCAGGGCAGGGCAGGGCGACACTCAATAATTCTTGAAGGTGTGGTAGTCCCTGAAGCAGTCACCCAGGCAGAGTGGAACTTTGCACTCGGCGCACATTGAGGTGACTCTTTTGGTGACATGGGGTTTCCTGACACTGGAGCTGCAGACGGTGCACTGCGCCTGCCTGTGACGAGTGCCAAGCATCTCAGTGTTGATGGGGTAGTGTCTTTCGACACCCAGCTGGATGCGGTCAGGAACGTGATCCCCACGCCATGCCGTACGTCTGTGAGTGGTGGTGCCATACTTCTCCAGGAGTTGGTATGAGACGTTGTAGACGAACTCCCGGAATTTCAGCTTCTGGTTTGGGGCCATATCCTTTTTCACCAACCACAAGTTGTAGGCGTTGAGCATTGTGATATCAACTAGGTGGAGGAAGAGCTTGTGATACCACTTCACAGTCTTCCTCAGACACTCAACGCCTGACAGCTGACAGTCAGACTTGTCCACCAGGCGCATGTTCTTAGTGTAGTCCACTACCATGTCGGGCTTGTAGATTGTCTTCCTGGTTCGGTAGTGGATTTTGCCAGAATCCATCTGGGCACCTGTGTGGACGGTGGAAAGCAGGTGGACGTCTCGCTTATCCTTCCACTTCAGGGCTATCAGTTTCCCACACTTCTCGAGCTGCTTGTATTTCTGCCCCTTTCGTCGCCTTCTTCGCACATGCCTCTCGCGGTGTTCCTGGGCCAGGTCGTCTTCTGAAGGTGTGTCACTGGAGGAGGCATCTGTGAGAGGAATGACATTACCTGTGAACTTTGGCATAACTTCTTGTCTTTCTGACAGTCCCACATGACCCCGTTTGGTTGTCATGAAGAAACTGGCAGAGAGCAGGAGAAGTATACCAGTTGTCAGTGTAGATGATGTGGCCTTTACCCAGGTAAGGTGCCAACATTTTCCTGACGATGGCACCTGACATGCCCATGGGGTCATTGGCAGCGGCTTTCGGTATGTCAATGTCAGTGCCTGTGTACACGATCATGTCAAGCACTATTCCAGTTTCGCAGTCACACAAAACGAAGAGCTTGATTCCGAACCTATGCCTTTTCAAGGGGATATACTGCTTGAAAACAAGACGTCCTTTGAAGAGCACGAGCGACTCATCAATCACCAAATTGAGGAAGGGGTAAAAGTATTTCCTATACCTCTCCAACAACATGGTGAACACATCCCGAACTTTCCATATCCTGTCAATCCTGTTAGGATTTTCGTTGTCTGCAAAGTGCATAAATCTTAGCAGCAACAAAAATCTGTCACGAGTCATGAACTTATTGAAAGTTGGGGTGGCGATGAGAGGGTCGTGCTTCCAATAGTGTTGCAACACATGCTTCTTGATCAGAGGCATGAGGAACAACAAGGCAAAGAACGTCATAAATTCTTCCACAGTCGTATCCACCCAGCCTCGTATTCTCGCTTTTGGAGAAAGGACGTCCAATCTGCCAAACACCGACCTGTAGTAGGCGTTTGTTTGGGCAACGATGTACGTCATTACCTCCATGTCGAAAAAAGCGAGGAAGAAGTCGCTTTCGTTCGCTTGATCGTCACAGGGCCAGTCGTCAGTTGTTCCTGACGTCCCAGGATTGAACTGGGGCACGTCAGGTACAAAATTGACCCCGTCAGACCAATCGAACGAAGGCAGCTCAGGGATCGGAATGTCGTCTGCATCTGCTTCATCGTCTGAAATATCGCTTCCATGGTCGCGATACAGCACTGCATCATCATCATCACCCTCCTCTTCACTTGACAGACGATGCCCTTCCTCATTCTCGTCACCGACGTCAGACTCACTCCCACTGTCCACTCCCAAATCCCCCCACCCTTGGTCCCGTGCTAGGGCTTCGTCGTCGAAACCTGGGCTGCCAATGTCCTTCGAATCAGCATCAAACAGCAGGGCGGCATACTTTGATGGTGTCAGAGTTTTCCGGGTCACTTTTGCACGTGCGGGAGTCTTATGGACAGGGACAGCAGAGGCGGTGGCAGGGGCGGCGGCAGGGGCGGCGGCAGGGGCAGCAGTGGTGCATGGCCTTGATGGCAAGATGATGTTGGTGCCTGTCGCCCTTCTCTCTGTTCCTTGGGCAGGGGCGGCATGGGCGGCAGGCGCAGCAGGGGCAACAGGGGCAGCAGGGCCGGCAGGGACACCAGGGCCAGCAGGGCCAGCAGTCGCTTTCCCTCTCCCTTTCCCCTTCCCTTCCCCTTCCCTGTTCCTTGGGCAGGGGCGGCAGGGGCAGCAGGGGCGGCAGGGACAGCAGGGGCGGCAGGGGCGGCTGGTGGTGGTGGTGGTGGTGGTAGGGGCACTGTGGCTGGCGTATGGGTTCTCTTCCCTATGCCTGTGCCTTTAATTTTTCCTGCCCCCGCAGGTTCTGCAGCCCTAGGGCGGCCTCCTGCATTGCTGGTACCGGTGGCAGGGGTGGCAGGGGCAGCAGGGGTGGCAGGGGCAGCCGGGCCAGGGGCGGCTGGTGGTGGTGGTGGTGGTAGGGGCACTGTGGCTGGCGTACGGGTTCTCTTCCCTACGCCCGTGCCTTTAATTTTTCCTGCCCCCGCAGGTTCTGCAGCCCTAGGGCGGCCTCCTGCGTCGCTGGTACCGGTGGCAGGGGTGGCAGTGGTGGCAGTGGTGGTGGTAGTGGTTGTTGCAGTGGCCTGGGTCGTGGTGGCAGTGTCCCGAAACACCAATGACCTCTGTACCTTTCTCATGCTTGCACGTGTTTTTCGTGCTTTGGGTGCAGGTGTTTCGTCCTCCGAGCTGTAGGGCGTGTCGTACTGGTAGCTAGGGTCTTTAGCAGCCACCCTCTGCCTTCCACGGCGGCTAACACCACCAGAAGGAGGGCTGGTTGTGTCATCAGGGAGCGAGCGTGAGGGACGTGTGGGCTCCGTGACTAGTGCGTGGTTACTGGCGCGGTGGTGCTTGCACGAGTGCGGGGCGAGCGTTTGGCGGGGTGGTGTCGAGAGTTGACATGTAGTACTATACCCACACCAATTTTCAGCCGCCTGGTTATAAACGCGCGGTTTTGGTACGCGTTCAAAAGCTCTGCTCTTAAGAGCTGAGCTCTGCCGGGGGAACTCTTAAGAGTCTCCCCTCAGCTCCCGGGTTAACAATATTACGCTCAACGAGCAAGCTTCACCAAGCCTAGCCTACTAAGAACAAAAACTCAGAATGTGTTAGATTCTTCCTGTAACATACTGCACTTATATACTATCAAAAGAAAGAGTTTTTATGTGAGGTTTTGTATTATTTTAATAGTGTTTTTGGCGGCTTTGCACTACAGGGGCAAGCCTAATTTTTCTCCACTCAAACCAACACTGACTGAACGGCGAGGGTTCTCCTTAAAACATACCCTCCCGTGACAAACAATCAGCCAGAACATTATCAGTGCCCTTAACCCTCCTGCATCCAGCAACTTAATTAGCTAACTTACGGTAAGACATTCTCTAATTTGCCATGAAATATGAGGCTGGGCGAGTTTTCGAAGCCTTGTGTTTTTCTGTATTTTCATCCACCAGAATGCGGTTTATTGTGATGTATGATATGTCAATGGAAAGAGGAATATTTATAGTACATGATAAAACAAACAAAAAATGTAAATAAATCGAAATATGAAAGTGTAAATGAGTACGGAATACAATTATTTCCCATGCAATTGTCTTCACACCGTCCTAGCTCTAAATTGTGAGTGATGACCATATATTTTTGTTTGCTCAAATAATAGTATTTTTTCTCCTCTTTCCAAATCTGAAAACAGAAATTATTTATCTTCAATAGTTCTCAAGCAGTGACCGAAAAAAAACATGATTTTGATTGATATGGTTTATAACATTTTCGATTTATTTCGTTGCTACGAAGTGTATGGTTTTAAATTTAGGCTGTATGAATTCGGCAAATAATGCTGATGAGTATAAAAGAAACTAGAAGTTCCTAGGACAAATACTTTTTGCGCTATGAATATTTGAAATGAAGAGCCAAAATGCGAATATTTACGCTTCACCCATCTCTTTTCCGCCGATGCTAGCCGGGTTCCGAGCTTTCCCCACCTCGTGGTTGCGTTATTTGCTCGGATTCGTATATAACTGTATATATCACCAGAATCGAAAAATTTTGCTCTTTCCAATGGAGAAAACATAAATAATATAGCGTAATTGGTTCGCGAGCTATGCGCAATTGTTTCCATGCAGTGACCGAAAAAATAAATAAATAGATATGGTTTATAACATTTTCGATTTATTTCATTGCTACGAAGTGTATGGTTTTAAATTTAAGCTGTATGAATACGGCAAATAATGCTGATGAGTATAAAAGAAACTAGAAGTTCCTAGGACAAATACTTTTTGTGCTATGAATATTTGAAATGACGAGCCAAAATGCGAATATTTACGCTTCACCCATCTCTTTTCCGCCGATGCTAGCCGGGTTCCGAGCTGTTCCCCACCTCGGCATTGGTTTATTTGCTCGGATACGTATATAACTGTTTATATCACCGTCATCGGAAAATTATGCTCTTTCTAATGGTGAAAACAAAAATAATATAGCGTTATTGGTTCGCGAGCTATGCGCAATTGTTTCCATGCACTGCTATTGTTTTGTAAATAAATGAGAATGTTTATACAGATGTTTATCTTTGCCACAATATACAACACTTTTATATAATTTTCCTTGCCAATAATTGTATAATGTTCATAGAAGACATGTCAGTCATGAAGGTTGTCAATTTTACTTACCTGATAGGGCCACAACCCTTTCCAACGAGAAGGGAAATGGCTCCTGGGTTGACACTGAAAAAACAAAACAAGAAAGCCAGGTTATCATCAAGTAATAAATTCAGAAATAATTTGATTGTACACACAAATAAAGTAATATATAAATATATAAATATATATATATATGTATATATATATATATATATATATATATATATAATTATATATATATATATATATATTTTTTTTTTTTTTTCTTTAATATATACAAGGTTGAAAGAAATGGCAATTTCTGCATTGGAAATTTTATTATTCAAAGTTTCCAGATCTCTGATGAGTTTTCGCTGGGTGGCAGGAAGTAGATGAAGGAGATGAGCAAAATTCATGGTGGTACAGGGTTACATAAATGTAAATGATGATACAGGATATACGACACGTTTCACTGGACAACCAGCATTATCAAGTAAGGATGGAATGATATAAAAGGTAAACAGGAAGGGTATATATAGAGGGTGGAGGATCAGAGGAGGCGAAAAACAAAGGGCAAAAGTCTACTATTGGTGGAGGGGTATTCTAGGAAAGAGAAAGGGCGGAACCGCTTCACGCATGCGCACTGAATGCGGGATGGTGGTCGGTTGGTGGGGTCGAAGCTGATTGGCTGCGTGTCGAGGGGCGTGGCCTAAGTTGTGTGGCGCCTGCGGAAGACGAAGCTGAAGGAGGTAGCGCGGGGGGCTGCGTCAAGGGCACCGGGGGGCGAGGGGGGGTGTTAGGTCCTGTAGGAAAGTGCCTTTTGGCAGAAGGAAGGATCTGAAGGTCCAGAGTTTGGTTGTTGATGTTGGGATGTAAGGCTTGGATATATAAAGCTTCGAGTATAGGTAATCTCCTTGGGTCACTTTCTTTATCGAGTATGGTGGTGTGTTTCTCTAACTCGTTGCGTGTAAGGTGAGGGTGGTTAGGGGTGAGATAGTGGTCTTTGATGGCTCCAGCCTGAAGGTGAAGAGTTAGCCGACGTGAAAGACGAGTCTGCGTCATACCAATATAGGAATGAGGTCCACAGTCCTCATAATTACAGGTATGTTGGTAAATGACGTGATCGTCGGTCATCGGGCTCTTTATCTTGGTGGAGGCAGGTTTGTTGCGGAGAACGAGGTTGGAGGTCTTGGGGGATTTGTAATAAATTATTAATTTGATTTTGTTTTCCGGGTTGGTTGGGTGGACATGCTTGGAGATTATTTCTTTTAAGACGGCCTCGTCATTTTTGTGTTCAGAGGACATGTAATTGCGGTAGAAGATCATAATTTCATTGGGGGGGTCAATGTTGGGAGGGCTTTGGGTGTACCATTTTTCAAGATGGTGGTTGATGGTGCTGGAGATGTCGGAGTTGGAGTATCCGTTATTTACTAAAACTTGGGATAGTCTTTCTAGTTCCTGGTGGGTGTCGGCCCAGGTAGAGCAGTGCGTGAGGGCTCTCCTAACATAGGCGGAGATGGAGGATAGAAGATAACGGCGGGGGCATTCACTATCGCCGGTGAGGCATTGTCCTGTGTTAGTTGGTTTAATGTAGATGGTGGTTTTGAACCCAAGGTCGTTCAGAGCTACGAGGATGTCGAGGAAGGGGAGTTGTCCATTGTTAGATTTTTCAAAGGTGAAGTTAAGTCCGGAGGAGGTCATGAAGCGACGCTGGAGTTCCTGTAGTTCGTGGAGGTCCTTAATTTGCACGAAGATGTCATCCACGTATCTACAGTAGACGGCGGGTCGTTGGGCAGCTAGGAGCTCTTCCTCGATGGTACCCATGACAAAGTTCGCAAAAAGAACTCCTAGAGGGCTGCCCATCGCCACACCGTCTATCTGCTTGTACATGTTGCCCCGGGGGCAAAGGAAGGGGGCCTCCTTGATACATAGCTCCAGTAGTGTTTTCAGGGCCTTCTCCGGGATGTCCAGTTTTGGTGTATCAGGGCAATGATAAATTTGACGTAGAATCATGTCAATGGTCCTATCCACTGGCACGTTGGTGAACAGGCTTTCTACGTCGAGAGAGGCGATTGTGTGGTTGTTGTTACGGGGGGCGTCTCGTAAAATTTCCAAGAAATCGTGGGCTGAGTTAAGGTTGAATTGGCTGGGCACGTAGGGGGTGAGGAGGTTGTTCAGGGCCTTGGTGATCTGGTAGGTGGCAGTGGGGATCTGGGAGATGATGGGGCGGAGGGGGTTCCCAGGTTTGTGTGTTTTGATGGTTCCGTACGCATAACCAGGGGTGAATTCTCCGACGAGTTTTGTAAGGTGGATCCCTCCTTGTTTGGCATTGATGGCGGTGATGGTGGTGTTGGCAGTGCGTTTGATTTCGTCGGTTGGGTTGCGGGTGATCTTTTTAAATTTGGTGTTGTCACTTAAGATGACGTCCATTTTTCTAAGATATTCCTCCTTGTCATGGATCACGAGGCAGGAAGCTTTATCCGCACGACGGATGATGATGTTGGGGTTGTCTCTTAATTGTTTGGCAGCTTGGAAGTGTTGTTTGTTGAGTATTTTGCTATGGTGAGTTCCTCTGGTTTTGGCGGCTTCAGCGAGGAGAGTAGGTTGTAGGGCGGGAGTAGTGGTGACCTTGCCATCCTTCTTGAGTCGTAGGATGTCGTCCAGGAGGATTTCCGTTTTTAGGCGTTTCCGGTGGGGGCCAGGTTTGGAGCTCTGTAGTGGCAGTTGAGGCCTTTGTTGAGGAGGTCTTCTTGGTCCAGGGTCAGAATGGTGTTAGTAAGGTTTATATATCCTTTTGTAGGTTTGGGAAGTTTTAAGTTTCCGCCATAAAGACGGGCAAGCTTTTTTATGGTTGTGTTTTCGGCTTGTCTTCTGTGTTGTTCAAGGAGTTGTTCGAAGGCTGTGTTGATTTCGGCTTTGAGGTGGTCTGGAGGGGTTTCGTCTTCCCAAATCCGTAGAAGAGCATCTCGTTCTTTACGAAGGTTGTTGGCGAGCTCTCGTTTTTCAATTATTTGGTCCTTCACCAGTTCTTCACGAAACTGGAGGGTGCTGGTGCGATGTTTGGCTTTCTCGTGAAGTTTTATGTTAGTAAAGCCAGGTAATACATTTTCTTTAATACATACGAGGTTGAAAGAAATGGCAATTTCTGCGTTGGAAATTTTATTATTCAAAGTTTCCAGGTCTCTGATGAGTTTTCGCTGGGTGGCAGGAAGTAGATGAAGGAGATGAGCAAAATTCATGGTGGTACAGGGTTACATAAATGTAAATGATGATACAGGATATACGACGCGTTTCACTGGACAACCAGCATTATCAAGTAAGGATGGAATGATATAAAAGGTAAACAGGAAGGGTATATATAGAGGGTGGAGGATCAGAGGAGGCGAAAAACAAGGGGCAAAAGTCTACTATTGGTGGAGGGGTATTCTAGGAAAGAGAAAGGGGGGAACCGCTTCACGCATGCGCACTGGATGCGGGATGGTGGTCGGTGGGGTCGAAGCTGATTGGCTGCGTGTCGAGGGGCGTGGCCTAAGTTGTGTGGCGCCTGCGGAAGACGAAGCTGAAGGAGGTAGCGCGGGGGGCTGCGTCAAGGGCACCGGGGGGCGAGGGGGGGGGTGTTAGGTCCTGTAGGAAAGTGCCTTTTGGCAGAAGGAAGGATCTGAAGGTCCAGAGTTTGGTTGTTGATGTTGGGATGTAAGGCTTGGATATGTAAAGCTTCGAGTATAGGTAATCTCCTTGGGTCACTTTCTTTATCGAGTATGGTGGTGTGTTTCTCTAACTCGTTGCGTGTGAGGTGAGGGTGGTTAGGGGTGAGATAGTGGTCTTTGATGGCTCCAGCCTGAAGGTGAAGAGTTAGCCGACGTGAAAGACGAGTCTGCGTCATACCAATATAGGAATGAGGTCCACAGTCCTCATAATTACAGGTATGTTGGTAAATGACGTGATCGTCGGTCATCGGGCTCTTTATCTTGGTGGAGGCAGGTTTGTTGCGGAGAACGAGGTTGGAGGTCTTGGGGGATTTGTAATAAATTATTAATTTGATTTTGTTTTCCAGGTTGGTTGGGTGGACATGCTTGGAGATTATTTCTTTTAAGACGGCCTCGTCATTTTTGTGTTCAGAGGACATGTAATTGCGGTAGAAGATCTTAATTTCATTGGGGGGGTCAATGTTGGGAGGGCTTTGGGTGTACCATTTTTCAAGATGGTGGTTGATGGTGCTGGAGATGTCGGAGTTGGAGTATCCGTTATTTACTAAAACTTGGGATAGTCTTTCTAGTTCCTGGTGGGTGTCGGCCCAGGTAGAGCAGTGCGTGAGGGCTCTCCTAACATAGGCAGAGATGGAGGATAGAAGATAACGGCGGGGGCATTCACTATCGCCGTTGAGGCATTGTCCTGTGTTAGTTGGTTTAATGTAGACGGTGGTTTTGAACCCATGGACGTTCAGAGCTACGAGGATGTCGAGGAAGGGGAGTTGTCCATTGTTAGATTTTTCAAAGGTGAAGTTAAGTCCGGAGGAGGTCATGAAGCGACGCTGGAGTTCCTGTAGTTCGTGGAGGTCCTTGATTTGCACGAAGATGTCATCCACGTATCTACAGTAGACGGCGGGTCGTTGGGCAGCTAGGAGCTCTTCCTCGATGGTACCCATGAAAAAGTTCGCAAAAAGAACTCCTAGAGGGCTGCCCATCGCCACACCATCTATCTGCTTGTACATGTTGCCCCGGGGGCAAAGGAAGGGGGCCTCCTTGGTACATAGCTCCAGTAGTGTTTTCAGGGCCTTCTCCGGGATGTCCAGTGTTGGTGTATCAGGGCAATGATAAATTCGACGTAGAATCATGTCAATGGTCCTATCCACTGGCACGTTGGTGAACAGGCTTTCTACGTCGAGAGAGGCGATTGTGTGGTTGTTGTTACGGGGGGCGTCTCGTAAAATTTCCAAGAAATCGTGGGCTGAGTTAAGGTTGAATTGGCTGGGCACGTAGGGGGTGAGGAGGTTGTTCAGGGCCTTGGTGATCTGGTAGGTGGCAGTGGGGCTCTGGGATATGATGGGGCGGAGCTCTGAACGACCATGGGTTCAAAACCACCGTCTACATTAAACCAACTAACACAGGACAATGCCTCAACGGCGATAGTGAATGCCCCCGCCGTTATCTTCTATCCTCCATCTCCGCCTATGTTAGGAGAGCCCTCACGCACTGCTCTACCTGGGCCGACACCCACCAGGAACTAGAAAGACTATCCCAAGTTTTAGTAAATAACGGATACTCCAACTCCGACATCTCCAGCACCATCAACCACCATCTTGAAAAATGGTACACCCAAAGCCCTCCCAACATTGACCCCCCCAATGAAATTAAGATCTTCTTCCGCAATTACATGTCCTCTGAACACAAAAATGACGAGGCCGTCTTAAAAGAAATAATCTCCAAGCATGTCCACCCAACCAACCCGGAAAACAAAATCAAATTAATAATTTATTACAAATCCCCCAAGACCTCCAACCTCGTTCTCCGCAACAAACCTGCCTCCACCAAGATAAAGAGCCCGATGACCGACGATCACGTCATTTACCAACATACCTGTAATTATGAGGACTGTGGACCTCATTCCTATATTGGTATGACGCAGACTCGTCTTTCACGTCGGCTAACTCTTCACCTTCAGGCTGGAGCCATCAAAGACCACTATCTCACCCCTAA
This sequence comes from Paralithodes platypus, assembly GCA_032716605.1. Taxonomy (NCBI): domain Eukaryota; kingdom Metazoa; phylum Arthropoda; class Malacostraca; order Decapoda; family Lithodidae; genus Paralithodes; species Paralithodes platypus. The sequence goes on from CM064503.1 coordinate 43,461,405, forward strand.
CCACCCTCACCTCACACGCAACGAGTTAGAGAAACACACCACCATACTCGATAAAGAAAGTGACCCAAGGAGATTACCTATACTCGAAGCTTTATATATCCAAGCCTTACATCCCAACATCAACAACCAAACTCTGGACCTTCAGATCCTTCCTTCTGCCAAAAGGCACTTTCCTACAGGACCAAACACCCCCCCCTCGCCCCCCGGTGCCCTTGACGCAGCCCCCCACGCAACCTCCTTCAGCTACGTCTTCCGCAGGCGCCACACAACTTAGGCCACGCCCCTCGACACGCAGCCAATCAGCTTCGACCCCACCAACCGACCACCATCCCGCATCCAGTGCGCATGCGTGAAGCGGTTCCCCCCTTTCTCTTTCCTAGAATACCCCTCCACCAATAGAAGACTTTTGCCCCTTGTTTTTCGCCTCCTCTGATCCTCCACCCTCTATATATACCCTTCCTGTTTACCTTTTATATCATTCCATCCTTACTTGATAATGCTGGTTGTCCAGTGAAACGCGTCGTATATCCTGTATCATCATTTACATTTATGTAACCCTGTACCACCATGAATTTTGCTCATCTCCTTCATCTACTTCCTGCCACCCAGCGAAAACTCATCAGAGACCTGGAAACTTTGAATAATAAAATTTCCAACGCAGAAATTGCCATTTCTTTCAACCTCGTATGTATTAAAGAAAATGTATTACCTGGCTTTACTAACATAAAACTTCACGAGAATGCCAGACATCGCACCAGCACCCTCCAGTTTCGTGAAGAACTGGTGAAGGACCAAATAATTGAAAAACGAGAGCTCGTCAACAACCTTCGTAAAGAACGAGATGCTCTTCTACGGATTTGGGAAGACGAAACCCCTCCAGACCACCTCAAAGCCGAAATCAACACAGCCCTCGAACAACTCCTTGAACAACACAGAAGACAAGCCGAAAACACAACCATAAAAAAGCTTGCCCGTCTTTATGGCGGAAACTTAAAACTTCCCAAACCTACAAAAGGATATATAAACCTTACTAACACCATTCTGACCCTGGACCAAGAAGACCTCCTCAACAAAGGCCTCAACTGCCACTACAGCTCCAAACCTGGCCCCCACCGGAAACGCCTAAAAATGGAAATCCTCCTGGACGACATCCTACGACTCAAGAAGGATGGCAAGGTCACCACTACTCCCGCCCTATAACCTACTCTCCTCGCTGAAGCCGCCAAAACCAGAGGAACTCACCATAGCAAAATACTCAACAAACAACACTTCCAAGCTGCCAAACAATTAAGAGACAACCCCAACATCATCATCCGTCGTGCGGATAAAGCTTCCTGCCTCGTGATCCATGACAAGGAGGAATATCTTAGAAAAATGGACGTCATCTTAAGTGACAACACCAAATTTAAAAAGATCACCCGCAACCCAACCGACGAAATCAAACGCACTGCCAACACCACCATCACCGCCATCAACGCCAAACAAGGAAGGATCCACCTTAAAAAACTCGTCGGAGAATACACCCCTGGTTATGCGTACGGAACCATCAAAACACACAAACCTGGGAACCCCCTCCGCCCCATCATCTCCCAGATCCCCACTGCCACCTACCAGATCGCCAAGGCCCTGAACAACCTCCTCACCCCCTATGTGCCCAGCCAATTCAACCTTAACTCAGCCCACGATTTCTTGGAAATTTTACGAGACGCCCCCCGTAACAACAACCACAATCGCCTCTCTCGACGTAGAAAGCCGGTTCACCAACGTGCCAGTGGATAGGACCATTGACATGATTCTACGTCAAATTTATCATTGCCCTGATACACCAACACTGGACATCCCGGAGAAGGCCCTGAAAACACTACTGGAGCTATGTTCCAAGGAGGCCCCCTTCCTTTGCCCCCGGGGCAACATGTACAAGCAGATAGACGGTGTGGCGATGGGCAGCCCTCTAGGAGTTCTTTTTGCGAACTTTTTCATGGGTACCATCGAGGAAGAGCTCCTAGCTGCCCAACGACCCGCCGTCTACTGTAGATACGTGGATGACATATTCGTGCAAATCAAAGACCTCCACGAACTACAGGAACTCCAGCGTCGCTTCATGACCTCCTCCGGACTTAACTTCACCTTTGAAAAATCTAACAATGGACAACTCCCCTTCCTCGACATCCTCGTAGCTCTGAACGACCATGGGTTCAAAACCACCGTCTACATTAAACCAACTAACACAGGACAATGCCTCAACGGCGATAGTGAATGCCCCCTCCGTTATCTTCTATCCTCCATCTCCGCCTATGTTAGGAGAGCCCTCACGCACTGCTCTACCTGGGCCGACACCCACCAGGAACTAGAAAGACTATCCCAAGTTTTAGTAAATAACGGATACTCCAACTCCGACATCTCCAGCACCATCAACCACCATCTTGAAAAATGGTACACCCAAAGCCCTCCCAACATTGACCCCCCCAATGAAATTAAGATCTTCTACTGCAATTACATGTCCTCTGAACACAAAAATGACGAGGCCGTCTTAAAAGAAATAATCTCCAAGCATGTCCACCCAACCAACCCGGAAAACAAAATCAAATTAATAATTTATTACAAATCCCCCAAGACCTCCAACCTCGTTCTCCGCAACAAACCTGCCTCCACCAAGATAAAGAGCCCGATGACCGACGATCACGTCATTTACCAACATACCTGTAATTATGAGGACTGTGGACCTCATTCCTATATTGGTATGACGCAGACTCGTCTTTCACGTCGGCTAACTCTTCACCTTCAGGCTGGAGCCATCAAAGACCACTATCTCACCACTAACCACCCTCACCTCACACGCAACGAGTTAGAGAAACAAACCACCATACTCGATAAAGAAAGTGACCCAAGGAGATTACCTATACTCGAAGCTTTATATATCCAAGCCTTACATCCCAACATCAACAACCAAACTCTGGACCTTCAGATCCTTCCTTATGCCAAAAGGCACTTTCCTACAGGACCTAACACCCCCCCTCGCCCCCCGGTGCCTTTGACACAGCCCCCCGCGCTACCTCCTTCAGCTTCGTCTTCCGCAGGCGCCACACAACTTAGGCCACGCCCCTCGACACGCAGCCAATCAGCTTCGACCCCACCAACCGACCACCATCCCGCATCCAGTGCGCATGCGTGAAGCGGTTCCCCCCTTTCTCTTTCCTAGAATACCCTTCCACCAATAGTAGACTTTTGCCCCTGGTTTTCGCCTCCTCTGATCCTCCACCCTCTATATATACCCTTCCTGTTTACCTTTTATATCATTCCATCCTTACTTGATAATGCTGGTTGTCCAGTGAAATGTGTCGTATATCCTGTATCATCATTTACATTTATGTAACCCTGTACCACCATGAATTTTGCTCATCTCCTTCATCTACTTCCTGCCACCCAGCGAAAACTCATCAGAGACCTGGAAACTTTGAATAATAAAATTTCCAATGCAGAAATTGCCATTTCTTTCAACCTCGTATGTATTAAAGAAAATTTTATTACCTGCTTTATATATATATATATATATATATATATATATATATCTATATATATATATATATATATATATATATATATATATATATATATATATATATATATATATATATATATATATATATATATACAACGTGTCAAACCACAGAAATATGCAGATTTCCAAGCCACCCTAGGAGGTACTGCATTTGACTCGTTATTTTTTTAGAGTGGTTTCCCCAGGAGGCCTATATCCACTTTGATGATGAAGGTGGGTAAATGTAGGTGGGTGAATGTCGGTGGGTGAATGTGTGGGTGAATGTCGTGGGTGAATGTCGGTGGGTAAACGAGGGTGGGTGAATGAAGGTGGGTGAATGAAGGTGGGTGAATGAAGCCGGGTGAATGAATGAAGAAGAGAAATGGAGAAGAGAAATGAATGAATCAATGAATGAATGATTGCACATGGCTCCTGACTATAGGACACCTGCATTGTGACGATGGAAAAGGTTGAAGCAGTCGTTGACGTCAATGCAGAGGGCAACCGTGCAAGTCGTGCAGCGGAAGCTTGTGTCCTTGCGAATGCCGTTCATTACTTTGCAGTAATAGCAACGGAGTCGCTTCTTGGCCGGAATCCTCTGCCGAGAATGGTCCAAGGCCCTGTTCAACCGGACATGGTTCAGAACAATAGGACGGGGCCTTGGGACAACTCCAGGTCGAGGTCTCCGGACTCGCACCGCTCCTGCTGCTTCCAGTACTGGTGGCAGTTGGTTGGCAGATTCAAGAGCTGCTTCCCCATCGTCACCAGCAGCAGCTGCAGCAGGTGCTAGTACCACGGGGGGTTGAACCAGGACATAGTTTCCCCCCGGGGCAGCAGCATCAGCAGCAGCATCATCTGGTTCTGGTGGTGGGGAGGGGACATCGAGACGTGGTGCCCTCTCAACGCCTCCACCAGGAGCAGCAACAGGAGAGGGTGGAGTGTTGTCATGAGCAGCAGGGGCTGGGGAGTCTGGATGGTCGTCGTCAGACGACACAGATGATCCACCGGGTTGCCGTTGCCTGCGTGCATGCCTCTGTGGCTCAAGCTGGTCATGCGGCAGATCTTGTGCTCGGTGGACTGGCCTCCCCGACATAGGCCACTCTGCAGGGTTGAAGTGCAGCAAGGAAGTACAGATGTGCTCCTGGAAGCCCAGCAAGGTCATCTTCTTCCTTGGGTAGCACTTCCTGTACAGGACATGGGCGTTGAAGAGGGCCATTTTGATGAAGTAGAAGGTGATCTTCTTCGTCCACTTGACCGTCCTTCGCTGGATGGGGTAGTACTGGACCATCTGGTCGAAGTGATCCACCCCACCCATGTGGATGTTGTAGTCTTCAACGCAAACAGGTTTGAAGACCTCCCTCTGTCCACGACGCCACTTGCCCTGTTGGTCCTTCTCTTTGAAACTGACAAGCTTCGGGATGGTGTCCTGCTTGTGGAAAGTGGACACCATGTTGACGATGCGCTTGTCTCGCCAAAGTAGGACCATGGTTAAGCCGTTGTTCATTGCTAATGTCGCATCGCGTTCAAGCTGATTTGCTTTAGCAATGTCGCACAACCGCTTAGGAGCTCCTCGTACAAGGCGCAGGGTGCCACACACATAGATGTTGTGTGTGAGCATTTGCTGGCACAGGTCAACTGAGTTGTAATAGTTGTCCATGTACAGCCTGTACCCCTGGCCTCTGAAGGACTCCGGGAGACCCTCCACCGTCTCCTGGAGAGATGTACCCGGACCGGTGTAGACCCGAAAGTCCCACACATAGCCAGTCAACGCCTCTGCCAGGATGTACAGCTTGACACCGTACTTCGTCGGCTTCATTGGGTTGTAAACCTTGAATGAAAGGCGACCCTTCCATCCAAGGCTGCCTTCGTCAAGGGACAGCTTTTCGGTGGGGATGTATGCCAGCTTGAAGCCTTCAAGTAGGTATTCCATCACCGTCCGAACCTTCACAAGCCTGTCCTTGTTCTGCCTGCAGACTGCCTTGTTGTTTGAAAGCATGGAAATACTTCAACAAGGCTTGAAACTTAGTCCTACTCATCGTTCTCCGAAATACTGGGTAGTCGTGAAGGTCAGTTGAACGCCAGTAGTGACTCAGAGAAGGAATCTTGGTGATGTCTATGAGGAAGTACAGGCCAAGGAATTTGGCCATTTCCTCCTCACCAAACAGGTGCCAAAGAGCGGCTGCTCCGTCAACGAACTTGGCGTAAGCATTTGTCTCCAATACCAGGTATTGCAGCATCTCCCTTGTGAAGAAGAGCTGGAAGAACTGGAGAGGAGTCACCGGCTTTGGAACCTGCATGCCAGGGGTCCCTGAGAGCAGATCAGGCTGGGGGTCGAAGGGGGTGTCGGTCCAACCGGCATCACGATCGGGGGCAGGATCGCGAGCACGGCCACGACCACCGCGAGGACCACCGCGAGGAACACCTCTGCGGCCCCTGGGCCTACCACCTGCCCCCCTACGGGGACCTGGCCTCCGGCATGGCATAGGTGGTAGGTCGAGGGGTTGAGTGGGGGGGCTTCTGCATCAGATGATGTAGAAGCCGGTGAACCTGGTGCAGCACCAAGTGGTGAAAGGTGTGGAGCTGGTGAACCTGGTGCAGCTGCGCCAGCTGGTGAAAGGTGTGGAGCTGGTGAACCTGGTGCAGCTGTACCAGTTGGTGAATGGTGAAGAGGAAGCCTTTGGGGAAGAAGCTCCTCGATTGCTGCTGGAGGATTCAACGCTGTGCGTGGCACCTCAGCAAAAACCTGAGCACGCACTGCGGCTTCAGCAACCTCACCTCATTTGCGAGGGGGGTGTCCCATGGCATGCGAAGGCGGGGTATTCAAAGTGCCCACAGCAAGTAGCGTAGCAAACAGGTGTGGGCTGCGGGCTGGTGATCCTGCTGGAAGCCAGGATGAGGCACCGCCACGCGAGGTGGATGGAAGAGGTGACGTGGGAAGTTGGGGGAAGTTGGGTGATGGTAGGAGGTAATCGGCGATGTTATGGGGGGGATGAGATGTAGATGGGATGGGATGGGATGTGGATGTGGAGGGGATGGATGGTGGTGGTGGTGGTGGTGGATCCGATGGGGCTGGTTCAGTTGGTGGTTGTGGTGGTGGGTTGTCTGACGTTGCTGGTGGTGGTGGTGGATCGGCCGAGGTGGGGGCGTCGAGGCGGAGTCGCTTGGGCGGAGGTGAAGCCCAATCCTCATCGTCAGACCACTCGTCCGACTCACTCTCGCTCGCCGTCTCATCCGTCGTCGTCATGTCCAGCACCTCATTGACCACATCTTCCAGCTGGGAGTCCCGCAAAGGTTTCTTCTTGTCCGACATGGCAGCTGGCATATGGCGGTAGGCTGGCGTATGGCGGTAGGCTGGCGTATGGTGGTAGGCTGGCGTATGGCGGCAGGCTGGCGTAGTTAGCTTACGATGCTGAAACCAAGAAATGGAAATAAAGGAAAAACGTAATTGACGTTGATAGTTGTCATGACGCAAGTTCGCCATCACTGGATCCATATAACGTTGGTATAGTTCACCATGACATAGTCATAGTTTTGCATTATCCGATTCCAGATGACGTGAGTATAATGGATTCATGACGGTATAGTTCCGCATTTTGTAATTCAAATGGGAGAACACCATGACGTAGTCATAGTATGGCATTATAAGAATATATATATTTATACCTTGGGGCTCTTTGGCCAAACACCCTGGGGAACAAGAACAACACAACAGGGAAGGGGACATGATTGTTTTTGTTATATATATACGCTATATACCTTTACATAAAAAATAAATATAATCAAATAAATCCCAATATATATAAAATAACTATATAAATACTCGATTACGGGCCCTGCCCTTGCTCTGGACATAGGGGGTGGTCCCATTGACACCCTGGGGAACAGGAACAATAAAAAAAAAATATATATATATAATTATAAATAAAATAGATTATAGGCCCTAAAAATATATATAAAATAACTATAAATACTCGATTATGGGCCCTGCCCTTGCTCTGGACATAGGGGGTGGTCCCATTGACACCCTGGGGAACAGGAACAATAACCAAAAAAAATATATAAATGAAACAAAATTATAAACAAAATAAAATGATAGGCCTATAAATAAAATAAATAAAAACAATAATAAATAAAAAAATATATAAAATAACTATAAATACTTGATTATGGGCCCTGCCCTTGCTCTGGACATAGGGGGTGGTCCAATGGACACCCTGGGGAACAGGAACAATAAAAAAAAAAATATATAAATGAAACAAAATTATAAATAAAATAAAATGATAGGCCTATAAATAAAATAAATAAAAACAATAATAAATACAAATATATATAAAATAACTATAAATACTCGATTATGGGCCCTGCCCTTGCTCTGGACATAGGGGGTGGTCCAATGGACACCCTGGGGAACAGGAACAATAAACAAAAAAAAATATATAAATGAAACAAAATAATAAATAAAATAAAATGATAGGCCTATAAATAAAATAAATAAAAACAATAATAAATAAAAATATATATAAAATAACTATAAATACTCGATTATGGGCCCTGCCCTTGCTCTGGACATAGGGGGTGGTCCAATGGACACCCTGGGGAACAGGAACAATAAAAAAAAAATATATATATAAATGAAACAAAATTATAAATAAAACAAAATGATAGGCCTATAAATAAAATAAATAAAAACGATAATAAATAAAAATATATATAAAATATATATAAATACTCGATTATGGGCCCTGCCCTTGCTCTGGACATAAGGGGTGGTCCAATGGACACCCTGGGGAACAGGAACAATAAATACAAATATATATATAAATGAAATTTTTTTATAAATGAAATCAAATATTAGGCCTATAAATAAAATAAATAAAAACAATAATAAATAAAAATATATATAAAATAACTATAAATACTCGATTATGGGCCCTGCCCTTGCTCTGGACATAGGGGGTGGTCCAATGGACACCCTGGGGAACAGGAACAATAACAAAAAATATATATAAATGAAATTTTTTTATAAATAAAATAAAATGTTAGTTCTATAAATAAAATAAATAAAAACAATAATAAATACAAATATATAAAAAATAACTATAAATACTCGATTATGGGCCCTGCCCTTGCTCTGGACATAGGGGGTGGTCCAATGGACACCCTGGGGAACAGGAACAATAACAAAAAATATATATATAAATGAAACAAAATTATAAATAAAATAAAATGATAGGCCTATAAATAAAATAAATAAAAACAATAATAAATACAAATATATATAAAATAACTATAAATACTCGATTATGGGCCCTGCCCTTGCTCTGGACATAGGGGGTGGTCCAATGGACACCCTGGGGAACAGGAACAATAAAAAACAGTATAATATATATATATATATAAATGAAACAAAATTATAAATAAAATAAAATAAAATAAATAAAAAAAATAATAAATAAAAATATATAAAAAATAACTAAAAATACTCGATTATGGGCCCTGCCCTTGCTCTGGACATAGGGGGTGGTCCAATGGACACCCTGGGGAACAGGAACAATAAAAAAAAATATATATAAATGAAACAAAATTATAAATAAAATAAAATGATAGGCCTATAAATAAAATAAATACAAACAATAATAAATAAAAATATATAAAATAACTATAAATACTCGATTATGGGCCCTGCCCTTGCTCTGGACATAGGGGGTGGTCCAATGGACACCCTGGGGAACAGGAACAATAAAAAAAATATATATATAAATGAAACAAAATTATAAATAAATAAAATGATAGGCCTATAAATAAAATAAATAAAAACAATAATAAATAAAAATATATATAAAATAACTATAAATACTCGATTATGGGCCCTGCCCTTGCTCTGGACATAGGGGGTGGTCCAATGGACACCCTGGGGAACAGGAACAATAAAAAAAAATATATATATAAATGAAACAAAATTATAAATGAAATAAAATGATAGGCCTATAAATAAAATAAATAAAAACAATAATACATATAAATATATATAAATTAACTATAAATACTCGATTATGGGCCCTGCCCTTGCTCTGGACATAGGGGGTGGTCCAATGGACACCCTGGGGAACAGGAACAATAAAAAACAGTATAATATATATATATAAATGAAACAAAATTATAAATAAAATAAAATGATAGGCCTATAAATAAAATAAATAAAAACAATAATAAATAAAAATATATATAAAATAACTATAAATACTCGATTATGGGCCCTGCCCTTGCTCTGGACATAGGGGGTGGTCCAATGGACACCCTGGGGAACAGGAACAATAAAAATAAAAATATATATAAATGAAACAAAATTATAAATAAAATAAAATGATAGGCCTATAAATAAAATAAATAAAAACAATAATAAATAAAAATATATATAAAATAACTATAAATACTCGATTATGGGCCCTGCCCTTGCTCTGGACATAGGGGGTGGTCCAATGGACACCCTGGGCTAACAGGAACAATAAAAATATATATATATATAAATGAAACAAAATTATAAATGAAATAAAATGATAGGCCTATAAATAAAATAGTAGGTAGTAGGGGTAGGCAGCCCCGCCCAGGGAAGTACTACCGCCAAGGTTTCGGGAGACTCAGGGAATAGCCTGAATTCCATTTTCTCTCCCAGGCCTTGGTAGCTGGATACATATCTTTCTGCCTCACACATCAGGGGTATCAGGAAAACCCTCTTTATATAACATACACATCCAACTTCACGACATTGCCCTACATCGCTATCCTCTATCCATAAAATACTACTCTTCCCACTACATATCATACATGTAACACCATACACTTACCTTATAAATATGGCAGTACAATTGTTAAGAGCAAACCTGGTGGTCCCTCGGATATCCACCCCCGGCAGGGTTGGGTTATTGACACAGGGCCCTCCCGGTCATCATGCGACTGTGTCAAGAGCATTGCAACGTCCCAAAGCTGCTTGTCAGTACAGCTATTTCTTTAGAATAATAAGGGGACTTCACTCTAACATCAATTCTGTACACCAATTTCTTCAAGCAGAATCCCCTACTCTCCTTTTTTTGACAGAGACTCAAGTAACATCCACATCTGACACATCTAGATTTAATTTTCCAGGTAATCAACTGCTCCCAAATTTCTGACCTAAAGGTGGTGTTGCTTCGCAAAATCTGAAATTGCCCTGGAGGAGGTTACTAGTTTCAATTGTCCCTATTTTGATTATTCTATATACAAATTAATTTCTGCTGGTAAATTTAAATACATATGTTGCATCTACCGTTCCCCAATAACTCCTCCAAGCAAAGTCTTTTTGATTCTCTGTCCTCACAACTCAGTGTCCTCAACTTAAATGCTTCTTCTGAAATCACTGTGTTGGGTGATTTTAATGTCCATAATGTTGAATGGCTCACTCATTCAGCCAGGACTGATGATGCTGGTCTTGAATGTGAGCTATTTGCAGACTCATTTAATCTCATTCAACTAGTCAACCAACCCACTCGTGTACCAGATAATCCTAATCATAATTCCCACCTACTGGACTTATTTTTAACAACCAATTCAGAAAATTATGATGTTTACAGTGGGGTCCCCACTTGGATCTTCTGATCACTGTCTGTTACAGGCCACCTGTCTATCACCTACCACACCTTCCCACTCTGAACCTGTTTTGGTGACTAAATGGCATTACGATAGGGCAGACTGGGAGGGTCTTCAAGGTTTCTTTATTGATATTCCCTGGACCTCTTTCTTTTCTAATGATGCACACTCCACCTTGAGCCACATACAAGATTTTGTAAAAATTGGAATGGAAACTTTTATTCCTCATCAAAAGTACAGTAAAAGATCTAATTCACCTAAATGGTTTGACCATAATTGTGCTAGAGTAACTGAACAAAAAGCAATAGCCTACAATGCATACACAAGATCAAAAACACATGAAGCCTTTAATTACTTTAGAAACATCAGAAATCATGCCAAAACTGTATTAAACCTAACTAAATCAAACTTCTCCATAAGCAGGCAAAAAACTTCTAAATAATCCAAATGATAACAAAATATTTTGGTCTACTCTTAACTCATTCAAATCCAACTTCACTACTGCTTCATCCCTTCCACCATTAAAATCTCCGACTGGCAATCTTGTAAGTGACCCACGAGGTAAAGCTAACCTTCTTGCAGATATTTTCTCCACCAACTCAACCTTAGATGACATAAATCAAGATGTCCCTGTACTTAATTTTAATTCACCTGAATATCCCTCACTTAAGATCCATGTCAAAACTATTTTGCAGAATCTCTCAGTAGATAAGGCTCCTGGTCCAGATGAAATTCCTCCAATAGTACTTAAGAATTGCTCCTTGGTGCTCGCTCCTGTATTGGCAAAAATTTCCGTCTGTACTCATACCTCATGCTTCCCAGTACCCTGGAAAGAAGCAAACATCCATCCAGTTCCTAAAAAAGGTGCCTCTTCAGATCCATCAAACTACAGACCAATAGCTATAACTTCCACTCTTGGCAAAGTTTTTGAAATTATATTAAATAATCACATAATTAAGCATCTGGAGAATAAAATTAATCAGTGATAGGCAATATGGTTTTAGACGATGTCGATCAACTGCAGACATTCTTTGCCTTCTTACGCATCAAATCAACCAAGCTACAGACCAACATGGTGAAACACATACAATAGCACTGGATATATCAAAGGCATTTGATAGAGTCTGGCATCAATCCTTATTGTCGAAGATGTCACACTACGGCCTTGCATCATTAGTTCCACTAATTTCTTCTTATCTTCATAACAGAAAAATACGTGTAATGGTAGATGGCCTTTATTCTCAATTTCACTCAATAAATGCTGGTGTTCCCCAGGGATCAGTTTTGGCCCCAACTCTGTTCCTCATTCATATCAATGATCTCATATCTACCACTCATAATCCAATACATTCCTACGCAGATGACTCAACACTCCACAGTTCCTTCACATTTACCAATTCTTTCACCCAACCCGATCTTATAAATTCAAAAATAAACACTGCAATTTCTCTGAACCAGGACCTTTCTAGAATTAATGAATGGGGACAAGAATCTAGTTTCCTTAATGCACAGAAAACCAAGTACATTCAATTTTCTAACCGACAGAATCTCACTGACTCCCATATATTTTTTAATGATGTAAATATTCCCACTTCCCCTAGTATTGACATTCTCGGTGTAACATTAACTACTAACTTGAGCTGGACACATTATGTTAGAAGCATTGCTAAGAATGCCTCTAAAAAACTGGGACTCCTGTACAGAGTTCGAGAATTCTTCACTGACGAGCAGTTGGCCGTAATATATAAAAGTCATGTGCGCTCTCAGATGGATTACTGTTCCCCTCTGTGGAGTGGAAGTGGAGTGGTTGCATTGAGGCAGTTGGACAAAATTAAAATAAAGCTATTAGATTAATCAATAATCACACAGGACCTTCCTACATTATCCATACGAAGAAATGTTGCATCCCTCGCATTATCCTACAGATATTTTCACAGCATTTGTTCCGTCCAACTTGCTTCAATTGTGCCGCCTCTCCACATCTTTCCCCGTAGAACTAGGGCAGCTGAGAGCGCCCATGAATTTACACTTTCTCCTCCACAATGCAGAACTTCTGCTTATCAGAATTCATTTATCCCCAGACTACTACTCTTTGGAATTCACTTCCCTCGAATTGCTTTCCACAAAACTTACAAACAAATGTTTAAATCCAGTTGTTACAAACATTTTTATGAATGGAGGATGCCTTTAGGCACATGGACCTTTTTGTTTTATCTGTGTTTTTCCTTCCTCCGTTCATTGTCTCTTAAAAAAAAAAAAAAAAAAAAAAAAAAAAAAAAAAAAATAATAAATATAAATATATATAAAATAACTATAAATACTCGATTATGGGCCCTGCCCTTGCTCTGGACATAGGGGGTGGTCCAATGGACACCCTGGGGAACTGGAACAATAAACAAACAAAATGTATAAATGAAACAAATAAAATTATAGCCTATAAATAAAATAAATAAAAACAATAATAAATACAAATATATATAAAATAACTATAAATACTCGATTATGGGCCCTGCCCTTGCTCTGGACATAGGGGGTGGTCCAATGGACACCCTGGGGAACAGGAACAATAACAAAAATATATATATAAATGAAACAAAATTATAAATAAAATAAAATGATAGGCCTATAAATAAAATAAATAAAAACAATAATAAATACAAATATATATAAAATAACTATAAATACTCGATTATGGGCCCTGCCCTTGCTCTGGACATAGGGGGTGGTCCAATGGACACCCTGGGGAACAGGAACAATAAAAAAACAAATATATATAAATGAAACAAAATTATAAATAAAATAAAATGATAGGCCTATAAATAAAATAAATAAAAACAATAATAAATACAAATATATATAAATTAACTATAAATACTCGATTATGGGCCCTGCCCTTGCTCTGGACATAGGGGGTGGTCCAATGGACACCCTGGGGAACAGGAACAATAAAAATAATATATATATATAAATGAAACAAAATTATAAATAAAATAAAATGATAGGCCTATAAATAAAATAAATAAAAACAATAATAAATAAAAATATATATAAAATAACTATAAAAACTCGATTATGGACCCTGCCCTTGCTCTGGACATAGGGGGTGGTCCAATGGACACCCTGGGGAACAGGAACAATACAAATAAAAATATATATAAATGAAACAAAATTATAAATAAAATAAAATGATAGGCCTATAAATAAAATAAATAAAAACAATAATAAATAAAAATATATATAAAATAACTATAAATACTCGATTATGGGCCCTGCCCTTGCTCTGGACATAGGGGGTGGTCCAATGGACACCCTGGGGAACAGGAACAATAAAAAAAAATATATATATAAATGAAACAAAATTATAAATGAAATAAAATGATAGGCCTATAAATAAAATAAATAAAAACAATAAAAAATATAAATATATATAAATTAACTATAAATACTCGATTATGGGCCCTGCCCTTGCTCTGGACATAGGGGGTGGTCCAATGGACACCCTGGGGAACAGGAACAATAAAAAACAGTATAATATATATATATAAATGAAACAAAATTATAAATAAAATAAAATGATAGGCCTATAAATAAAATAAATAAAAACAATAATAAATAAAAATATATATAAAATAACTATAAATACTCGATTATGGGCCCTGCCCTTGCTCTGGACATAGGGGTGGTCCAATGGACACCCTGGGGAACAGGAACAATAAAAATAAAAATATATATAAATGAAACAAAATTATAAATAAAATAAAATGATAGGCCTATAAATAAAATAAATACAAACAATATATAGTATAAAATAACTATAAATACTCGATTATGGGCCCTGCCCTTGCTCTGGACATAGGGGGTGGTCCAATGGACACCCTGGGTTAACAGGAACAATAAAAATATATATATATATAAATGAAACAAAATTATAAATGAAATAAAATGATAGGCTTAAAAAAAATAGTAGGTAGTAAGGGTGTAGGCAGCCCCGCCCAGGGAAGAGTACTACCGCCAAGGTTTCGGGAGAATCAGGGAATGTCCGTATTCCATTTTCTCTCCCAGGCCTTGGTAGCTGGATACATTCTTTCTCTTTCTGCCTCACACATCAGAGGTATCAGGAAAAACCCTCTTTATTATAAATAACACATCCAACCTTCACGACATTGCCCTACACTCGCTATCCTCTATCCATAAAAACTACTCTTCCGCCCACGACTACATATCATGACATGTAACAACCATACACTTACCTTATAAATATGGCAGTACAATTTGGTTAAGAGCAAAAACCTGGTGGTACCTCGGATATACCACCCCCGCGGCAGGTGTTGGTTTATTGACACAGGGCCCTCCCGGTTCCGTCATCATGCGACTGTGTCAAAGAGCATTGCAACGGTCCCCAAAGCTGCTTGTCATACAGCTATTTCTTTAGTATATAAGGGGACTTCACTCTAACATCCATTCTGTGACACCAATTTCTTCAAGCAGAATCCCCTACTATCCTTTTTTTTGACAGAGACTCAAGTAACATCCACATCTGGACCATCTAGAGTAATTTTCCAGGTTATCAACTGCTCCAAAATTTCATACCTAAAGGTGGTATGTATGGCTTCGCAAACTCGGCGAAATTGCCTGGAGAGGTACTAGTTTTTTCAATTTGGTGCCCTATTTTGATTAGTCCTCTATACAAATTAATTTCTGTTGGTAAATTTAAATACATATGTATGCATCTTACCGTTCCCCAAATACTCCTCCCCAGAGCAAAGTCTTTTTTTTGATCTCACAATCCTCAAACTCAGTGTCCTCAACTTAAATGCTTCTTCTGAATCACATGTTGGGTGATTTTATGTCCATAATGTTGAATGGCTCACGCATTCAGCCCAGGACTGATGATGCTGGTCTTGAATGTGAGCTATTGCATACTCATTTAATCTCATTCAAACTAGTCAACCAACCCACTAGTGTACCCAGATAATCCTAATCATAATTCCCCAACCTACTGGGACTTATTTTTAACAACCAATTCAGAAACTTATGATGTATACAGTGAGGTCCCCACTTGGATCTTCTGATCACTGTCTGATACAGGCCACCTGTCTATCACCTACCAACCACCTTCCCACTCTGAACCTGTTTGCGGACTAAATGGCATTACGATAGGGCAGACTGGGAGGGTCTTCAAGGTGTTCTTATTGATATTCCCTGGCCCTCTCTCTTTTCTAATGATGCACACTCCCCCCTGACCCACATACAAGATTTTGTAAAAATTGGAATGGAAACTTTTATTCCTCATCAAAAGTACAGTAAAAGATCTAATTCACCTAAATGGTTTGACCATAATTGTGCTAGAGTAACTGAACAAAAAGCAATAGCCTACAATGCATACACAAGATCAAAAACACATGAAGCCTTTAATTACTTTAGAAACATCAGAAATCATGCCAAAACTGTATTAAACCTAACTAAATCAAACTTTCTCCATAAGCAGGCAAATAAACTTCTAAATATATCCAAATGATAACAAAATATTTTGGTCTACTCTTAACTCATTCAAATCCAACTTCACTACTGCTTCATCCATTCCACCATTAAAATCTCCGACTGGCAATCTTGTAAGTGACCCACGAGGTAAAGCTAACCTTCTTGCAGATATTTCTCCACCAACTCAACCTTAGATGACATAAATCAAGATGTCCCTGTACTAATTTTAATTCACCTTAAATTCCCTCACTTAAGATCCACACCAGACATGTCAAAACTATTTTGCAGAATCTCTCAGTAGATAAGGCTCCTGTCCAGATGAAATTCCTCCAATAGTACTTAAGAATTGCTCCTTGGTGCTCGCTCCTGTATTGGCAAAAATTTCCGTCTGTGTACTCATACCTCATGCTTCCCAGTACCCTGGAAAGAAGCAAACATCCATCCAGTTCCTAAAAAGGTGCCTCTTCAGATCCATCAAACTACAGACCAATAGCTATAACTTCCACTCTTGGCAAAGTTTTTGAAATTATATTAAATAATCACATAATGAAGCATCTTGAGAATAATAAATAATCAGTGATAGGCAATATGGTTTTAGACGATGTCGATCAACTGCAGACATTCTTTGCCTTCTTACGCATCAAATCAACCAAGCTACAGACCAACATGGTGAAACACATACAATAGCACTGGATATATCAAAGGCATTTGATAGAGTCTGGCATCAATCCTTATTGTCGAAGATGTCACACTACGGCCTTGCATCATTAGTTCCACTAATTTCTTCTTATCTTCATAACAGAAAAATATGTGTAATGGTAGATGGCCTTTATTCTCAATTTCACTCAATAAATGCTGGTGTTCCCCAGGGATCAGTTTTGGCCCCAACTCTGTTCCTCATTCATATCAATGATCTCATATCTACACTCATAATCCATACATTCCTACGCAGATGACTCAACACTCCACAGTTCCTTCACATTTACCAATTCTTTCACCCAACCCGATCTTATAAATTCAAAAATAAACACTGCAATTTCTCTGAACCAGGACCTTTCTAGAATTAATGAATGGGGACAAGAGAATCTAGTTTCCTTTAATGCACAGAAAACCAAGTACATTCAATTTTCTAACCGACAGAATCTCACTGACTCCCATATATTTTTTAATGATGTAAATATTCCCACTTCCCCTAGTATTGACATTCTCGGTGTAACATTAACTACTAACTTGAGCTGGACACATTATGTTAGAAGCATGCTAAGAATGCCTCTAAAAAACTGGGACTCCTGTACAGAGTTCGAGAATTCTTCACTGACGAGCAGTTGGCCGTAATATATAAAAGTCATGTGCGCTCTCAGATGGATTACTGTTCACCTCTGTGGGGTGGAAGTGGAGTGGTTGCATTGAGGCAGTTGGACAAAATTCAAAATAAAGCTATTAGATTAATCAATAACCCTGCAATCACACAGGACCTTCCTACATTAGCCATACGAAGAAACGTTGCATCCCTTGCATTATTCTACAGATATTTTCACAGCAATTGTTCCGAGGAACTTGCTTCAATTGTGCCGCCTCCGCACATCTTTCCCCGTAGATCTAGGGCAGCTGAGAGCGCCCATGAATTTACACTTTCTCCTCCACAATGCAGAACTTCTGCTTATCAGAATTCATTTATCCCCAGAGCTACTACTCTTTGGAATTCACTTCCCTCGAATTGCTTTCCACAAACTTACAATCAACAAATGTTTAAATCCAGTTGTTACAAACATTTTATGAATGGAGGATGCCTTTAGGCACATGGACCTTTTTGTTTTATCTGTGTTTTTCCTTCCTCCGTTCATTGTCTCTTAAAAAAAATAAAAAATAAAAAAAAATAAAATAAAAAAAATAATAAATATAAATATATATAAAATAACTATAAATACTCGATTATGGGCCCTGCCCTTGCTCTGGACATAGGGGGTGGTCCAATGGACACCCTGGGGAACAGGAACAATAAACAAACAAAAATATATAAATGAAACAAAATGATAAATAAAATTAAATGATAGGCCTATAAATAAAATAAATAAAAACAATAATAAATACAAATATATATAAAATAACTATAAATACTCGATTATGGGCCCTGCCCTTGCTCTGGACATAGGGGGTGGTCCAATGGACACCCTGGGGAACAGGAACAATAACAAAAAATATATATATAAATGAAACAAAATTATAAATAAAATAAAATGATAGGCCTATAAATAAAATAAATAAAAACAATAATAAATACAAATATATATAAAATAACTATAAATACTCGATTATGGGCCCTGCCCTTGCTCTGGACATAGGGGGTGGTCCAATGGACACCCTGGGGAACAGGAACAATAACAACAAATATATATATAAATGAAACAAAATTATAAATAAAATAAAATGATAGGCCTATAAATAAAATAATAAAAACAATAATAAATACAAATATATATAAATTAACTATAAATACTCGATTATGGGCCCTGCCCTTGCTCTGGACATAGGGGGTGGTCCAATGGACACCCTGGGGAACAGGAACAATAAAAATAATATATATATATATAAATGAAACAAAATTATAAATAAAATAAAATGATAGGCCTATAAATAAAATAAATAAAAACAATAATAAATAAAAATATATATAAAATAACTATAAAAACTCGATTATGGGCCCTGCCCTTGCTCTGGACATAGGGGGTGGTCCAATGGACACCCTGGGGAACAGGAACAATACAAATAAAAATATATATAAATGAAACAAAATTATAAATAAAATAAAATGATAGGCCTATAAATAAAATAAATAAAAACAATAATAAATAAAAATATATATATAAAATAACTATAAATACTCGATTATGGGCCCTGCCCTTGCTCTGGACATAGGGGGTGGTCCAATGGACACCCTGGGGAACAGGAACAATAAACAAAAAAAATATATACATGAAACAAAATTATAAATAAAATAAAATGATAGGCCTATAAATAAAATAAATAAAAACAATAATAAATAAAAATATATATAAAATAACTATAAATACTGGATTATGGGCCCTGCACTTGCTCTGGACATAGGGGGTGGTCCAATGGACACCCTGGGGAACAGGAACAATAACAAAAAAAAAAAATATATATATATATATATATATATATATATATATATATATAAATGAAACAAAATTATAAATAAAATAAAATGATAGGCCTATAAATAAAATAAATAAAAACAATAATAAATAAAAAATATATATAAAATAACTATAAATACTCGATTATGGGCCCTGCCCTTGCTCTGGACATAGGGGGTGGTCCAATGGACACCCTGGGGAACAGGAACAATACAAAAAAAAATATATAAAAAAAAAATATTCGATAGGAAAATTGACAGAAAGTGATTTAGAAATGTGCAGTACATTAAATAGTCAATTTCTTTCCGTTTTCACTAATGAAAATTTGGCACAGTTTCCAGAAGTCCGTAAGGTATACAGCGATAGTATAGAAAATAGGTTAAGTACGGTTACTATAAGTAGAAATGATGTGGTTAAGGAAATTGACAGACTGAAACCTCATAAATCGCCTGGTCCTGATGAGGTATATGCTAGAGTATTAAAAGAATGCAGAGATGAGTTAAGTTATCCATTAACATTTCTATTTAACAAGTCATTAGAAACAGGTATAGTTCCAGAAGCTTGGAAGCTTGCAAATGTAGTTCCGATCTTCAAAATAGGTGATAAATCAATAGCATCCAATTACCGTCCCATTAGTCTCACTTCAATCATAGGAAAACTACTAGAGTCAATTATTGCTAGGAAAATGAGAAACCACTTAGAAACATTTAACTTAACCCTTTCACGCACATATGACGCAGAGGTTGCCAGATTAGCAATAATTAATAGAGTTCTCTCACTCTTATAATTACCTTTCCAAAATTAGTTTTCTGCTCACAGCTAACTCAAAGACAACTGCAGAGGTTGAAGTAACTAAACTAATGGTTTCTAAATACCCCTGATGGTAACAAAGGCTTTAAAGTATCCCTAATCGGCTCAAAATCGCGTCATATGTCGGAGAGGGTTAATCAATTCTTCTCAGCATGGATTCACTCAGGGACGGTCTTGCCTTACTAATTTGCTTAGTTTTTTCTCAGAGGTATATGAAGCAGTAGATAATGACAAGTCATATGATATTATATATTTAGATTTCAGTAAAGCTTTCGACAGAGTCCCTCATGAGAGATTGATGAGAAAGGTTGAGGCACATGGAATAGGTTGGGCGTTGTTAGGATGGATTAGGTCATGGCTAATTGGTAGGAAGCAGAGAGTCAGCATAAATGGTACCAAGTCAGAATGGGGAGCAGTCAAAAGTGGTGTCCCCCAGGGATCGGTATTAGGTCCCCTGTTGTTTCTTATATACATAAATGACCTAGATTTAGGTATAACTAGTAGGATAAGTAAATTCGCAGACGATACTAAAATAGGGAGATCAATTGATTCAGATAGCGATATAGAGTGCCTCCAAAGGGATCTAGATACCTTACATGAATGGTCAGTAAATTGGCAGATGAAGTTTAACATTGACAAATGCAAGGTATTAAAGATAGGGAAGATGCAAACAAATGTTAAATATAAACTAGCTAATTTAGAATTAGAAAATTCAGACTGCGAGAAAGATCTAGGTGTGTTTGTTAGCAATGATTTGAAGCCTAGAAAACAGTGTATAAGCGTTCGTAATAAGGCAAACAGGATTCTCGGGTTCATCTCTAGGAGTGTGAGTAACAGAACTGCTGATGTTATCTTAAAACTTTACTTGTCATTAGTGAGACCCCATATGGATTATGCTGTCCAATTTGGTGTCCTTATTACAGAATGGACATAGATTCATTGGAGAGAGTACAGCGTAGAATGACAAAAATGATCCATAATATTAGAAATCTTTCGTATGAAGAAAGGTTGAAGAAATTAGGTTTACATTCGTTAGAGAGACGCAGAGTTAGAGGGGATATGATAGAGGTGTTCAAGTGGGTTAGTGGGATTAACAAAGGGGACATGACAAATGTACTAAAGCTCAGTGATAGCGAAAGAACTCGTACCAATGGTTTCAAATTAGATAAATTTCGTTTCAGAAAAGATATAGGCAAGTATTGGTTTGGTAACAGAGTTGTAGATGGGTGGAATGGACTACCAAGTGCTATAGTGGGATCTAAAACTGTAGGGAGCTTTAAGATAAAATTGGATAAGCATATGGACGAGAAGGGTTGGGTGTGAAGGGGGATCAGCCGGGTTGGGCCAATCAGCGCTCTGCAGACCTCCATAATCCTGCGTTAATCTCTAACCGTTTTGGTAAGATGATCCTCAGGGTATTAGAGTGTGAAGCCTATAATTGGGCTTTGTAATGAATTGGGGTTGTGTGGGACAGGGATCTGCCTTGCTTAGGCCAATCGGCTTTCTGCAGACTCCCATTTTCTTATTTTCTTATGTACTTATATATATATATATATATATATATATATATATATATATATATATATATATATATAAATGAAACAAAATTATAAATATAATAAAATGATAGGCCTATAAATAAAATAAATAAAAACAATAATAAATAAAAATATATATAAAATAACTATAAATACTCGATTATGGGCCCTGCCCTTGCTCTGGACATAGGGGGTGGTCCAATGGACACCCTGGGGAACAGGAACAATTAAAAATATATATATATATGAAACAAAATTATAAATAAAATAAAATCATAGGCCTATAAATAAAATAAATAAAAACAATAATAAATAAAAAATATATAAAATAACTATAAATACTCGATTATGGGCCCTGCCCTTGCTCTGGACATAGGGGGTGGTCCAATGGACACCCTGGGGAACAGGAACAATACACAAAAACAATATATAAATAAAAAAAAATTATAAATAAAAAAAAATTATAGGCCTATAAATAAAATAAATAAAAACAATAATAAATAAAAATATATATAAAATAACTATAAATACTCGATTATGGGCCCTACCCTTGCTCTGGACATAGGGGGTGGTCCAATGGACACCCTGGGGAACAGGAACAATAAAAAAAAAAATATATATAAATGAAACAAAATTATAAATAAAATAAAATTATAGGCCTATAAATAAAATAAATAAAAACAATAATAAATAAAAATATATATAAAATAACTATAAATACTTGATTATGGGCTCTGCCCTTGCTCTGGACATAGGGGGTGGTCCAATGGACACCCTGGGGAACAGGAACAATAACCAAAAAAAATATATAAATGAAACAATTATAAATAAAATAAAATGATAGGCCTATAAATAAAATAAATAAAAACAATAATAAATACAAATATATAAAATAACTATAAATACTCGATTATGGGCCCTGCCCTTGCTCTGGACATAGGGGGTGGTCCAATGGACACCCTGGGGAACAGGAACAATAAAAAAAAAAAAAAAAAAAAAAAAATATATATATATATATATATATATATATATATATATATATATATATAAATGAAACAATTATAAATAAAATAAAATGATAGGCCTATAAATAAAATAAATAAAAACAATAATAAATACAAATATATATATAATAACTATAAATACTCGATTATGGGCCCTGCCCTTGCTCTGGACATAGGGGGTGGTCCAATGGACACCCTGGGGAACAGGAACAATAAAAAAAAAAAAATATATATATATATATATATATATATATATATATATATATATATATATATAAATGAAACAAAATTATAAATAAAATAAAATGATAGGCCTATAAATAAAATAAATAAAAACAATAATAAATACCCCCCTGGGGGTTAGGGAATAGAATATGCCCCACGTGCCTTCTGCGTGTCGTAAGAGGCGACTAAAGAGGTTGGGTCGGTGGGCTTGCGACCCCCACCCGGAAAAAATATCGAAGCAAGGAAAAACGAACGAACAGCCTCGGATGCGGACGGAACCAACGTTGACGAACCACGACCGACTAAGGACATGCCTTCGGACATTCTGAGAATGGCTACGTGGAATGTTAGTGGCATGAATGATGGCACAAAAGAGAGAGAGGTTCTGGAAGTGTTAGTGAATGCCAGGCTGGATGTATGTGGAATGACAGAGACCAAATGGAAAGGTTCAGATGTGAGAGAGTGGGAGTGTGGAATGGGTGTGTGTGCTGGAGTGAGTGAAGGAACAGCGAGAGAAGGTGCATGTTTGTTTGTAAGTAGCAAATGGAAGGAATGTGTAAGAGAGTATGGGTCTGTGGGTTCAAGGATTGTGTGGGTGAGAATGAAAGTAGGAATACAAACGTGGGTGATTGTATGCGTGTATGCCCCGACAGAGGATATACTTGAAAGAAAGAAAGAGGAGTTCTGGATGAATGTGGAGGCGTGCCTGGAGAAGTTTGACAAGAACGAAAGAATATTTCTGATTGGGGATATGAATGGTAAGGTGGGTGATAGGAAAGTTGAGGGAGTGGTGGGAGGGTGGGGGGTACCATCAGAGGTGAATGGGAATGGTAGTGCATTTGTGGACGTATGTGTGGGGAGGAGGCTGTGGATAGCCAACACCTTCTTCCGACACAGAATGATCCACAGGTACACGTGGAAACGGATGTTGACGATGAAGGATAAGACAGTGGTGGAACGAAAGTCATTGATTGATTATGTATGTGTGGATGAACGAATGAAGAAATCTGTGATGGATGCTAGGGTGTATAGGGGTATTGGAGGGGGTCTGTCTGATCATTATGTAGTGGTAGCTAAGGTTAGGATACAAAAGAAGTGGGTGAGGAGAGCGGGAGGGAGGCGAGAGGAGGGTGGAATGGTGAGGAGGGTGGAGAGGTTGCAGGAGGAGGAAATCAGGGAGGAGTACAGGAGAGCAGTGGAAAGACGACTAGGTGGGTTCGACCTGGAAGTTATGGAGGAAGTGGAGGAGATGAGCAAGGTGTTTAAGGATGAGATCTGTGCAGCATGTGAGGAGGTGTGTGGAGTGAGGAGAAGAGGGAGGGGAGTGAAAGGTACAGCATGGTGGACAGAAGAGGTAAGAATAGCTGTGGAAGAAAAGAAGAAAGCATATAGAGAGTGGTTGGGTAGTAGAGGGAATGAAGATTCCGAGAGACAGAAACGAGCGAGGTACGTGGAGAGTAAGAGGGTGGTGAAGAGAGTAGTGAAGGAAAGTAAGAGAAGAGTAGATGAGGAATTTGGAAGGAATCTGAGTGTAAAATGGAGGGAGAGTAAGAAACTGTTCTGGAAAGAAGTCAAGAAAGTTAGGGAAGGTAGCAAGGGAAACAGTAAGGGTGTGAAAGATAAGAATGGGAGAATGCTAGCCGAGAAGCAAGAGAGAGAGTCGAAAGATGGAGGGAGTACTTCAGTGAGTTGCTAAATGAAAGGAATGAAGAGCCAGCAAACATAGCTGGATATGGTATGGGAGGGAGAAGAAGAGAAGTAGTGGAGGAGGAGGTGGGGATCAGGAGGTCAGAAGTGTGGGAAGCCATGAAAAGAGTGAAGTTGGGGAAAGCACCAGGAACAGATGGAGTGTGTGGGGAAATGTTGAGGTATGGTGGTGAGATAGTGATAGAATGGGTATGGAAAATGTGCAAAACTAGCATGGGAGAAGGGGAGTGCACCCGATGACTGGAAGACTGGCATAATAGTCCCCCTATATAAGGGCAAAGGGGAAAGAGGAGTGTGTGGTAACCACCGAGGAATATGTCTTCTAAGCGTAGTAGGGAAGGTATACAGTAGGGTAGTGATTGAGAGAGTGAGAGTGAGAACGGAGAAATGGATAGGCGACGAGCAGGGAGGTTTTTAGGAAGGGAAGAGGATGTGTAGATCAGATTTTTACCCTGAATTGTGTTGTGGAGAAGTATCTGGAGAAGCAACAAAAGGTGTATGTTGCCTTTATGGACTTGGAGAAGGCCTATGACAGAGTGGATAGAGAAGGTTTGTGGAAAGTACTTAGAATATACGGAGTAGAGGGCAAGTTGCTGAAAGCAGTGAAGAGCATGTATGAGGGTGCAAAGGCGGCAGTACGTGTGGAGAGTGAGCAGAGCGAGTTCTTTGACCTGAATGTTGGTTTGAAACAGGGGTGTGTGATGTCCCCGTGGTTGTTTACTGTATATATGGATGGAGTTATGAAAGAAATACTATCAAGAGCAGTGGATGTTGGTGTATCGCTGAAAAGGGAGGGAATTGAGTGGAAGCTACCTATACTGCTGTTTGCGGATGATACAGTTCTGATGAGTGATAATGAATGGGAGTTGCAGGGTCTGGTAAATGAGTTTGGAACAGTGTGCGAAAAACGGAATTTGAAGGTAAATACGGGGAAGAGCAAGGTTATGGTCTTCGAAAGGGGTGAAGTCACAGAGTGTGAGGTGAAGCTGAACGGTCAGGCTATGGAGATCGTCAACTCTTTTAAGTATCTGGGCAGTGTGTTGAGTAAAGATGGGACTATGGATGAAGAGGTGCGGGAGAGGGTACAACAGGGGAAGAGGGTTGTAGGAACGCTAAAAGCAGTAACAAGAAATAGGGTGGTCAGTATGGAAGTGAAGAAGTCCTTGCATGACAGTGTGGTAATCCCGACACTGACTTACGGAAGCGAAGCATGGACGTTGGTTGAGAGACTCAGACCAAGAGTGAGAGCAGTGGAAATGAATTACTTAAGGAGTGCGTGCGGAGTTACATGGAGGGATAGACAGACTAATGAGGAAGTAAGAAGGAGGTGTGGTGTGGAGGTAGATGTGCTGGAAAGTGTGAAAAGGAACAACTTGAGATGGTTCGGCCATATGGAACGTATGGAAAGCGAGAGAATGACTAAGAGGGTGTACGAGAGCGAGGTGGAGGGACAGAGGGGGAGAGGTAGACCGAATATGAGGTGGAAGGATGGAGTGAGGAAGTACATGAACGAAGGCGGTGCTGGTTGGGGGGAGGGGCGTCGACTGACTGGGGACAGAGGTGCATGGGGGCGGTTCGTTCGTGGCCACCTCTTCGGGGATCACGGCGTCAGGCAATAGATAGATAGATAGAATAATAAATAAAAATATATATTAAATAACTATAAATACTCGATTATGGGCCCTGCCCTTGCTCTGGACATAGTGGGTGGTCCAATGGACACCCAGGGGAACAGGAACAATAAACAAAAAAATATGTAAATGAAAAAAATTTATAAATAAAATAAAATGATATAAATAAAATAAATAAATAAAACTTATAATAAATCACAATAAAGAAAAATAGGCCTATATATAAAATAACAATAGAAATACTCGAATATATATATATATATATATATATATATATGGGGAGGTGTGGCAGAGTGGTCTAGCCACTGGTCTGGTAATCCAATGGACCCGGGTTCGAATCCCAATATGTCAATGGGAAGATATTATTGGGATGGAATTTGTGCTGTACCTAGTTTCAGTGCATTACCACAGCACACCGAAATGCCAAAACAAAATACCCTCATTGTTCCCTGATTAAATAGCACTGTATGAATATTCCCATATTCAAAATATGCTACAGGGGGGCAATGCCTAGTGAGTTACTTGCTCAATAGGTGGCGTTCTAAGAGTGAGGGTCCGAGCCTGGGGAGTGAGACTGTGGGGCGCGGGGGCGAGGCAGTTTCAGAGATGGAGTTGGGTTCGAGCTGTGAAATAGGTGCTTCGCATGTCTCACTCCCTAGGCTGGAACAAGACCTCACGGGCCTCACCGTGTTCAGCGGTAGAGTGTAAAGGCTATCAGCCTATGCCCGAGAGGGAGTAGTTGGAATATAGAAAAAAAAAAAAAAAAAAAAAATATATATATATATAAGAACATAAGAACATAAGAAAATGGGAGTCTGCAGAAAGCCGATTGGCCTAAGCAAGGCAGATCCCTGTCCCACACAACCCCAATTACAAAGCCCAATTATAGGCTCAACACTCTAATACACTGAGGATCATCTTACCAAACCGGTTAGAGATTAACGCAGGATTACGGGGGTCTGCAGAGCGCTGATTGGCCCAACCCGGCTGATCCCCCTTCACACCCAACCCTTCTCGTCCATATGCTTATCCAATTTTTCTTAAAGCTCCCTATGTTCTTGATCCCACTATATCACTTGGTAGCCTATTCCACCCATCTACAACTCTGTTACCAAACCAATATTTGCCTATATCTTTTCTGAAACGAAATTTATCTAATTTGAAACCATTGGTACGAGTTCTTTCGCTATCACTGAGCTTTAGTACATTTGTCATGTCCCTTTGTTAATCCCACTAACCCACTTGAACACCTCTATCATATCCCCTCTAACTCTGCGTCTCTCTAACGAATGTAAACCTAATTTCTTCAACCTTTCTTCATACGGAAAATTTCTAATATTATGGATCATTTTTGTCATTCGCTGAATTCTCTCCAATGAATCTATGTCCATTCTATATATATATATTGTATGTTATATTATATATATATATATATATGTATATATATATATATATATATATATATATATATATATATATATATATATATATATAAAATAAAGATAGGCCTAGCCCAAGCCTAAACATATAAAATATCCCAGTTGTGAGGAAAAGGTAAAAGGGCAAGGAGTGCTGACCCGCCGTGGGCAAGTAATTATGGGATTAGCTTAGGTACTTTACCAAGACATCGGTGGCTGTCCAAAGGTTCACTGCTGTAGTGTAGTGTACAGTGGCGCATGAAAGTCTTGTATTTTTTATGCCAGGCTATTTACTGTGACATATTTGTACTTTCTGTGACATTTTTGTCTAAAAAATGTGTTTATTATCTATCCACACTTCACTGTTAGTTACTTCACTCAAATAAAACTGTATATTCACTAAAAATTGCCCAAATTGGGCATAAAATAATGCCAAAAATGGGCAAAACACAACTATATTTCGTAATTACAGCTTTATTATACTTCGTATGTAGTATTTATTCATACATATATTGGTCTTTCCAGCGAAAATGAATGTTTTAGGGCAATATATATACGACACACACGTATAGCCTAGCTTACATTCGTAATCACAAACCTAACATAAGTTAGGAATGTGACTACGAATGCTTACTACACTAACCCTACGAATATGATATAAATAATATTATTATTCACAGTTCACAACACTTCCACTGGGTCCCTTCTACCCGCCTAAAAAGCACATGGCTGGCTATGGAGAGGCGAACAACGAGGCACAGAGTCACAAATCACGAGTTATATACATAAATTATAAATAGATAGCCACAAATTGATGATACACTGCCTCTTAGTACATAAATAATCAAGATTTGCCCGCCTGAAACCCGCTCCATGGCGGGCAATGGAGGCGAGATGAGATTTAAAGGTCCGGGAGTACTACCTCACAGACTGGTGGCCGGCTCACAACTGGTGAAACAAAGCCCCGCACTCCTCACACAGGGACGCTACGGGGTTGCCAGATATTTAATTTTGTAGCTTACTGATGGCTAACTTACCAGCCAAAAATGCGTCCAAATCGCGTCATAAACTTATTTACCACAAATATTTCTAACTTACAGGTGGCATTATGACGCGATTGCGTCATACGACCACTCTTCGAGGGGTGGCGTTATGACGCGATCGCGTCCTAAAAATGCGAGAGGGTATTAACCAACGCATCTTCGTATATTTTATTCTCGATAGTTGATTGTTTCATTATAATATATAAGATGTAAGTCTAGTGAGAGCGGGAAGAGACGAGCGGGAGAGAGAGACCGGCTTGGGACGTTGCTTCGCGCGGAGAGACCAGCTTGGGATGAGCCTGAAGCGCTGCAACATGCATTTGATTGCAACGTTAGGCTTAGTTTCGACTCACGCACAGGGTAGAGGATTTTGACCAGGCAACTGTGTTGAGTGTTGCCTAGCCTGGGATGTATTCTGCATGCCTAGGGGGGGGGGGGGTCCAGACAGATTCAAGACTCAGAGCTCACCTCTTTGTCGTACCCTTCGGACCCCCTTGATATCTATCCCTCTCAACCCCACTATGAAACGTTCTCTCTTACTTTGTATACCTTCTTTCCACTACTTCACCAATCTATTTAATTATCCCATCCCCTTGATAGACCTTATATCTATTATTGTATTAACGACGAGCTCTCAGATAACTAGATAGGATTTTGGGCCTTATGCAGGGATGTAATTGTTAATGAGACCTAGGAAGCTTTTTTGTTGTCTCATATTTCGTGGTTTCATGCTTGCTAGTGTGTTCTTGTGTCAGGTTAGCAGGGGCTAGACCGGAGGGGAGGCTTTTTGCGATCCTTTAAGTAAAGTCTGCTGGTGCGAGTCCCGTGGACCCGCACGACTTTACTAGGATACCTGTGGGAGTCTGGGGGCATTTTCTTGTCTGTGTCCCTGTGTGTCTAGCGTTGTGTTGTGTGAGGGCCATTGCCTAGTCCACTCAGCACTGCGCTAGCATGTCTTGCTTTTGTTTTAGGGTCGCCAGGAGAGAGTCAGATACCTGCGATCTGAGTCTCTCAAGAGAGCACTCTTTCAATTAGAGTAATTTGGCGCACAGACCTGGGAACGTCCCTAGGCTAGAGCAGGTGGCTCAGCCCGGGTATCCGAAGCCTATATCCTTCCGGCTAGACCTCTGCCACCTGGCAGATTAACAGCTAGGGGTTTATTATCTCTGTATGCTTGTTATTGTGCCACAGTTTACCATTTTTGCGAGCATTGTGAGTCAGGGTGTGGCTTAGAGACTCTGTCCGAGCAGGCTTGCCTGACTAAGAGTGAGAAGCACACCTGTATGTGGTTATGTTGCAAGTTGCTGCCTTTATTTAATTATACCTATGCCATTATACACTGTATGGCCTATCACTAGTATTTATTCCTGCTTATGAGTTAAGAGTTCTCTAAATCCGTAACGTACTTTCTTTGCTAAGCATCAGATCCTACAGTAGCCGCATGCAGTTTAGAAACCCGCATCTTGTCTACCTGTACGATGTTTTGAGGACTGTTTGCCTTCACCTTCTTTCACGCAGGGGTGATTAGTCGTATTAATTAACGTAACGTTAAATGTACTTTCTTCTAGTTTGTTATTAAATTGTTTCTGCAATTTAATTCCGTTATCTATCTTTTCCTTGAAGCTTTAAGTCAACTTAATTGTGTGATCTTTTATATAGCCTGCTTGACTATCAGCAGTCTATAGTGCGTGCACCCTGTAACCGAGTCATAGGATACCTCGTTGTCCAGGCAGGACTCTTGACGGTTTAGGGTGGTTTGTTGCCTGGGTTTATAGATAAGGGTTGGATCTAGCGTTTTCCGTTGTTGCTTGTTGCCGCATACCTAGTCCAATAGAAAGAGCCCAGTGTTTATATATCCCAGGACGTAACAAATGGGGACCTTGCATAGGATTTACTGAACAGAGGAATATAGTGGTCATTTGTTTTGAGATTCCTTATGATTAGAGGAATACAGTGGACATAGAGTTTTTTTGGAGCAACCAATATAACACATTAAAGACTTTAAATAACATTAGTATATACATACTTGCATAGGAGATAAGGCACATTCTATAACCGTGATAATTACTGCAGTACACAAACATGTCTAATACATCAGAACACAGTGATGGGTCAGGTCACGATACGGGCTCGGAGGTAGAAAGACCTGTGGTGTGGCTAGTCGATAGCGAGGAGGGTGGTAGAAGATTTTTAGAGGTGCCCCTTACCGCTGCCAGGGTGTTGAAGCTGAATAAGTATGGCTTAAAGTGTGTGGCAGGTCTTCAGGGTCACCAGGGTTTAAGTGGCATGAGGAAAGATCAGCTGAGGACTTTGATATTGGGTTTAGAAGGGAGAGACCTGGGTGGAGAGGCGACTGGGGGTTCCGGTCCCCAGCCCCCCCTCCACTCTACCCCCATATCAAACGTCAGGGTGCCTGAATTTAGTATATACCCCCAAGTTGATGGTCAATGGCAGCGTGGAATTCAATCACAGGGACCCTCTCCATTAAATGCACCTTCCCCTCCTCAAGGGTTGACTCCAGATTTGTTGTTTCGGCTTGAGATGGCCAAGGTTGAGGCCGCCGAAAGACAGGTTAGAGTTCAGGTTGAGGCTGCCGAGAGACAGGCTAGTGTGCAGGCTGAGGCTGCAGAGAGAACAGCTATACGAGAGGCTGAACTGCAGGCAGTCTACCAGGTATCGGGCTGACAGGGATCTGGAGAGATCTCGAGTGGAGGTAACAGGGCGAAATATTGGGGGAGGTAACAGACATCGGGACCAATCATTGTCGCACCTGCTTAAACTAGTTCCTGTGTTCAATGAATTATGTGTGGCTGAGTTTTTTATGCGATTTGAGAAGAAGTGTCAGGAACACCAGTGGCCTCAGGAAGAGTGGGCAGCATTAGTTTCATCAAGACTCCTAGGAAAGGGGCTAAAAGCGTATGATGCACTACCTTTAGAGTCCTGTGTAGTTTATGATGAGCTAAAGAAGGCTGTGCTACGGGCCTATGAGTTACAACCAGAAACTTACCGCTTGAAGTTTCGGGGTGTTACTAAAGGCAAGGATAGTACCTTCCTAGAACACGCCCGGGACTTGTCTGATGCACTATGACATTGGCTGTGTTCTGAGAGGGCAGCCACTTTTGAGGAGTTGAGTGAGCTGGTTCACTTGGAGCAGTTCTTGAAGTGCACAGGCGGGGACTTAACATTAAATATAAAGGAAAAAAATCCTAGAACTCTCCAGGAGGCAGCAGAAATGGCTGACCGCCGACTGTTATTAATTCGAGGGTGCGGAGCAGCAGCTAGGAGTGAGTCGGGTGCAAAGGATCGTACCCCTCCCCCTCCCAAGAATTTTGATACACATAAATACACAAAACCATCGAGCACTGACAATAAAACTGAACATAAACCAAATACCGTCCCGTATAAGAAGTCTAATGGTACCTCCCACTCCCAAGGGAAACCAAAGAGTAAAGAGTGCTTCGCATGTCACAAGGAGGGTCACTTTGCAAATACTTGTCCGAACAAGCCACCAAACAAGGTTGTGTCATTGGCCCGCAGCATAGGGGTGTCGCCTATATCTTCTGAGTTTGCCGAGGGTAGTTCGTCAGAGGGTGGGACACAGCCTGTGTTCAAGAGTCCGGAAGGCTCGAACCCTGTCCGCGACGTCTTTGGGGGTCATAGAGGGCATGGTTTTGTGAGGTGGGCTGGCGAAAGGCGAGGAGTTAAGCTATTGCGTGATACGGGGGCTTCTCAGACCTTGTTAAAGAACTTTACTGGTAGACCGATTAACGCTGCTCGGGTGGTGGTAGTTCAGGGGATCAATGCTACAAAGTCCTACCCGCTGGTGCGGATGGAGCTGGAGGAGGGTGGTGTGGCGAAGGAGCTGGATGTAGGAATTGTAGAGAACTTGCCTGTTGGGGGCATCGACCTCCTCCTCGGCAATGACTTTGCGGTGCCTGCTTCTAAGGTTTCACCCTTGGTCGTTGCCGAGAAGGCGGCCGACGTTAGTAGGGAGGAACAGGAGAGGGTTAAGAAGTGTAGCATACAAACCATGGCGTGTGTTGTGACGCATTCTCAGACATCCGGAGCCTTGCAGCCACCACCTCAGTCTATCAAACCGCGGAGGAAATGTCACAAGAAAACGGGAAGTGTTGGTCAATTGGAGAGTTTGGAGCCGGCAGTGTTTCTTGGTGACTCATTATTGGCACCTATGTTAGAGTCTGGAGAGGCCCCGGGGCCTGTCACCGTTAGTGCAGGTGCAGGGCAGGAAGAGACTCTGCGACAGCATCGTTATGCGCAGCGTGAGGAAAGAATGGCTCAGCGGGACATTGGAGGTGGAAATAAATTATTTAAGATGAACCTGGATAATCTCGCACCTGCTGATATATGTTCCTTGCAGCTGGAAGATCCTGAAGTCAGGGCGTGTGGTAATGGTGCTGTCGAACTGGAGAGCGATGGGGATGCGCAACCTGGTGATTTTTTCTTGTCCGAGGGGATCTTGTATCGGAGACATCAGGATCCCAAGAAAAAGTGGGATGGTGGGTCAGGATTAGTGGACCAGTTAGTAGTACCGAGGGTGTGCCGTGAGAGCTTATTGAGATTAGCTCATGATGTGCCTTTGGCAGGGCACCTGGGGGCACGTAAGACGGAGGCAGCTCTGAGCAAGCTTTTCTGATGGCCTGGGTTAAAGGCGAGTGTCGTGTCATGGGTGTCACAGTGTCACACTTGTCAAGTTGTTGGGAAACCCAATCAGGTCATCCCGAGAGCCCCGTTACAACACATCCCTGTCATTGGGCCACCCTTCAGCAAAGTAGTTATCGATATGGTTGGCCCATTGCCCCCCACTAGTGCCGGCAATAAATTTTTACTAACTGTAATGGATGTAGCAACACGGTATCCAGATGCTTACCCCATGCGCAACGGGATGGCTAAGACTGTTGTCAAAAACCTACTTGTCTATTTCTCTCGTTATGGCTACCCTCAGGAGATCCACTCTGATCAGGGATCCAATTTTACTTCTGCTCTGTTTAAGCAGACCATGCAGCAACATGGGATAGTGTCTGTGGTGTCATCTGAATACCATCCCGAGAGTCAGGGAGTTTTGGAAAGGTGGCACTCGACTCTCAAGAGTTTGTTGCGGTGTTATTACATGGAAAATGGGAAGGACTGGGATCTAGGTCTCCCATATGTTTTATTTGCTGCGAGAGAAGTACCTGGGGAGAGCTTGGGATTTAGCCCGAACGAGTTGGTTTTTGGACACAGGGTCAGGGGGCCCCTCCACATAGTCAAGGAGATCTGGGAGGGAATCACAAAGCCATGCTCGCTTCTAAAGTATGTTGTTGAAAGCCGTGAGAGAATGCTAAAGAGCCTGGAGGTAGCAGGTCGGAACCTTAAGAGTTCACAAGCTCAGATGAAGGACAGATACGACGAGAAGGTGAAGCTGAGGGAGTTTGAAGTAGATCAGGAGGTACTGATACTACTGCCTCTGGTGGGACACCCCTTGTCTGCCAAGTATTCTGGTCCGTATCGGGTTGTAAGGAAGGTTTCTGATCTAGACTATTTAGTAGCTACTCCTGATCGTAAGAAAAAGAACCAACTTTGCCATGTAAATCTGATGAAAGAGTATGTGAGGCGCCCCTCCGAGCCTCTCACTGTCCCGGTGTTGATCTGCAGTGATTGTGGTGGAGGAGGAAGGGACAGTCAAGCTGCGGGGGAGGATAATTGGGATTGTCATGTTTCCGTGGATCAGTGGGCGGGGAATTCTAGACAAGTGGCTCACGAGTTGATATTGCACCTGCCTGAGCAACAACGTGTAGCTGTGCAGCACTTGTTTGATTCAAACCCAGCTGTTTTCGCGGAGCATCCTGGCCTCACTACTCAAGCGGTGCACGATGTCGATGTTGGGGACCACCCGCCCTTTAAATCAGTGCCATACCGTGTTCCCCCTATTAAATTACCAGCACTTAGGGAAGAGCTGGATTATATGCTGAAACGTGGGCTGATTTCTGAGGGTGCAGTAAGGTGGACTTCCCCAGTCACACTGCAGCCCAAACCAGATGGCAAGGTGCGGTTTTGTTTAGATTTCCGCAGGTTGAATGGTTTAACCCCCACAAATGCCTACCCTCTCCCTCGCGTGGACGACAGTGTGGATAGGATAGGAAAAGCCAAGTTCCTCACTAAGATAGACCTTGTTAAGGGATATTGGCAAGTGCCCTTGTCTGAGCGAGCGCGAGAGGTGTGTGGGTTTGTGGTGGACGGTGCCACATATCGTTGCCATGTTATACGGGCTGAAAAATGCCCCTGCAACGTTTCAGAAATTAATGAACGACATTGTAGCCGACATTCCCAACTGTTCAGTGTACCTAGATGATGTCATAATATACGACGATGATTTTAACAGTCACTGTGCTCACATCGGACAGCTTTTTAATAAACTGAATGAAGCAGGTTTGGTGGTAAACTGGGTAAGTGCGATTTTGACAAAGCCACAGTTTTGTACCTGGGGTTCGAGGTGGGGATGGGTCAGGTGTGCCCTCCACAGACAAAGATCAAAGCCATCGATCAGTTTCCCCAGCCTATGGCTAAGAAACAAATCATGCGGTTTCTAGGTATGATAGGCTATTATCGTCGCTTCATCAAAGGCTATTCGACTGTACTTGCACCTTTAACTGACTTATTATCTAAGGACAAGAAGTTCCGGTGGTCTCCTGCGTGTGCAGAGGTGTTTTCCTTGGTAAAACACCTGTTATGTACCCACCCCATACTCAGGGCCCCGGACTTCAGCAGACCTTTTCAGCTGGCGACTGATGCCAGTGGCGTAGGGGCTGGGGCTGTCTTGTTACAGACAGATGATGAAGGTATCGAACATCCAGTGAGTTTTTACAGTAAAAAATTCAATAGTGCACAAAGGAATTACTCTGTAATTGAAAAAGAACTCCTGGCGATAGTGCTGGCGCTCAGGCACTTCGATGTATATGTTCCTGCTTTCGGACCAGTCGTAGTGGTTTATACCGATCATCACCCTCTGAAATTCTTAAATCAGTTTCATAACCGGAATATGAGGCTGACCAGGTGGTCACTCATGCTTCAGGAGTATAATCTGGACATACGCCATATTGCCGGTTCTGATAACGTGATAGCGGATTGTCTATCAAGGGTGGACGATGTTGGTTAGACTGCCACAGGATTGAGGGTTGAGTGTGGAGGAAAATAGGCTGTCACTGTAGTTCAGCCATAACAAACAAATTCAAAAAGCAAAAACCTTATAAAAACTCTGTATTTTTTATAACGTGTAGAATTTTGTATAAGATGTTGTAGCAGTATCTAAGTTGAATGTTTTCGCTTATTGTCGCTGAGTTAGTTGAACTAGATCGGTGGAGCGCAACAGTCTTTATTTTTTTTTTATATATACGGCCTTGTGTCGCAACAGTGTGTGGTACTATGAGAAGCTTTCTGTTAGATATGAAGAACTTAGTCAAGGGTCTTATATCTTGGGGGAGGTGTGACGCTTCTGCATAGTACCCACGTGCGGGCATGCGCGCGCGTCGGCTGCCCAGCCGTTTAGAAACCGGCTGGTGGTAGCCGGCCGGTAGGCTTTCCCTTAGTATATATGCTACGACAATGTAACTAATGTCTGGGATATTCTTATGTTGTTTCACAGCTTGAAGCTGCCCTTATTCTTAACTTTGTCTGGGATATTCTTATGTTGTTTCACAGCTTGAAGCTGCCCTTATTCTTAACTTTTTTTTTTTTTTTTTTTTTTTTGTCTATGTGATTGAGGGAGGCAAAAGGCATAACTGCCTATAGCGAGTGCCTCCCCCATAGTTGAAAGAGTGACAGGGCCAAAATCAAGGGACGTTCGAGCCAAAATGCCTGGACACACGGGGTTTGAAACAATTTAAGTCATAGGAAGAGGGAAAGACTGATTCTGGGAGAGAGTTCCAGAGCTCAGCTGTTGAGTAGAAGAAAGTTTGAGAGTAACGTTTCACTCTTGGGTTGGAGAGTTGCACAGAGTAGGGGTGGGATTGAGTTGCAAGACGGGTACCACATGCCCTACGTAAAGGAGGTGGTATGCACTGGGATAGCTCTGAGGAACACTGAATATTATAGTAGCGATAGAATAGCGAGAGAGATGCAACATTGCGGCGGAGAGAGAGAGATTGCAGAGAGTTGGTGAGTGGACGGGAGTTAATGATACGAAAGGCCTTCCTTTCAACTTTGTCTAGGAGAGCAGTGTGAGAGGAACCTCCCCACACATGTGAACAATACTCAATACAAGGGCGCACTATGCCTCCGTACAGAGCAAGAAGCTGTGCAGGGTAAAAGAACCCCCTAAGGCGGTTGAGCACACCCAGCTTCTGGGAGGCTGCCTTAGCAAGACTGGTAATATGGTCCTTCCAAATGAGAGCAGAAGAAAAAGAGACACCAAGAATATTGAGAGAAGATGAAGGGTTGATTTTTGTATTGTTGAAGAAGGGATAGTCCGCTGGGAGATCCTGACGGGTAGATAGATGGAGAAATTGGGTTTTGAAAGCATTAAAGTTAACAAGGTTTTCTCTGCCCCAATTGGAAATAGTATTTAGATCAGAATTAAGAGTTCTATGGCTTCATTACGTTTGTCGTTGAGGGATTGCTGGCTGGGGCGTCTGAAAAACTAATGGAGTAGTGCAAGGTTGAGTCGTCTGCGTATGAATGGATGGGAATTAAGGTACAGTTAAGGAGGTATTTATAAAAATTAGAAAGAGAATAGGATAGGACAGAGCCCTGTGGAACACCGGAGTTTATAGGGTGAGGAAGTGAACAATGGCCGTCCACAACCGCGGCTATGGAACGGCCGGAAAGGAAATTAGAGACAAAGGTATGGAGGGATAGAAACCGAAGGAGGGTAGTTTAGAAATTAAAGATTTATGCCAGACTCTATCGAAGGCTTTCGATATGTCTAGTGCAATAGAAAAAGTCTCACCGAAGTCCCGAAGGAGGATGACCAGAGTTAGTAAGATATGAAAGAAGATCACCAGTAGAGCGACCCTTAAGGAAGCCATACTGGCGATCTGAGAGCAGATTATGAGAAGAGAAATGCTTAAGAAATTTGGAAGCAAGAATAGTTTCAAAAACTTTAGAAAGACAAGAGATAAGAGCAATTGGACGATTGTTGGAGGGTTGAGAGCGGTCACCCTTCTTTGGGACAGGTTGAATGTGAGCAAACTTCCAGCATGAAGGGAAGACGTTAGAGGATAGACAGAGACGAAAGAGTTTGCCTAGGCAGGGAGTCAGCACGGAAGCACAGTTTTTGAGAACAACAGGAGGAACACCGTCCGGACCGTACGCCTTATTAGTGTTAAGCCCAGAGAGGGTACATCTTTAGAAGAGATTAGGATATTAGGCATAAGTAAGAGAGAGGCGGAGGAGGAATAGCACCGGAATCATCCAAGGTGGAGTTTCTAGCAAAAGTTTGAGCGAAGAGTTTAGCTTTGTCAGAGGAAGAAGTGATGGTTGTGCCATCAGAGTGGGAAAGGGGAGGGAAAGACGAGGAAGAGAAATTGTTGGAGAGGTTTTTGGCTAGATGCCAGAAAGCTTGGGAAGAGCTAGAGTTGGATAGTTCAGTGCATTTATTATTGATGAAAGAGTGTTTGGCAAGTCGAAGAACAGATTTGGCTTGATTCCGGGCAGAAACATATGAAGAATGAGAGTCTTGAGTTTTAAGGCGTCGGTACCGTTTGAATGCTTCCTACTTATTGCGGACAGCAGTAACTAACGCATCTTAGTATATTTTATTCTCGATAGTTGATTGTTTCATTATAATATATAAGATGTAAGTCTAGTGAGAGCGGGAAGAGACGAGCAGGAGAGAGAGACCGGCTTGGGACGTTGCTTCGCGCGGAGAGACCAGCTTGGGACAAGCCGGAAGCACTGCCACATGCATTTGATTGCAACGTTAGGCTTAGTTTCGACTCACGCACGGGATAGAGGATTTTGACCAGGCAACTGTGTTGAGTGTTGCCAAGCCTGGGATGTATTCTGCATGCCTAGGGGGGGGGGGGGGGGGGGGGGTCCAGACAGATTCAAGACTCAGAGCTCACCTCATTGTCGTACCCTTCGGACCCCCTTGATATCTATCCCTCTCAACCCCACTTAGAAACGTTCTCTCTTACTTTGTATACATTCTTTCCACTACTTCACCAATCTATTTAATTATCCCATCCCCTTGATAGACCTTATATCTATTATTGTATTAACGACGAGCTCTCAGATAACTAGATAGGATTTTGGGCCTTATGCAGAGATGTAATTGTTAATGAGACCTAGGAAGCTTTTTTGTTGTCTCATATTTGGTGGTTTCATGCTTGCTAGTGTGTTCTTGTGTCAGGTTAGCAGGGGCTAGACCGGAGGGGAGGCTTTTTGCGATCCTTTAAGTATAGTCTGCTGGTGAGAGTCCCGTGGACCCGCACGACTTTACTAGGATACCCGTGGGAGTCTGGGGGCATTTTCTTCTCTGTGTCCCTGTGTGTCTAGCGTTGTTTTGTGTGAGGGCCATTGCCTAGTCCACTCAGCACTGCGCTAGCACGTCTTGCTTTTGTTTTAGGGTCGCCAGGAGAGAGTCAGATACTTGCGATCTGAGTCTCTCAAGAGAGCACCCTTTCAATTATAGTAATTTGGCGCACAGACCTGGGAACGTCCCTAGGCTAGAGCAGGTGGCTCAGCCCGGGTATCCGAAGCCTATATCCTTCCGGCTAGACCTCTGCCACCTGGCAGATTAACAGCTAGGGGTTTATTATCTCTGTATGCTTGTTATTGTGCCACAGTTTACCGTTTTTGTGAGCATTGTGAGTCAGGGTGTGGCTTAGAGACTCTGTCCGAGCAGGCTTGCCTGACTAAGAGTGAGAAGCACACCTGTATGTGGTTTTGTTGCGAGTTGCTGCATTTATTTAATTATACCTATGCCATTATACACTGTATGGCCTATCACTAGTATTTATTCCTGCTTATGAGTTAAGAGTTCTCTAAATCCGTAACGTACTTTCTTTGCTAAGCATCAGATCCTACAGTAGCCGCATGCAGTTTAGAAACCCGCATCTTGTCTACCTGTACGATGTTTTGAGGACTGTTTGCCTTCACCTTCTTTCACGCAGGGGTGATTAGTCGTATTAATTAACATAACGTTAAATGTACTTTCTTCTAGTTTGTTATTAAATTGTTTCTGCAATTTAATTCCGTTATCTATCTTTTCCTTGAAGCTTTAAGTCAACTCAATTGTGTGATCTTTTATATAGCCTGCTTGACTATCAGCAGTCTATAGTGCGTGCACCCTGTAACCGAGTCATAGGATACCTCGTTGTCCAGGCAGGACTCTTGACGGTTTAGGGTGGTTTGTTGCCTGGGTTTATAGATAAGGGTTGGATCTAGCGTTTTCCGTTGTTGCTTGTTGCCGCATACCTACTGTAGTCCAATAGAAAGAGCCCAGTGTTTATATATCCCAGGACGTAACAATGTACAGTTATGAAAAAATTAGTCTGCATTATGGAAGAACACCGCAGACATACTTGTTTTCCATAACATCATGTATTTATCCCATAACTGCGGTTCATTATATATATTTTTTCTTCTCTAGAATGTCCGAAATTATGTTCCCGTCCAAAGTTACGCCATTTTACCGGTACCATAATTCTAGTGTAGATACCAATGCAAAATAATCTCAGAATGTTGCCATAAAAATCCTTCCTGTAATTCGGCCTTTACCGGCGCCGCAGGGTAGCTTATACATCCTCCTCGTTCATTATATGGTTTTTATGCCTGTTTCTCTATAGGTAGCGCCAACGAACTTGACAATAATCTTGACCCCTTAACTTCTCAAAACTCAAAAGGGCCTAGAGCAAACTGGCTGTAAATGTCCACACCTATATCCTGGTGGGCTCTTCCCAAATGATAGAAATGTCAGCTCGATTGCTTTAATTGATTTTGAGTTATGAAAAGTTAAAGGGTCAAAATGATTGTCAAGTTCGTTGGCACTACCTACAGTATACCTCCCTCGGCTTTCTTGTTTACTTTATTTTCTCACTCCCTTTCTCTCTCTCTCTCTCTCTCTCTCTCTCTCTCTCTCTCTCTCTCTCTCTCTCTCTCTCTCTCTCTCTTCAGTTCTTCTTTGTTCTCCCTACTCTTGGTTCCTCTTCCCTCTTCCCCTTCTTTGTCCTTCCCTTTGTCTCTTCTTCCTTTATCCTTCTCTCCCGTCCTAGGTCTTCTTCACTTCTTTCTTCTTTGTTTTCCCTTCTTTGTTTGTTTTATTCATTCCTTCTTTGTTGTTGTTATTCCTTCTTTGTTGTTTTATTTATTCCTTCTTTGTTTGTTTTATTTATTCCTTTGTTTATTTTATATATCCTTCTTTGTTTGTTTTATTTATTCCTTCTTTGTTTGTTTTCCCTTCTTCCTTCTTTTTTCTTTCGTTGTTTTTCCTTCCTTGCTTTGTCTTTCCTTCCTTTCTTTGTTTTTCCTTCTTTTTTTCTTTGAATTTCCTTCTTTAAAACTTAGATTTTCTTTCTTCCTTCTTTCTTTGGCATTCCTTCTTCTTTCCTCCTTTCTTTGTTTTCCTATGTTTTGCTTTTATGTATTTTCCTTTGTTCTTTTCCTTCCTTTTCTGATTGTCCCGTTTTGTTCCTCTCTTCATTCGGTCAGTTTGTTTTGTTAACAAGTTACGGTAAATGACCATCAATATACCCAATGATTTAATATAGGCTACTGTACCTTTTTCATGCCCTTAGTGTTCATTCTTCCTTCCTTCTTTCTTTGTTTTTCGTTCTTCCTTCTTTCTTTGTTTTCCCTTCTTTCTTCCTTCTTACTTTGATTTTTCCTTCATTATTTCTTTGTTTTCCCTTTTTGTTTTTCCTTCTTCCCTTCCTCTTTCTTTGTTTTATATCTTCCTTCTCTGTTTTCCCTTCTTCCTTCCTTCTTTCTATGTTTTCCCGTCTTCCTTCCTTCTTTCTTTGTTTTTCGTTCTTTCCTTCTTTCTTTGTTTTTCGTTCTTCCTCCTTTCTGTCTTCATTTCTTTCTTTGTGTTCCCTTCTTCCTTCCTCCTGCTTTTCTTCATACCCTTTTTATAGCCTTGATTATGTACAGTGTATTCTTTCTTCTTTCTCTTCTCTCTTCCTCCCTCGGTCGTCCTACATTGCTCTCCTAATCTTTGTTATTCCTACTACTTATTGTATTCCGGCCTCCTTGCTTTCCTTCATTCCCTGTTTGCATCCCCTTGTCTTCCTTCCCTCTCTCTCTCTCTCTCTCTCTCTCTCTCTCTCTCTCTCTCTCTCTCTCTCTCTCTCTCTCTCTCTCTCTCTCGCTAGAAAAACTGGACAATCCATAGCTAACAATATCTACAGATCGAAATGTAAACAGATAGGTTTTTTCTCCCGTGCCAAGGTTTCCCAGCCCTAGTAGTGTTATTGGACTGAAATGGGGAGGAGTGAAAAGTTGGCAGGTACAGTGGACAGATTTTACAGATAGAGGGTATAGAAGATACATTGTGACAGAAAACTATACCGGTTGTCTATTCCCTGTAAGTAGGCGACACATTATGACCTCTAACCTCCGTAACTAAAAAACGACTTGAGTAATCGAGCTAATATTTCTACCATTTGGGAAGAGTCGGTCACGAAATAGTTGTGGACATTTACAGCCAATTTGCTCAAGCCCTTTTTGAGTTAGGCTACATAGGATAGAGGTCATGATTTCTCGTCTACTTACAGCGAATAGACTATATAGATATACAGTGAGATAAACAGCTTGTGGTAATCATCTTTGGGGTACAAGAGGGATTATGGTAGTACCAGTATATACTGTATAGTATATAATATAGTCTGGTGATTGTGATGGGTAATACTTTTGGAATGGAATACTTTAATTGTTTTATACACACAATACAGTGAAGTGAGGCAGTGATGTGAGAGAATGTGATAGGCTATAATATAAAGCTTATCTAGGAGATAGATTTGTATTGTGATGAAAGGTAGGATACAAGAGGGATTGTTATAGAATACACTGTAACCTAGGCTATACTGTAAAATAAAAGACATGGAAATGGTGTTAAAAAGGTAGCGTACATTAGGCCTACTTGTTTCCTGTACGTAATACGAGTGTTTATTGCATCATTGTAAACTTGGTGCCGGTACGGTACCCTATAAAACATGGATAAAATATCTGTAGTTGTTGTTGTTGTTGTTGTTGTTCCCTAAGCTGCCTGGCCGAACAGCCCCGAGTCCCTGAGGAAGGCCATGGCCACGATCGGGCTTTCCCACAGAGCTCTCATTGAGTGTAGGTTGTGTTGTTGGCGTAAGTGGTTGTGTGAAATGCAGTCTTCTATGATGTGTTTAATGGTATGGGGTGCTGTGTTACATCCCGGGCAGGCGTCGACAACGGAGTCATCCAGTCTCTTCTGATAGCTCAGGAGAGCTGGATGGTGTCCGCATCTCAGCCTGGCCAGGTGGACTCTGTCCTCGCGAGGGAGGGAGGATTCGGAAGGATGGATTTCGGGAGGTCGTGCATGCAGCTGCGTGTTGTCTGTGAGTGAGTACAAAGGAGTACAAAGGAGTACAAAGGAGTACAAAGGAAATCAAGCAACAACAGATCTAGTGACCCTTCTAGGATGCTTGTCCTCCAAAACACTGAGGATCAAGTGTCCAAACAGTGGTTTAGAGTGGGTAAGGGAACATTGGAAAGGGAACTACTGCCCTGCCACTAACGTGGCAGGACTAGGAAGTTAGTAGGGGACATATGGGTTAGTAACTGAGGGGAGGATAAAGTTATTCATTTACAAACGCAGTCAGTCGCGGGTTTGATGCGAGATATTTGTTTAGGCGGAATTTAAATGAATCAACGGTGCTGCAGTCTATAACGTCTCGGGGAAGCCCATTCCACAAGTTGACAACTCGATTGAAGAAGAAATTCTTAGATTCGTGCGAGTTAAAAGATTTACCAATAATTTTGCAACCGTTTCCCCGCGTGTAATTAGATTGGTCGATAGTGAAGTACTTACTACAGTTCATATTGTCGATGCCTTTGATGATTTTGAACACTTGAATTAAGTCGCCTCTTAATCTGCGCTGGGTTAAAGGAAATAGATTTAATTCTCTAAGACGCTCTTCGTATGGTTTGTTCTTTAGGCTAGGTATCATTTTGGTAACTCTACGTTGAACTCGTTCTAGCTTGTTTATATCTTTTTGGTAATAAGGGCACCAGGATTGAACGCAGTATTCCAGAAGAGGGCGGACTAAGGAATTGTAAAGGGTTAGGATAACTTCTTTGGATTTATGCTCAAATGACCTGCCTATAAAGCCAATTATTTTGTTTGCCTTCTTAACAACTTCTGAACATTGTTGACTCGGTTTTAGGTTACTCGATATTGTTACTCCCAGATCAGTTTCTCTGTTTACATTCTTAAGCTGAGTGCCATTCATCGAATAGTTTGCTTTCTCATTTAGGTATCCGACATGTAGTACTTTACATTTATCCGCATTGAAACTCATTTGCCAAATTTGGGCCCAACATGACAATTTATCTAGATTGTGTTGCATATCGTCAACTTGTTCTTTTGAGAGTACGCTATTTGCAATTTTT
This sequence comes from Paralithodes platypus, assembly GCA_032716605.1. NCBI lineage: Eukaryota > Metazoa > Arthropoda > Malacostraca > Decapoda > Lithodidae > Paralithodes > Paralithodes platypus. The sequence continues at coordinate 43,506,157 of CM064503.1, forward strand.
GTATCGTCAGCAAATTTTGAGATTGTGCAGGTGAGACCCTCATCTATGTCGTTGATGTAAATTAGAAAGAGAATTGGTCCTAGTACCGATCCCTGGGGTACCCCGCTACTTACATTGGTCCATTTAGATGCCTTACCGTTTATGACTACCCTTTGCTTTCTGTTGCTGAGCCAATTTTCTATCCATTTCAACACACCGTCTTGTATTCCATGCGCTTTTAGTTTTAGCAGTAAATTTAGCAGTAAATTTTAGTTTAGCAGAGTGGATGGATTGGCGAGAGATATGAGTATGGATGTGCTTCTGGAAGTTGGTTCGGGGTGGGCAGGAAGGGAGAGAGGACAATAATTGTGTGTGATACCGTGTGCTGGGTGTTGTTTTGATATTTCTTGGTGTCTGTGGGTGTGTTGCCATGTAGTTTAGTGGGTGGTCTTGGTTCGTGGAGGCTGCTGCCAGGAATTGAGTGCCTCTCATGTCCAGATGGTCTTTGACTTTGAGGATTTTTGTTTCTTGATGTAGATGATCTGTGGGTGTAGTAGCTGTGCAGCCTGTAATGATCTTCAGGGCTTTGTTTTGAATAGTCTGTAAGGTCTTATGATGTGTTTCAGCTAGGTTAGAAGCCCAGGCTGGGCTTGCGTATTCCATTACTGATCTTATGTATTGTTTATATACTGTGGTGGTAGTTTCTTTGTTGTGTCCAAATTTTGTGTGAACAAGTGACCTGAGGGTGTTAAGTCTGGGTGTCAGTTTCTTTTTAATGCTTGTGGTGTGCTGTTTGAATGTCATATGAGTATCATATGTTACTCCTAGGATTTTGGGTGTGTGTGTATGTGTTAGGGGTGTTGTTTATGTGAGTTGAGGGATGTATTCGTGTTCACCTGTCCAGCTTGTGAGCAGGGTTGCGGTGGATTTGGCTGGGGCTAGATTAAGTCTGTTTGTAGTGCACCAGCCATGTAGTGTGTTGAGATAGGGTTGAAGGAGATCTGTTGCTCTTCTTGGGTCATGGTGTGTGCATGTGAGTGTTATGTCATCTGCATAGGAGGCTAAGTTTATTTGGGGAGTGTTGGGTGTAGTTATATCGTGCATGTACAGATTGAAGAGTGCGGGCGATAGGACGGATCCTTGTGGGACTCCGTTTGGAAAGTTTCTGATTTTAGATGACTGACCGGCAAAAGATACGTGTGCACATCTGCCTGCTAGGAAGTTGGCCAGCCACCTTTTTGTGTTGTTGTGCATGTTTGTGTTGTAGATTTTGTTTGTTAGGTTGTGGCGTGGGATGGCATCGAAGGCTTTACTAATGTCGAGTGTGGCTAATAGTGATCTGTGTGGGGGTCTAGCTGAGTTGATGCCGTCAAAAGCTCTTTGTGCAAGGTCTGTGAGAAGAGTGTTTGTGGAGTGCAGTGGCCTAGAGCCATGTTGTGTTGGAGCTAGGGGTAGGTCGGGTGTAATTAGTTGTAATACTAGGCGTTCCATGACTTTGGAGGGGGAGCAAAGGAGTGTAATGGGGCGGTGCGAGGAGGGTAGCGGGGGGTCTTTGTTGGGTTTGGGGAATGTGATGATGATACCATGCTTCCAAATGTCTGGTATTGTGTTGTGTGAATAGCTGTAGTTTGATATGTTAGTGAGTGTTTGTATGCCTTGTGGTCCCAGGTGTCTGAGGTGTATGTTGCTTATGTTGTCTAGGCCACAGGCGGGTGAGTGCTTGAGATTGTTGATGATATGCTTTGTCTGGTGATTGGTGAAGGGTGTATAGTCAGGGTCTGTGGGGAATTGTCTCTTACGTCGGATGACACGTCGGCCGTCTTTGTGAGGTTTTAGGTGGCTGACATGTGAGAAGTGATTGATGAGAGTGTTTGCTTGTTGTTTACATGAAGGAGTAGAGTCTGTTGTTGTGATTGCAGCATGTGATTGTGTTGTGTTGCTGTTGGAAAGTGTGATGCTGTTTAGTGTTTTGTAGAGTTTTTTGGGGTTTGTTTTGTGATCAAGTGTTTGTAGGAAGTTATTCCAATTTAGTTTTTGTTGTTCTTGTATTTTGTTGTTAGTTTGGGTGTTGAGTGCTTGAATTTGTTGTGTGATGTCTTGTGTGTGGGGTGCTGGGGAGTGTTTCAGTGTGTCGCATTGTCTGATGAGGTTTTGAATTTCTGGTGTGAAGTTGGGGTTGTGTCTTTTTCTGTTACCTCTTGGAATGTGTTTCTTGTCAGCGTTTTGGATAGTTTTATTGAGTATGTGTACAGCATTGTTGATGTTAGTGATGGGTGTACTGTTTAGAGTTGTGAAGTGTTGTTCTGTCTCATTTGTAAATGCTTCCCAGTTAGCTCTTTTATAATTGGTGTATGTGTGTTTGTGGCTAGCTGGGGTGAGTCTGGTTTTGGTGGTGATAATGATCGGGAGGTGGTCAGAGCCTATAAGGTTCTGACCACCCTCCAGGATGTTGTGGGGGCGAGTTCTGGGGAGCAAAAGGTGATGTCTGGAGATGATGGGTTATAGAGGGCTTGGTGAGGAATATGGGTATGTTGATGGATGTCGTTAAGGATGATGAGGTTATCTGTTTGGTTTTGTAGTACCAGCCCTCTGTCTGTGTCAGGGTTGTCGACAAACCAGGCCGACGTCTTGGCGTTGAAGTCACCACCCAGGATGATGTGTGGGGTGTTTGTGATGTGTTGTAAGTGTGGTCTGTATTCATTTGGTACTGTAGGGGATGTTTGGGGAGGGATGTATGTGTTTATGATGGTTATGTTGGATTTGTTGCCAGTGCGTATTTTAATTGATTGTTTTTACGTTGTGTTATCATTTGGGGGGAGGAGGGATTTGGTTTGTACACTGGTTACTATGTATGATATTTCATTGTGTACCAGGGTGATGAGTCCACCGCCCCCGCTGACAGCCCGGTCTTGTCTGATGGTGGTGAAATTATGAAATGTGGGTGTTTTTTGTGATGTGCGGAGTTTTGTTTCTTGTAAGATGGCAATGTGTATGTTGTGTTGTTTGATGAAGTGTGAGAGTTCGTGTTTCTTTGTGTTAATGCCATCTATGTTCAATTAGAGAATGTTAATGTTATGTGCACGATGTATGTTGGGTGCTGCTGCACGAGGATGGGGTGGGGGTGAGGGTGGGGGTGAGGGAGGGGCTGGAGGTTGGGATGGGTGAGGTGGGGGTGGGGATTGGGGAGCAGGAGATGGGAGTTGGAATGGATTAGGATGGGGTGTGGTGTGTTGAGTTAAGGATGTGGATAGTATGGGAAGGTGAGGTGGGTTAGGGAGGAGAGGTGGACGGGTTTTAGGGGGGGAGTGGATGATATGGGAAGGCTAGGTGGGTTGGGGAGGAGAGGTGGACGGGTTTTAGGCGAGGGATTTGACTGGGAGAGGGAGGGGCATGAGGAACAGGTCCAGGTGTTCGTGTAGTGTTTCTTGGAGGCAAGTGTTGTACAGGTGAAGTGGGTCCAGTTCCTGCATGAATTGCAGAGAACTGAACCCTTAGTGTGGCGACTCGAAGTGATGGGTTTTGAGCAAGTTGGACATATGTATGTGTACGTGGGTCCTGGGTTGCTCTCAATGTCTCCGGCTAGAAGAAGTCTTCGAGAAATGACAGCCGGAGAGTCATTTCTCGGTGTAGGAAAAACTGTGTGATGTGTGTGTGTGGTGTGAGAGGTGTGGAAATTCCCGGCGCGACCGAAGCCACTCCAAGGACCTGTGCCCCCAGGGGGGGGGCAGGGGATAGTTGTGACGGTTTGGCTCCCGAAACTGCTCCCCGCGGCCGGCATCCGGTTGTCCTCCACTGGTCGATTGATCTTGTCTCCGGCCGTGGAGGGTCGGCAGCCATCCGCGGTTGGCAGCTCCGGGAGGTGGTCCCACGGCGTAGACGCCGCCACATCAGGATCTGTAGTAATATCTATAGTAATGTGTTAATGTTTTAGCTGTAGACTATGTATTGTAGTTGTTAACCTTTGAAACCTTTACCGGTGCAGTATATGTAATGTCAATATTTTATGAAACAATGTAAATATTTGTTTATCTACAGAAATAAATTATTCAATGAATAAAGGAATAAGCAATCCCCCCCCCCCCCCTCTCTCTCTCTCTCTCTCTGAACCGTTGATTCATTTAAACTCCGCAAGACAAATATCTCGCATCAAACCCGCGACTGACTGCGTTTGTAAATTAATAACTTTATTTTATCCCCCCCTCAGTTACTATCCCATCTGTCCCCTACTAACTCCTAATCCTGTCACGGACATTAGTTCCAGGGCAGTAGTTCCCTTTCCAATGTTCCCTTACCCACTCTAAACCACTGTTTGGACACTTGATCCTCAGTGTTTTGGAGGACAAGCAGCCTAGAAGGGTCACTAGACCTGTTGTTGCTTGATTTCCTTTGTACTCCTTTGTAATCCTTTGTACTCTCTCTCTCTCGCTCAGCAACAGATACACAGAAGGCAGTTTTTGACCACCCCGAATCCATATTGCCAGTTAATTAAGTTATTAGCGAAGTCATTTCCCTGTCGACAAAGTATTAACTGCAGACCGGGTAGGGGAGAGAAGTTGTGTGTGGCGGTAGAGAGAGAGAGAGAGAGTAAAGGTGTGTGAATGTGTGTTTGTTTGCATGTGTGTGTAGCCAGGTGCGTGGGAAAGGTGTGTGTGTGTGTGTGTGTTTGGAAGGTGTATTTATGTTTGTTTAGGCATATACTGTAAATGGCTGAACACTAATAGAATTTAAATTTTTAACATTGTTCACAAAATTTACTGGTACCATTGTTGACTCACAACTAAACTAAACATTGTTGTACTATAATATATATATATATGTATATATATATATTTTTTTTTTCTATGTGATTGAGGGAGGCAAAAGGCATAACTGCCTATAGCGAGTGCCTCCCCCATAGTTGTTGAAAGAGTGACAGGGCTAAAATCAAGGGACGTTCGAGCCAAAATGCCTGGACACACGGAGTTTGAAGCAATTTAAGTCATAGGAAGAGGGAAAGACTGATTCTGGGAGAGAGTTCCAGAGCTCAGCTGTTGAGTAGAAGAAAGTTTGAGAGTAACGTTTCACTCTTGGGTTGGAGAGTTGCACAGAGTAGGGGTGGAATTGAGTTGCAAAACGGGTACCACGTGCCCTACGTAAAGGAGGTGGTATGCACTGGGATAGCTCTGAGGAACACTGATTATTATAGTAGCGATAGAATAGCGAAAGAGATGCAACATTGCGGCGGAGAGAGAGAGATTGCAGAGAGTTGATGAGTGGACGGAAGTTAATGATACGAACGGCCTTCCTTTCAACTTTGTCTAGGAGAGCGGTGTGAAAGGAACCTCCCCACATGTGTGAACAATACTCAACACAAGGGCGCACTATGCCCCTGTACAGAGCAAGAAGCTGTGCAGGGGAAAAGAACCCCCTAAGGCGGTTGAGCACACCCAGCTTCTGGGAGGCTGCCTTAGCAAGCAAGACTGGTAATATGATCCTTCCAAATGAGAGCAGAAGAAAAAGAGACACCAAGAATATTGAGAGAAGATGAAGGATTGATTTTTGTATTGTTGAAGAATAAGGGATAGTCCGCTGGGAGATCCTGACGGGTAGATAGATGGAGAAATTGGGTTTTGGAAGCATTAAAGTTAACAAGGTTTTCTCTGCCCCAATTGGAAATAGTATTTAGATCAGAATTTAAGATTTCTATGGCTTCATTACGTTTGTCGTTGAGGGATTGCTGGCTGGAGCGTTCTGAAAAAGTAATGGAGTAGTGTAAGGTTGAGTCGTCTGTGTATGAATGGATGGGAATTAAGGTACAGTTAAGGAGATCATTTATAAAAATTAGAAAGAGAATAGGAGATAGGACAGAGCCCTGAGGAACACCGGAGTTTATAGGGTGAGGAAGTGAACAATGGCCGTCCACAACCGCAGCTATGGAACGGCCGGAAAGGAAATTAGAGACAAAGGCACAGATGGAGGGATAGAAACCGAAGGAGGGTAGTTTAGAAATTAAAGATTTATGCCAGACTCTATCGAAGGCTTTCGATATGTCTAGTGCAATAGAAAAAGTCTCACCGAAGTTCCGAAAGGAGGATGACCAAGAGTTAGTATGATATGAAAGAAGATCACCAGTAGAGCGACCCTTAAGGAAGCCATACTGGCGATCTGAGAGCAGATTATGAGAAGAGAAATGCTTAAGAAATTTGGAAGTAAGAATAATTTCAAAAACTTTAGAAAGACAAGAGATAAGAGCAATTGGACGATAGTTGGAGGGTTGAGAGCGGTCACCCTTCTTTGGGACAGGTTGAATGTGAGCAAACTTCCAGCATGAAGGGAAGACGTTAGAGGATAGACAGAGACGAAAGAGTTTGCCTAGGCAGGGAGTCAGCACGGAAGCACAGTTTTTGAGAACAACAGGAGGAACACCGTCCGGACCGTACGCCTTATTAGTGTTAAGCCCAGACAGGGTAGAAAGTACATCTTTAGAAGAGATTAGGATATTAGGCATAAGTAAGAGAGAGGAGGGCGGAGAGGGAGGAATAGCACCGGAATCATCCAAGGTGGAGTTTCTAGCAAAAGTTTGAGCGAAGAGTTTAGCTTTGTCAGAGGAAGAAGTGATGGTTGTGCCATCAGAGTGGGAAAGGGGAGGGAAAGACGAGGAAGATAAATTGTTGGAGAGGTTTTTGGCTAGATGCCAGAAAGCTTGGGAAGAGCTAGAGTTGGATAGTGCAGTGCATTTATTATTGATGAAAGAGTGTTTGGCAAGCCGAAGAACAGATTTGGCTTGATTCCGGGCAGAAACATGTGAAGAATGAGAGTCTTGAGTTTTAAGGCGTCGGTACCGTTTGAATGCTTCCTCCTTATTGCGGACAGCAGTAGAACAGGCGTGAGTAAACCAAGATTTTTTAGCATTAGTCTGAGAGAAAGAAAATGGAATGTATGCTTCCATGCCCGATAGGATTACCTCGGTAATGAGTTCAGCATTCTCCGAGGGTCCTCGACCATGGAAGCAGAAATCATTCCAATGGGAAATCAATGAAGTACTGCCGAAGAGCCTCCCAGTCAGCAGCGCCAAAGTGCCACAAGCGCCGCCGGCTAGGAGGATCGGGTGGCTGTACTGGAGAGATAGGACAGGTGACAGAGATAAGTTTATGGTTGGAGGAGCCCAAAGGAGAGAAAAGATCGACAGTATAAGAAGAAGGGTTAGAAGTTAGAAACATGTCAAGAATGTTGGGCCGATCTCCGATGCGATCCGGGATACGGGTGGGTCGCTGAACTAACTGCTCTGGGTCATTTAGGATAGAAAAGACGTAGGCTTGTTCACCAGGTGGATCAGTAGTGTGAGAGGAGAGCCGTTGGCGGTGGTGAACGTTGAAATCTCCTAAGATGGAGATTTCTGAGAAAGGAGAAATGGATAGAATGTGTTCTACTGTAGAGTTTAGATAGTCAAAGAATTTGGGAAAGTTGGTAGAGTTAGGGGAAAGATAGACAGCACAAAAATATTTAGTAAGAGAATGACAGGAAAGTTTGAGCCATAAAGTTGAGAATTCAGAGGAGTCGAAATCGGGAACACGAGAGCAAGTGAGTTTGTTGTGCACATATACACAACATCCGCCTTTGGCTTTGAAACTAGGATAGAGAAAGTAGGAGGATACAGAGAAGGGGTTGCTGGATGTTGCTACAGACACCTGAGTTTCGGTGAGGAAGAGAAGAACAGGTTTGTAGGAGGAGAGATGGTGCTCAACAGAGTGAAAGTTAGAGGAAAGTCCGCGAATGTTGCAGACATTAATAGAAAGAGTAACAGGCCGAGGTCCAGGTAATTGTGTGGGGTCGTCAGGGGATGGTCGGTCGGGTGAGGGGGCATTTATGGTCCCCCCCCCTGGGGACTCCGAGGCTGGGCTACAATTCATAATTTTGTTTTTTTAATTTTGGTGTGGAGGAATGAAGTGTGGTGTGCATGTTTAGTGTAGTGAAGTGGATAGGAGGAGGAGGTGTTTGTGAGAGCTAGCTGGATTGCTCTCAGTGTAAATGAGGCACAAAGAAAATCAGTAAGAGAGGCCAAGCAAATGAAACAGGAGTTCCAGTGACTCTTTATCACATGCCTATAACCTCACCTGGGTCTAGCTCTGATCGATTGGTGCCTACAATCTCCCCATATATATATATATATATATATATATATATATATATATATATATATATATATATATATATATATATATATATATATATATATATATATATATATAATTATATACGGTATATATATATATATATATATATATATATATATATATATATATATATATATATATATATATATATATATATATATATGTTAGTATAGCCAGGAAATAGATTCTCTTTTAAACAGACGAGGTTAAAGGCAATAGCAGTTTCAGCATTAAGGATTTTATTGTTACAGCTTTCAATAGTTCTAACAATTTTCCTCTGGGGTTCAGAGATGAGGTACAACAGGTTAGCAAAATTCATGGTGGATCCAACGTTTCACAAGTAAACATCTTGCATCTTCAGGGAAAGGAGAGGTAATGATTAGAATAGGGACAAGGTATCATATTTATACAAAATTCGAGGATCAAGAATAGGAAGGTGGGCGGAGCTACTGGGTGTGTGGTGGCTGTTCATTGGTGGAAGGCAGTCTGTTCGCGAGACGGGCACTAGATCTTATCGGTGGTTGGTTGTTGGCTGTGGGTGGCTGTGATTGGTTGGTGTTGTCAGTTGTGTGCTGAGCGCGGAGGCGTAAGGTAGGGGGGCACGGGGCGAGAGGAAGGGGGGCAACATGCCTGTAGCGCTTGCCTGAAGGAAGAATTTGAAGGTCTTGTGTTTGGTTGTTGATGCTGGGGTTGAGTGTTTGGATGTATAGAGCTTCTAAAATAGCTAGTCTTCTGGGGTCTGATTCTTTGTCGAGTATGGTGGTTTGTTTGTCTAGGTCGGCGCGAGTTAGGGCAAGATGGTGGGGGGCTTGATAGTGATCTTTTATAGCGCCAGATTGAAGGTGGAGGGTTAGTCGACGGGAAAGGCGAGTCTGTGTCATACCAACATAGGATAGGGGTCCACAGTCCCCAGAGGTGCAAATATGCTGATATATCACATGATCGTCTTCCGGTTGGTTGGTGGAAATGGGGCGGTTACGGAGGACAAGGTTGGAGGTCTTAGGAGATTTGTAGTAAATAATGAGTTTTATTTTATTGTCAGGGTTGGTGGGGAGGACGTTTTTGTGAATTATTTCTTTTATATAATGGATTCGTCTGTTGTGTGGTCGGAAGACAAGTAGTTTCTGTAGAAAAATGTAATGTCATTGGCCGGGTTGGTGCTAGGGGGGTCTTGTTTGTACCATTTTTCTAGGTGGTGGTTGATGGCATTGGTGACGTCAGTGTTGGAATACCCATTGTTGACTAGGACCTGGGTGAGCCTTTCCAGTTCATTGTGTGTGTCATTCCAGGTGGTGCAATGGGTGAGGGCTCTCCTGACATAGGCGGCGATGGTGGACTGATGGTAACGTTTAGGGCATTCACTTTCCCCATTAAGACATTGGCCATTGTTAGTAGGTTTGGTGTACACTGTAGTTTTGAAGCCGTGGTCGTGGAGGGAGACAAGGAGGTCGAGGAAGGGTAGATGTCCATCGGTGGTTTCTTCGTATGTGAAGTTGAGTCCGGAGGCGGCCATGAAGCGCTGCTGGAGGTCCCTGAGTTCGCCCAGGTCCTTCACCGCACGAAGATATCATCGATGTACCTGCAGTAGACAGTGGGCCGGTGGGCAGCCAGGAGTTCCTCTTCGATAGTTCCCATGAAGAAATTGGCGAACAGGACCCCCAGGGGGCTTCCCATCGCTACACCGTCGATTTGCTGGTACATATTCCCGCGGGGGCAGAGGAAAGGGGACTCCTTGGTACATAGTTCCAAGAGCGTCTTCAGGGCCTTCTCCGGGATGTCCAGGGGGGGCGTATTAGGGCAGTGGTAAACTCGACGTAGGATAAAATCTATGGTCTTGTCAACGGGCACATTGGTAAACAAGCTCTCTAAGTCGAGGGAGGCGATGATGTGGCCGTTAGCTGGGGGGGGGGGGGGGGGGGGGGCATCTCGTAGAATTTCTAGGAAGTCATAAGCAGAGTTGAGGTTGTATTGTCGAGGAACAAAAGGGGTGAGGAGTTTGTTCAGGGCCTTGGCGGTCTGGTAGGTAGCAGTAGGGATCTGTGATATGATGGGGCGGAGGGGGTTCCCGGGTTTGTGGGTTTTTATAGTACCGTAAGCATAACCTGGGGTGAATTCGCCGATGAGTTTCTTCAGGTGTACGCCATCGGCTTTGGCGTTGATAGCAGTGATGGTGGTGTTGGCTTTCCTTTTTATTTCGTCAGTAGGGTTGCGAGTGATCCTTTTGAATTTGTTTTTATCACTAAGAATGTCGTCCATTTTCCGTAGGTATTCTTCTTTTCCGTGTATCACCAGGCAGGAGGCCTTATCAGCTCGTCGGATGATGATGTTGGGGTTCTCTTTGAGTTGTTTAGCGGCTTTGAAGTGGTGTTTGTTGAGGAGCTTGCTTTGGTGGGATCCCCTGGTTTTGGCGGCTTCTGCTAGTAGGGTAGGTTGTAGGACTGGGGTGGTGGTGATCTTGCCGTCTTTCTGGAATCGTAGGACGTCATCCAGTAGGACTTCAATTTCAAGGCGTTTTCGGTGGGGTCCCCGCCTTGGAAATGTAGTGGCAATTTAAGCCTTTGTTCAGGAGGTCTTCTTGGTCCGGTGTTAGGGTGGTGTTGGTGAGGTTAATATATCCTTTAGTTGGCTTGGGAAGTTTTATGTTTCCACCATATAGACGGGAGAGTTTTTGGATGGTAGTTGTTTCTGTTGTCGTCTGTGTTGTTCGTTGAGTTGTTGGAGTTTTTGGTTGATTTCTGTTTTGATGTGGTTAGGGGTGGTTTCTTCTTCATCCCATTTCTGTAGCAGGGCGTCACATTCATATCGGAGATTGGTGGTGGTCTCTCGTTTCTCAGCTAATTCTTCTCGTATCAGTTCTTCACAAAACTGGCGGGTGCTAGTACGATGTCTGGCATTCTCGTTGTGGAGTTTTATATTAGTATAGCCAGGTAATAGGTTCTCTTTTAAACAGACGAGGTTAAAGGCAATAGCAGTTTCAGCATTAAGGATTTTATTGTTACAGCTTTCAATAGTTCTAACAATTTTCCTCTGGGGTTCAGAGATGAGGTACAACAGGTTAGCAAAATTCATGGTGGATCCAACGTTTCACAAGTAAACATCTTGCATCTTCAGGGAAAGGAGAGGTAATGATTAGAATAGGGACAAGGTATCATATTTATACAAAATTTGAGGATCAAGAATAGGAAGGTGGGCAGAGCTACTGGGTGTGTGGTGGCTGTTCATTGGTGGAAGGCAGTCTGTTCGCGAGACGGGCACTAGATCTTATCGGTGGTTGGTTGTTGGCTGTGGGTGGCTGTGATTGGTTGGTGTTGTCAGTTGTGTGCTGAGCGCGGAGGCATAAGGTAGGGGGGCACGGGGCGAGAGGAAGGGGGGCAACATGCCTGTAGCGCTTGCCTGAAGGAAGAATTTGAAGGTCTTGTGTTTGGTTGTTGATGCTGGGGTTGAGTGTTTGGATGTATAGAGCTTCTAAAATAGCTAGTCTTCTGGGGTCTGATTCTTTGCCGCCTAAACCAGGGGATCCCACCAAAGCAAGCTCCTCAACAAACACCACTTCAAAGCCGCTAAACAACTCAAAGAGAACCCCAACATCATCATCCGACGAGCTGATAAGGCCTCCTGCCTGGTGATACACGGAAAAGAAGAATACCTACGGAAAATGGACGACATTCTTAGTGATAAAAACAAATTCAAAAGGATCACTCGCAACCCTACTGACGAAATAAAAAGGAAAGCCAACACCACCATCACTGCTATCAACGCCAAAGCCGATGGCGCACACCTGAAGAAACTCATCGGCGAATTCACCCCAGGTTATGCTTACGGTACTATAAAAACCCACAAACCCGGGAACCCCCTCCGCCCCATCATATCACAGATCCCTACTGCTACCTACCAGACCGCCAAGGCCCTGAACAAACTCCTCACCCCTTTTGTTCCTCGGCAATACAACCTCAACTCTGCTTATGACTTCCTAGAAATTCTACGAGATGCCCCACCAGCTAACGGCCACATCATCGCCTCCCTCGACGTAGAGAGCTTGTTTACCAATGTGCCCGTTGACAAGACGATAGATTTTATCCTACGTCGAGTTTACCACTGCCCTAATACGCCCCCCCTGGACATCCCGGAGAAGGCCCTGAAGACGCTCTTGGAACTATGTACCAAGGAGTCCCCTTTCCTCTGCCCCCGCGGCAATATGTACCAGCAAATCGACGGTGTAGCGATGGGAAGCCCCCTGGGGATCCTGTTCGCCAATTTCTTCATGGGAACTATCGAAGAGGAACTCCTGGCTGCCCACCGGCCCACTGTCTACTGCAGGTACATCGATGATATCTTCGTGCGGGTGAAGGACCTGGGCGAACTCAGGGACCTCCAGCAGCGCTTCATGGCCGCCTCCGGACTCAACTTCACATACGAAGAAACCACCGATGGACATCTACCCTTCCTCGACCTCCTTGTCTCCCTCCACGACCACGGCTTCAAAACTACAGTGTACACCAAACCTACTAACAATGGGCCAATGTCTTAATGGGGAAATGAATGCCCTAAACGGTACCATCAGTCCACCATCGCCGCCTATGTCAGGAGAGCCCTCACCCATTGCACCACCTGGAATGACACACACAATGAACTGGAAAAGCTCACCCAGGTCCTAGTCAACAATGGGTATTCCAACACTGACGTCACCAGTGCCATCAACCACCACCTAGAAAAAATGGTACAAACAAGACCCCCCTAGCACCAACCCGGCCAATGACATTACATTTTTCTACAGAAACTACATGTCTTCCGACCACACAACAGACGAATCCATTATGAAAGAAATAATTCACAAAAACGTCCTCCCCACCAACCCTGACAATAAAATAAAACTCATTATTTACTACAAATCTCCTAAGACCTCCAACCTTGTCCTCCGTAACCGCCCCATTTCCACCAACCAACCGGAAGACGATCATGTGATATATCAGCATATTTGCACCTCTGGGGACTGTGGACCCCTATCCTATGTTGGTATGACACAGACTCGCCTTTCCCGTCGACTAACCCTCCACCTTCAATCTGGCGCTATAAAAGATCACTATCAAGCCCCCCACCATCTTGCCCTAACTCGCGCCGACCTAGACAAACAAACCACCATACTCGACAAAGAATCAGACCCCAGAAGACTAGCTATTTTAGAAGCTCTATACATCCAAACACTCAACCCCAGCATCAACAACCAAACACAAGACCTTCAAATTCTTCCTTCAGGCAAGCGCTACAGGCATGTTGCACCCATTCCTCTCGCCCCGTGCCCCCCTACCTTACGCCTCCGCGCTCAGCACACAGTGACAACACCAACCAATCACAGCCACCCACAGCCAACAACCAACCACCGATAAGATCTAGTGCCCGTCTCGCGAACAGACTGCCTTCCACCAATGAACAGCCACCACACACCCAGTAGCTCCGCCCACCTTCCTATTCTTGATCCTCGAATTTTGTATAAATATGATACCTTGTCCCTATTCTAATCATTACCTCTCCTTTCCCTGAAGATGCAAGATGTTTACTTGTGAAACGTTGGATCCACCATGAATTTTGCTAACCTGTTGTACCTCATCTCTGAACCCCAGAGGAAAATTGTTAGAACTATTGAAAGCTGTAACAATAAAATCCTTAATGCTGAAACTGCTATTGCCTTTAACCTCGTCTGTTTAAAAGAGAATATATATATATATATATATATATATATATATATATATATATATATATATATATATATTATGATGTATATATTTTTACAGATAATTTTTTGGTAGGTGTTAAGTCGAACTTGCTATACTTAAGCCCCCGTCTTATATTTCCCCACGGCACTAGAACGTTGTTAGCACCCATGACTATACGCGATTATTTATGGGTGGGAGGTTTCTGTATGGTTGGACATTTGGAATACATGGATATCCTACGGTAAATGTACGGTACCGGTATATATAGTATAGCTTATTAGCAGTACGGTACGATACGTTACAGAATGATAGTAGAGGGATAGCTTCGCTTTTTGGGCGATTTTTGCATGTATTCATTATTTTTCTAGTTTCCTCCCTAGATCTCCATCAAATTAAAAAAAAAAAAAAAATCCATTACATCCCCCTTTTAGACTAATTTGTAAATTTTTCGGTAGAAAAATGTCCCAACCCGAAGGCCGGTTCCTCCAACATTACAGGCTCACTGTCGTTCGCCGGGGAAAAAATCGACACCTAAATAGCACGAAAGGTCTAAATATTGACGAAAATAGGGCGAAAGGTCTTAAAATCGACTAACTAATGGGGCAAACATCTTAACATCTGAAAACTAACGGGGCTAAACATGAGGGAGAAAGTGGTCTAGAAAACTGGCCCATGTCCCGTTAAGGCCTATGCTGTGGATGGATGTAAGTGGGAGATGTTGTATGCATGGGATACTATAGTCAATTCGCTGTAAGTAGGCGAACAATCATGACCCCTAAACTCTGTAACTCAAAAACAAGAGTATTCGAGCTAATATATCTACCATTTGGGAATAGTCAGTCAAGGAATATAAATTATGTGGAAATTTACAGCCAATATGCTCTAGTCCTTTATGAGTTACAGAGGATAGAGGTCATGATTTACAGCCAATATGCTCTAGCCCTTTATGAGTTACAGAGGATAGAGGTCATGATTTACAGTCAATATGCTCTAGCCCTTTATGAGTTACAGAGGATAGAGGTCATGATTTCTCGCCTACTTACAGCGAATAGACTTATAGCCTATGTCCAAGCTTGACATATTGTTCTCAGAAGTCTGTAGCAGAAGAAAGGTGTGCATTGGAAGAACACTGTACATGGGAGAATAATGTACATGGGAGAATACTGAACATGGGAGAACACTGTACATTGTAGAACACTGTACATAGGTGAACACTGTACACGGGAGAATAGTGAGCCTGGGAGAACACTATACAAGGTAGAACACTGTACATATGTGAACACTGTACATGGTAGAACACTGTACATGGGTGAACACTGTACATGGTAGAACACTGTACATGGGTGAACACTGTACATGGTAGAACACTGTACATAGGTGAACACTGTACACGGGAGAATAGTGAGCCTGGGAGAACACTATACATGGTAGAACACTGTACATATGTGAACACTGTACATGGTAGAACACTGTACATGGGTGAACACTGTACATGGTAGAACACTGTACATGGTAGAACACTGTACATAGGTGAACACAGTACACGGAAGAATAGTGAGCCTGGGAGAACACTATACATGGTAGAACACTGTACATATGTGAACACTGTACAGGGGTGAACACTATACATGGTAGACACTGTACATATATGAACACTGTACATTGTAGAACACTGTACATGGGAGAACACTGTACATGGTAGAACACTGTACATATGTGAACACTGTACATGGTAGAACACTGTACATGGGAGTACACTGTACATGGTAGAACACTGTACATGGTAGAACACTGTACATATGTGAACACTGTACATGGTAGAACATTGTACATGGTAGAACACTGTCCATGGTAGAACACTGTACATATGTGAACACTGTACATGGTAGAACACTGTACATAGGTGAGCACTGTACATAGGTGAACACTATACATGGTAGAACACTGTACATGGTAGAACACTGTATATGGTAGAACACTGTACATGGTAGAACACTGTACATGGGTGAACACTGTACATGGTAGAACACTGTACATGGGTGAACACTGTACATGGGAGAACACTGTACATGGGTGAACACTGTACATGGTAGAACACTGTACATGGTAGAACACTGTACATGGTAGAACACTGTACATGGTAGAACACTGTATATGGTAGAACATTGTACATGGATGAACGCTGTACATTGGTGAACATTGTACATGGTAGAACACTGTACATGGGTGAACACTGTACATGGTAGAACACTGTACATGGGTGAACACTGTACATGGTAGAACACTGTACATGGGTGAACACTGTACATGGGAGAACACTGTACATGGTAGAACACTGTATATGGTAGAACACTGTACATGGTAGAACACTGTACATGGTAGAACACTGTATATGGTAGAACACTGTACATGGTAGAACACTGTACATGGGTGAACACTGTACATGGTAGAACACTGTACATGGTAGAACACTGTACATGGGTGAACACTGTACATGGTAGAACACTGTACATGGGTGAACACTGTACATGGGTGAACACTGTACATGGTAGAACACTGTATATGGTAGAACACTGTACATGGTAGAACACTGTACATAGGTGAACACTGTACATGGTAGAACACTGTACATGGGTGAACACTGTACATGGGAGAACACTGTACATGGGTGAACACTGTACATGGTAGAACACTGTACATGGTAGAACACTGTACATGGTAGAACACTGTACAGGGGTGAATACTGTACATGGTAGAACACTGTACATGGGAGAACACTGTACATGGTAGAACACTGTACATGGTAGAACACTGTACATGGTAGAACACTGTACATGGGTGAACACTGTACATGGTAGAACACTGTACAGGGGTGAACACTGTACATGGGTGAACACTGTACATGGTAGAACACTGTACAGGGGTGAACACTGTACATGGTAGAACACTGTACATGGTAGAATACTGTACATGGTAGAACACTGTAGGCTACATGGGATGATGGGAGTGGTGACTTAAGGGGACAGTGGCTGATTGTTAGGTCTATTAATTAATTTATTCATATATGTTTTTAGTTTCCTCCCTAGACCTCCATCAAGCTTAGAAAAACAACCCCTAGACCCACCTTCAAGATAAATTTGTACATTTTTCGGCTCGCTATCGCTCGCCATGAAATAATCGACACCTAAATGGCACGAAAGGTCTTATCATTGACAACAAAATGGGGCGAAAGGTGTTAAAATCGCCAAACTAATGGGCCGAACGTCTTATAATCTCCAAACTAGTGGGGCTGAACAGTAGGGAGAAAGGGGTCCAGAAAAACGGTCTTAAGACATGCATGGTATTACCAAAAAGATATAAACAAGCTAGAACGAGTTCAACGTAGATTTACCAAAATGATTCCTAGCCTAAAGAACAAACCATACGAGGAGTGTCTTAGAGAATTAAATCTATTTCCTTTTACCCAGCGCATATTAAGAGGCGACTTAATTCAAGTGTTCAAAATAATCAAAGGCATCGACAATATGAACTGTAGTAAGTACGGTACTTCACTATCGACCAATTTAATTACATGCAAAATTATTGGTAAATCTTTTAACTCACACGAATCTAAGAATTTCTTCTTCAATCGAGTTGTCAACTTATGGAATGGGCTTCCCCGAGACATTATAGACTGCAGCACCGTTGATTCATTTAAACTTCGCATAGACAAATATCTCGCATCAAAACCGCGACTGACTGCATTTGTATATGAATATCTTTATTTTATCCCCCCCTCAGTGTTTTTTTTCTATGTGAATGAGGGAGACAAAAGGCATAACTGCCTGTAGCGAGTGCCTCTCCCAGATTTCAAAGAGTAACAGGGCCGAAATCAAGGGACGTTCGTGCTAAAATGCCTGGACACACGGAGTTTGAAGCAATTTAAGTCATAGGAAGAGGGAAAGACTGATTCTGGGAGAGAGTTCCAGAGCTCAGCAGTTGAATAGAAGAAAGTCTGAGAATAGCATTTCACTCTTGGGTTGGAGAGTTGCACAGAGTAGGGGTGGGATTGTGTTGCAAGGCGGGTACTACGTACCCTACGTAGAGGAGGTGGTATACACTGGGAAAGCTCCGAGGAACACTGATTATTGTAGTAGCGATAGAATAGTGTGAGAGATGCAACATTGCGGCGAAGAGAGAGAGATTACAGAGAACTGGTGAGTGGACGGGAGTTAATGATACGAAAAGCTTTCCTTTCTACTTTATCTAGGAGTGCGGTGTGAGAGGAACCTCCCCACACTAACCCATCTGTCCCCTACTAACTTCCTAATCCTGCCACGGACATTAGTTCCAGGGCAGTAGTTCCCTGTCCAATGTTCCCTTACCCACTCTAAACCACTGTTTGGACACTTGATCTTCAGTGTTTTGGAGGACTAGCAGCCTAGAAGGGTCACTAAACTGTTGTTGCTTGATTTCCTTTGTACTCCTTTGTACTATGGAAGCAATAGTACTCCACAGGGACGGCATGACTGAATAGGAAGGACGGGATAAATGCCAATAGAGGGAGTTATGAATGGACGGAACAGACAGAGATTATCATGGACGAGGAATGGGCAGATGAGAGAGAGTGTGTGTGTGTGTGTGTGAGAGAGAGAGAGACATTTACATAGATTTACATATATATACTGGCCACACAGACCTTACGAACCAAACGAGGTGGTCAGGACTTAATTCTAGTAGAGATGGCATATCCGATAGAAAAGGAAAGTTGAAGGAAAGGATAGAAGAGAGAGAGAGAGAGAGAGATAAAGAGTTAGAGAGAGTGAGAGTGAGGAGAGAGGATGCCAGGAAAGATTACCTTGAATACCCATCAGAATGCAGGAGAACAGTTTAAGCCTTTCACCACCATTACCTAATATTCATCATAGTCTGGTTACCATTAGACGATTTTCTTTTGTTTGTAATCTACCTAGGCCTATGTGATCAAACGGGTATATACGATCCCCTTTAGTAACACAGGACCTTCTTAAGCTGCATAACATCTTCTATCCTCTCTCACACACACACACACACACACACACACACACACACACACACACACACAACTTCCTCTGTTTCTCCCCGCCTCACTTTTTCTTTCTCACTCTGCTACACTTCTCTCTCTCTCTCTCTCTCTCTCTCTCTCTCTCTCTCTCACACACACACACACACACTTCCTCTGTTTCTCCCTGCCTCACTTTTTCTTTCTCACTCTGCTACACTTCTCTCTCTCTCTCTCTCTCTCTCACACACACACACACACACACACACACACACACAACTTCCTCTGTTTTTCCCCGCCTCACTTTTTCTTTCTCACTCTGCTACACTTCTCTCTCTCTCTCTGTTGATATAGGTTAAGTGCACACACAACATATATACAGAGTGTACACATGCCTTAATCATATTGCAACATACACACATGTACTTTCAGGGCAATACTATCATTGTTTAATATCCCATGATAATATACCGTACTCTGTAGTATCGGCAGCGTTGCACCAAATATATCCGGCACCGCTGCACATGTTTTCATCAGTAACATCCGGTCGGCACTCAGCATAGCAGTGCCCCCCAGCTCTCTGTATATCTTTGGCTAATAAGAACCTATAAACTTATCTCTGGACTTTTATTCTACATCCTTGTGCAAGAAAGGATTATCAAGGTTGTTGTAGCTTCACATGACAACCATACATGGCGCAGTGTGTTAATACAACCATACATGGCGCAGTGTGTTAATACAGCCAGGAGATACGAGCCAAGACCGGATTCTCAGCCAGCCATCTTGCAAGACCTCACCTCTCCAGCCCTGGATATATTATTGTGCAGTGCTTTATAGTGCAGTGACGTACTTAAGAGTGTAGTGCAGTGCCTTTATTATATGTCCCATGTCATTGGTGCCCATTCCCAACTTGCTGTGAGGGTTATAGCCGCCGAAACATTGCTGGACAAGAGCGAGGAGTAGCATACCCTCCCCCTCTAACATCTCCAGCAATACTGAAGCTCTCACCCCTCAGTGCCTTCCAGCTGTGCCGGCACATGCGCGCACACGGACACACGCACATCGTCCATGTGCACCTCCATATTGACATTAGGAGCTTCGGTGGTAGACTAAAATGTGCCGGGGCCACACCCCATTATATAAGTGGGCTGCCTTTGACGTATCAGTATCGTGGGAGACGTACGATGGGCGTATTTGTCGTACAACGTACGTGCGTTTGTTGTACTTTAAACGTATGGTTAACGACCAGAAGCGGCATTATCGTGCTTTTAACGTGCTTTTAACGTGCTTTAAACGTATGACGAACGTGTGCTGGTCGAATGAGTAGCGTCTCTGGTGAGCGATTTATTCTACAAGGGTCGTGTTGCAGACTTGTGTGACGTGTGAGTGTTGAGTGACTGTCGAGGGACTGTCGAGGGCTTGTTGTATAGCAATCGTGTGCCAGCGAGGATCGTGCAGTGATCTAGTGATTCGATTACAATCGGCGAAAAAGTGCAATTCGTCCTATGTCGGCAGCTGTCGAGCGGTGGCCGTACTGTGTGAGACGCGGCCTTTAACAGGGGAGTAAAACAGTCTTCCAACCGAGCGACGTCCCGCCCGGCAAAAAGCTATGTTTAGAACTGTCCGCTCTCCTCCTCTCGTGGTTTATATATGGCAGGGTGACTCGGTGTTGCCCGGGCCGGGGGCTGATGGGTCCCTTCCAATTCAGGGCCAGGGCGGCTGTGCAGGGCTGTGGGGTAAACATCTGGCAATCTGGCCCTTCGTTCCCAATGTTTTGAATTAGATAAGTGTTAGTTCACACACTGACATATAAGAATAGTTAATGGCAGGTGGTATGGCAAGCAAGGGACCCGTCGCCTTGTTGTTGTCGGCGGCGAGGGGCGGAGCACCTCGGCCAGGAGGGTCAGTGGTTAATCGTTTGACTTGATAAGTAGGTTACTTTTAAAAAGAAGGGGAACAAGGGGAAGAAAGGTAAGTGAACAGTTCTCTCGTACCTGTAGGTCTTGGTGAGATTGAATAACAAGTCCTGTAATACCTCCCAGGTGTTGGCACGTGTATACAGGTGGTGGTTAGGTGCGGTTGCCCTGGTGGTCCCGTATACCGGGGCCGAGGAGGGCGGCGCAGGTAGGAGTCCCTCTGGACTGGACACGGCTCGATGGCCGAGTTAATTTGTTGTTGTCGGCCCACCTGGGTTAGGGTGGAAATACCCACGTAGACCACGTGTGGACAAGGGAGAGATATCTAGAGAGAGAAAATACAGCTTTATAGTGGTCAATAAAGTAGGCATGCGTAATCAGGCGGCAGTGCAACTACCATTATCATGGTGATAGACTGTGTTGGCTACGCACCTGGGGCGAGCCCGTGACGTAAGGCATTGGCGCTTCCGTGGGGTGATCAGGTCGTCGTCCATGCATGCATAGCTGTTGCCTGCCTGGTTGCAACGGAAAAAAAAGATAGGATCATGTGAACTGTACTCCGAGAAGGAAGTGTCTTGACGAGGCGTGTAGAAGGCGTGTGGAGGGGGGCTAGAAAAGAAAAACAGGCTGGATTATGTAATGCAAGGTTTAGGGAAAAATAGATTGTGCGAGGTGGCGATTTCCTTATTATTCTACGGTTAGTAGGTCAGTCATCATGCGGGGTTAGTAGGTCAGTCATCATGCGGGGTTAGTAACGGGGTTAGTAATAAGTAACAAGTAAAAAATGGTAAATGATACAATCAATATCTAAGTGGCACAGTTATATAATACAGAGAGCTAAGAGGTGTCTACCCTCTTACTTCTTCTACAGGGGATGTCACATATTCATTAATCATATTCATGGCCTAACAATAAAATGGTAGTGACATAACCAATACAATAAATTGCATAGTCATATATCTGTACCCCTCATAATACAGAGAGTTAAGAGGTGGCTTTCCTCTTACTTTTCCTGCAGGGGGGTCCTAGTTAAAGATAAACATATTCATTAATCATATACATAGCCTGGAGTCATGTTGCCTGTGGCGGTTATAGTTGGGTTCAGCTGGAGCTAAACGCATGTGAAATTAATACAACAGTAATTACGACAGTCACAGGGACATGCATACGACGCGGCCATTACTGCTTACGTCATCAGAAAGCAAGGGGGTGGATATCATCTAGTATCGTAATAATGGTGGGGAGGAAAGAGATGTGGTTTGTATACTAAGAAGAATGTGAGTTGAAAAGTGTGGAGCATGTGGATTTGGTGTGGAGGTCCAGTCTGGAGAGGTGGGAGGTGGTCGTCTGGGGTCGGCCATTTTGGAGGTGGGTTGTCCAGTGCCGGCTGCTGAGGCGATAAGGTTCTAATTGGGCTGTGGGAGGAGTAGATGGGAAAGGCGGGGTGTTTTTGTCCCTCTCTCTCCCTCCGACCATGTTGGTGAATGTCTGTCTGTCTGTCTGTCTGTCTGTTGCTTTGGTAGGATATATACTTTAGTTACTTAGAATAAGGGGGAATCGGGCATGGGGTTACACATACAGACAAGGCAGAGGGGAGTCAATATAATAACTAGCATGGGTGCATAATTATACTTATACCGTCGTAAGGTAGAGATAAGGGGTGTCTTCCCTCCTTGTCTTCTTCTTAGAGGGCTGTCATAGTTAACATATAATTATACAGTATATATATCATGAATACAATAATGCATGGTTTGCAGTTATGGCCGTCTGCAGGTTGATTAGAATTAAATATATATAAGTCAGCAGAGGTATTTCGATACAATTAGTTAGTCTGGGGTACGTACCTATACCTTCGTAATGTAGAGAGAGCGAGGTGTCTTCCGATCGCCTCGTTCCTGTACACGATGAGAGTATTATAGTTTGCAGGGTTAGTATTTAATGGAATACATACTTTAGTGGGTACTTCAAGAATGTCAGGGGGTAAGGAAGTGTGGTTTGTATCTAGAAGACTGTGATTAACGAGACGTGTAATATGTGGATGGAAGTGGAAGAGAGGGAGGGATCTTGCTGGGGGTGGAAGTTTCGCTCCCAGGAATTTTCGTTCCTGGTGTATTTCAGTTATATTGTTGGTTTCATGGCACTTCCTGAACACTACCTTCCATACAACACATCGTCTGCTGGGTGAGTCAGTACAGTCACTCAGAAAAGTTCATGGCATCCTTACATGCCATGCCGTGGTAGAGTTGGTTAAACCCATAAGAAGACAGACAGACACAAACATACAGCCCCACACACTGACAGACAGATCTCCAGCTCCGGCACCGAAGCGAAGTAACCCAAGGGACTCATTGTAACAGACGATCGCATCACCCGGATTGGATATGAGGTCTGGCGAGGGAAGAGAGGTCCACGGGTTTTATCCTCTTAACTATCTCATTTTAATCAGGGGAGCGGGAGAGGAGGAAGTGGAAGGGGGAGTGAGAGGGTGGGGGGTGATGGAAGAGAAGAGACGTGTAGGTAGTCCTGCCCAAAATGTACGTCTTGTCCTCATAATTTACACTTGATTATATGATACTTGGTGGGAGAGAGAGTTCCAGGAGTTTTATTCTCTTAACTCCTTCAGCACGAGGCCTTTTTTCCCATTAATTTGACTGACATTAGATGATTGTATGCCATTTAACCACTTCGCTGCGGTGGTCGTCTAAATACGCTATATGTAATATAATCCCTTACTGTGGCAGCCTCTCGGGACGTTTTGGTATTACCGACTGACTTTGGTTGTACCGAGCCGCTTTCTTTGTTGCTAGACACAAGATAAGATTGGTTCATTCTAAATTGTGGACAGATTTGGCTCTTGCAGGTGTTAAGTAAGGAGTCCCACTCTCACTACTAGTTTCTGAATAGAGCTCCCGGGGCACACTACAGTCTCTTCTGATGGTTGGAAATTCTTGGATGTCTCGGGCAAAGACGGTGGTAAAGGATCTGGCAAGGTGATATTTATAGATGAGGGTGTAGATGGCCTTTGCGCTCAGAAGTTCATTTATGGTCCTTTTATAACATAGTGTAATTCCTCTTCTTCGTCTAGGCATGGCATGGTTAGAGACTGGGTCGGGGCGTTATGTTGAGCACTTCTTGTGTCCCTTACCTGTTCATGTACACTATTTGTTGCTCTCCTGGTGTGCACTTTATGTCACTTGGCTGTTCTTGCACACTTCATGTGTTGCTCTGCTGATATGCACTTTATGTGTCACTCTGCTTTTGTGCACTTCATGTGTCACTCGGCTGTTCATGCGCACGTCATGTCGTTGAGCTAGGGTTAACCCCTTCCTTACCGAGGGTGTATTTTGTGTTATTCCAGCGATTTTATGCAGCTTAGGAGGAAACCGTGGTAGTTAAAATGTATAATTGAGATAGTTTGAAGCCTTTTTATTGCTACACGTCCTCCCTAAGCTGGATAAAATCGTCTAATAATATTCAGATTATAATGACAAGGACAACTCGGTACTAAAGGGGTTAATGGGTTCATGTGTATTTGAAACAGGCCTACTTGTTTGCTGCTTGTTTTTAGGGTTTGATATGCACTTGTAGCTTTAACAGTGGGTGGTACTAACTTTCCAGTGCTAGTGGGAAATGTAGTAGTCTCGTCTTCTGTAGAGCCCTCGGCAGAAGTGGTGTTGGATCGTAAAATAGCATGTCTGAGTAGGGTAGAGGGTGGCTGGGGTGCCCTTTTACCTTAAGGGAGCCCACCTCGCTTTTTTTTTCTCTCTTTCTCTCCCTCTCTCTTTGGCTTGTATCCATTCGGCCCCATTCAGCCTACTGTTGTAAGACGTTAACCCCCCTCCAGGTGTCAATATTTTCCTGGCGAGAGGTAGCAAGTCAGCATATATATATATTTTTGTTTTGACAGTAAGCTAAATTTGTACATTTTTCGATAGAAAAATTTCTCCGGCGAAGCCGGATTTCTCCATACAATGCTGGCTCGTTATCGCTCGCCAGGAAGAAATCGAGACCTGGATGGGGATAAACGTCTTAACACAGTTGGCTGAATTGTGCCGAAAGGATACAAGCCAGGGAAAGAGAGAAAAGGAGAGAAAGATAAAAACAGCCGGTGACCTTTGGAATGTAACGGACTACCTAGCGTTCTTTCCAGTTTCCCGTTAACCCTTTGAGTACCAGCGACGTGTGTTACATTATATTCTAACTATATTTAGACGATGTTATACAGCTTAAGAAGGATCTGTGGTAGTTAAAAGGGTTGGTCAAGATAGTTTCAAGTCGTATAATTGCTAGAGGTCCTTCCTAAGCTGAATGAAATCGTCTAATAGTTACCAGAATATAACAGAAAGGAAGTCCCCGGTACAGTAAGGGTTAAGGAGGGAGGGTTTATTTATTGGTAGATTTATTCATTTATTTACTATTTGTTTTAGTTTCCTCTCTAGACCTCCATCAAACTTTAAAAAAACATCCCCAAGATCCCCCTTCCAGATACATTTTTACATTTTTCAGTAGAAAAGCGTTCAAGCCTAAGGCCGGTTACTCATACATTACAGGCTCGCTATCGCTTGCCAGGAAAACATCGACACCTAAATGGCAAGAAAGGTTTTAATATTTACAAATATATGGGGCGAAAAATCTTAAAATCACCATACTAATGGGTCTTAATATCTGAAAAATAATGGGGCTGAACATGAGGGAGAGAGGGGGTGGGGGTGGGGTAGATAAATCAACCATCTCCCGTTAAGCTACAGTTTTCTTAGTTAAGGAACGATGGGGCGATTTTTGTAAAGGTCCCCCTGGCACTCCTCTAGCTCAGAAGATATTTCTAAAGGCATATCAATTACCAATACCACCACCACTACCCTACTTATATCAGCCCACCACCACTATCAACATTACCACCACTTCCAACATTACTTCTACCATCATCATTTCTACCACCACTCCAACCACAACGACCAACATTACCACCACCACTACCGCAACTACCAACATTACCACCACCACAACTACCACCATTACCACTACCACAACTACCACAACTACCAACACCACCACTACCACCACCATTAGTACCATTAGCCCTTGACACACAACACCACCATTAAGAGC
Organism: Paralithodes platypus; assembly: GCA_032716605.1. Taxonomy (NCBI): domain Eukaryota; kingdom Metazoa; phylum Arthropoda; class Malacostraca; order Decapoda; family Lithodidae; genus Paralithodes; species Paralithodes platypus. The sequence goes on from CM064503.1 coordinate 43,532,045, forward strand.
TAGGCGATGATAATAATTAGGGTGCAATATAATACTCCCCTTGTGTAAGTCTTCTCTCGCATCTCCACGCACACACACGTGCACACTAGACTACATACACACACACACACACATATACTGTATACACACACATATATATATATACTTACCAACACATATATTCTACGACACACACACACACCAACACAAAACACACAGGCTCTCTCTCTCCCTCTCTACACACACACACACCCACAGGTTATCTTTCTCTACACACACACCCCCACCTTGTCTCACCCACACCCATACATACTTTCATCCCAACACTACATGCTGTCACACCCACACCCTGTTACACACACACACACGACACACACCCTGTCTCACTCACTATCATCCCAACATTACACGCTGTTACACACACACACGACACACGCACGCACGCACGCACGCACACACACACACACACACACACACACACGCACGCACGCACGCACGCACGCACACACACACACCTGGGTATGAACAAACTGACATGTGTTAATTGACCGTTAACCGAAATTCTAAATATCATGTCGTCTGAGGTTGGATTCTCCTTTGCTATAGTCTATTCGTTGTAAGTAGGCGAGAAATCATGTCCTCTAATCTCTGTAACTCAAAAACGACTAGACTAATCGAGCTAATATTTCTACTATTTGGGAAGAGTCAGTTAAGGAATAGATGTGGAAATTTATAGACAATTTGCGCTAGCCCTTTTTGCGTTACAGATGATAGAGGTCATGATTTCTCGCCTACTTACAGCGAATATACTATAGTACTTGTGGTGGTAGTGTCTTGGTGTCTTGGACGTTCATATGCCTCCGTAAGTCACCGTATCCAGGCATAGATCGTAACCCATTATGTACGGTACGCTTGACCAAATATGTTATGTCTCCGCTGTCATTAAGTTTTGCTCGTTGTGTGCTGTATTAATGTCTGTCAGATGTTGAATAGGGTGTGTAAGGATAAGAACGTCTTTGTATATCTCACTCGAAACGATGAATTAATGCTTAGGTAGTGCTGATACCAAGTATTGATATAAATATATTTGGTGCCTTGACATCACTTATGTGGCCAACTGTACCACGGTGTCATTACATGTAACACTATGGTAACTTTGTTTTTGTCCTCTTCTCATCCTCACCTCTTCTATCCCCCACTCCATATTCTCCTCTCCCCCTCATCTCTTTCCTTCCCCCCTGCGCTTTTTCTCTACCCTCTTCATCTCTTTCCCCTCCATTTCTCCTCTCCCCCTCCTCATCTCTTCCCTCTCCCCCCTCCATTCTCTCTTCGCTCCTCCATTTTCTCCTCCCCCTTCCATTTTCTCCTCGTTCCCTCCTCTTCTCTTCCCTACCCCACTCCATTTTCTCCTCACCCCCTCCTCACCACTATCTCTCCTCCATTTTCGATTCCACCTTCCCTTTTTCCCTCTTCCCCTCCATCTTCTCCTCTCCCCTCCAATATCTTCTCTCCCCCTCCATTATCTTATCTCCCCCTCCATTATCTTCTCTCCCCCTCCATTATCTTCTCTCCCCCTCCATTATCTTATCTCCCCCTCCATTATCTTATCTCCCCGTCCATTATCTTATCTCCCCCTCTATTATCTCCTCTCCCCCGTCCTTTATCTTATCTCCCCCCCTCCATTATCTTCTCTCCCCCTCCATTATATTATCTCCCCTTTCCATTATCTTATCTCCCCCTCCATTATCTTCTCCCCCCTCCATATCTTATCTCCCCACTCTCCCTCTCCATTATCTTATCTCCCCTTCCCTTATCCCATCTCCTCCCCCCCGCCATTATCTTATCTCTCCCCCTCCATTATCTTCTCTCCTCCTCCATTTTCTTATCTCCCCCTGCATTATCTTCTCTCCCCCTCCAGTATCATCTCCCCCCCCAATATCTTATCTCCCCCTCCATTATCATCCCCCCGCCATTATCTTATCTCCCCCTCCATTATCTTATCTCTCCCTCCCTTATCTTCTCTCCCCCTCCATTATCTCCTCCCCCTCCCCCTCCCCCCCCTCCATTATCTCCTCTCCCCCTCCATTATCTCCTCTCCCCCTCCATTATCTTATCTCCCCCTCCATTATCTTATCTCCCCCTCCATTATCTTCTCTCCCCCTCCATTATCTCCTCTCCCCCTCCATTATCTCCTCTCCCCCTCCATTATCTCCACTCCCCTAATTTTTCTCGTTCCTCTCTCCAATTTCTCTTCCCCCTCCTCATATCTTCCTCCTTTCTTTCTCCTCCACCCTCATGTAGTTTTTCTGTAATATAATGGTAACCCGTTCAGTACCGGTACCCTAATTTTAACTTAATTTTGGCTACTACTAGACGATTTTATTCAGTTTAAAAGGGGCCTCCAGCAATTAACAGGCTTGTTACTATCTCACTTAACCCTATTTAGAGCACCAGATCCTTCGTAAACGGCACAACATCGTGTAAATATAGCTAGACAAAAATAATAGAGACGTCGCCGGTACAGAAGGGGTTAAAGAAGATTATACAGTAAACTGTAGGCTATAATAGTTAACGCAATGAGAGCTTGATATAGAGGACTAGCGCTTACGACAATAGAAAACCACAGATTAGGATATATTATAGGTTTGATTCCTGGGGGGAAGTAAAGAAAACCTAATATTTAGTAGGGCCCCGTAATCATTAACGATATGCCTATTAGTATAATAGTCTCCCATCAAACACTGTGGTCGCTAGTTTGAATCTACCGCACGGGAGGACAGGAGTACAACTTCATAAGTGCAACGCTTATTCTCTTATGGAATCCTCTTTATGATTGGGTACTCACTACGAAAAAACTTCGTAAAAAATACAAAAAGAGAAATTAACTTAATAATTGCTATGCTCAAGGTTCCCACTGCGTGGATTCCTGACGCTGGCCCTCTAGCGGCTATACTTCCTTCACTGATATATCAAGATACAACTTCAGAAATCAAGCGAATGGGAAGGGGATGGCAGGGAGGGCACTAACATCGTCAATGATTACGGGGCCCTACTAAATATTAGGTTTTCTTTACTTCCCTCCGGGAATCAAACCTATAATTTAATAGTGGCCCCTCCATCATTGACGATATGCCTGATATACTGTATAAGACTGGAGGGGGACATTCGTGACAATATCAAAACCACCAACCTAAATACCTATAGGTAACAGAGAATCCGTATAAAATTATAAGTTTTTTATTGTTGTCAAACAATATATACAAAAAATAAAAGTAGGTAAGCAGTGCGTTATTTCGAAGAAGAGCTGCTTGTACATGACTGGATCTTCACTTGAGATCGATTGCATGTTTAGTGAGAACATTCTTGTACAGTACTCTCATAACGAGAACCTTAATCCTTTGGATCATGTTCCGGCCTTAAAATTATTTGTACAATAAAAACTGTTTGTACATTATGTTAATACTACATAGATGCAACTATGATAGATTTCTTTGAAATAAAAATAAAATTTGATTAAACTGTATAACCAGTTTAAATAATTTCGTGATTCGTGATTTTATCACCATCTTCGGCGAAGGGGTTCAGTACCCCTTGTTATAATTGACCGACTAGGTACAAATGGTCAGATCTCACTGGAGATTCGTACACAAAAGAAAAGAAAATGTATTAGCTAGCTGTAGACTCAGCTCGACTTATTAACATCACAGCCTGTGACATCATCATATTATCCGGCGGAGGGGTTCTAGGGTTCTTTGGGCTTACCGGCGCTCCCCCCACCCCCCCCTCCTTTTTCCTTGGAAGATCAAACTTAATGAGAAGCACATTGACTACTAAACCCGCTGCCTTCATACCACACAGGGCAGTTGCTGGCTTATCCAGAGCCATAGACAGGCATTGTGTCAAGAAAGAACGGTTGGGAGCCCACAACTTAGTGCTAGCTATGCCCTCAATGGAAGATTTTTTTGCAAAACGGAATTCTTATTGAATGAGTAGAGCAGACAGAGCTGCAACCGGTCTGCGACCTAAAATGTTAACTCTACAATCAATCGCCACTCTTGTGGCCTAGGAGGTAAATTTTGTGATATATTGATCAAGGCCGCTAGGCTCGGATGATCTAGAAAAGAAACTCATCCATTCCGTAAAAAGATCTAGACCTGGCATTTCTGGGAAGTCCAGAGAAACTTAGACCCATCCATGCACATATCTTAGTGTGCAATTATCGGAACTAGAGAAAAACAGGTAGGTATGGCATAAAAAGTGAAAGCATGTAAGATGCAACTGAACCCTCCCCCCCCCCCCGCCGGGAACGGTTTCGTCCTTTGCCGTGCTGCTCATGATGTGACTCTGGAAATAGAAAGTTTCCAGGAATCAATGCTCATAAGGATAACATGAGAGGTGTTAACACATCCTACCTCAAGTCCGCCGGAAAATTAGTTATAGCCACTGCTACTCTAACCCTCCGCTGGACCTGGTAGAAAGACCCCGGGTCTTTTTTTTATTATACATATGAACTGCTTACCAGTGACAAAGTGTCACTGGCCCCATAGACCTTCAATGGTTTACTTATCATTGACTAATTGTATTACCTAGATAGTTAACTCGCTTCATGACTTGAGTCATGGTTACGCTCACTTGACTGTTACGCCGGGCGAGAGAAGTTCCTGCGTGAGGCTATCGATCAGGGCGAGTTCACTCGGCGGGGCGAGTTCACTCGGCGGGCCGAGTTGACTCCCATAAGAATTTAGCATATTCCGCCGGAAGGTTCGTGGTTCAGCACACCACGCCGGGACATTTGGTTGGTTTCTTATTGTCTGAGACGAGAAAACGCTGGCTCTGCTGAGAAAGCCGCCGGAAATACGAACCAAAATTTTCAGAGGTGAGGACTTATCTGGGAAAGTCAAACACCCCCACAAACCCCACCAAATAAGTGGGACGTCTCCCCAAACCCCTCAAGCATGAAAGCACACATGCCAAAACACATATATAGGGGAAATATTAGGCTTACACATATATAGAGCTTAATTTATAATTTATAAATAACCCCTAGCCTACATTGGAGACCCCTAATGAGGCTGACCATGAGGTGACAACGAATCATCAAGGTGGCTGCAACCAGACGGTCCGAAGGCCCAGCAGCAGCAGTACGAGGAGGAAGAGGCCTACGAACGGGATCCACGTGCAGATACGGACTCCAGAAGATTCCACACCACGTGTGACAACCCTTGAACTAGAGCATCTGCAAAAATAACTATGCAACTGCCTCATAGTGACGGCCTGAAACATAAACTTGCGGAATGGTAGCCTCCTAAATAACTATCAGAGAGCTAAGGCGCAAAAATAAAACACAAATAACAAACCTGGAGCGAGGGTCCTGGGACACGTAGGCGCCTGTTACAATAGTACCCTAATTTACACATCTCCTGCGGGCGTACCAATGGGGCAGCCTGTGCTAGCTAATCGAAAAACCTGTTCAATACATCTTGGATATATACAAATGAGCAGGGACTCACTAGAATTGATCGAATGACGAATGAAGCTGGAGCACGGGGCAACCCGTCTTCACGGTATGGCCGCGGGAGGAGGAAGGAAGTATAGCCGCTAGAGGGCCAGCATCAGGAATCCACACGCAAGAAATCCACGCAGTGGGAAGCTTGAGCATAGCAATTATTAAGTTAATTTATCTTTTTTCTTTTTTACAAAGTTATTTCGTAGTGAGTACCCAATCATAAAGACGATTCCATAAGAGAATACGCGTTTCACTTATGAAGTTGTACTCCTGTCCTCCCGCGCGGTAGATTTGAACTAGCGACCACGGTGTTTGATGGGAGACTATTATACTAATAGGCATATCGTCAATGATGGAGGGGCCAGTATTAAATATTATTTTCTCATTATCCCGTTCCGCCACCACCACCTACCTCTCTCCCCCCCCCCTTTCCTCCCCCCCCCCTCCCCCTCCAACCACAATAGTACTCCAACTAACAAACTAAGTAAGGCCTCCCCCCACCCTTCTTAACACTTACAGTACCGCTTACCGGGATCCCCCCCCCCCCCCCCCCTGTCGCCAACTTGTTCCTACTTTACACCTCCGAGGGGGGGGGGGGGGGATCTCTACTGCTCCCTCATTTGGTTTCCGGTCAATTCGTCCACTCAGCTCTTTGCCAACTTTAATTCAAACGATTCGCCTTTGTATTTAGGGCGAATTAAATTATAAGCCATAGAAATTGTGAGTCATAGGAAGTGTGGCCAAATAGACTAATGGACCAAAAGACTTGGTGCGAATGAATGTGTGGCGAAAAGATTAACTTGTAAGGGAGTGGTGATGGGCTGGTCTATCAGAGTGAAAGTTGAGCCATCTCTGCCATACCCATAGCTTACTCTGACTGTTCCTTTTACTTATATATTTTCTAGATCTCAAGTGACGACGTCTCTCCCGTGGATTGGCCTCCCTACTGCCAACCTAGAGGTTGTGAAACTACTTATGGGCGAAAATACTTGTTAGTGAAAATGCCTTGTGGGCGAAATTATCGATGAGCCCTCGTTATTTAGTGAAGCCCATGTGAGCCTTCCGTGAGGTGAGGAGGGAGGAGGTGACGAGGGGGAAGGGAAGAGGTGAGGAGGGGGAGGGAAGAGGTGAGAAGGGGGGAGGGGAGAGGTGAGGAGGGGGAGGGAAGAGATGATAGTATAGTGATCGATAGAATAAGAGAGATACCAGAGGAATTGGGAGGTAAGTAGCAGGGTAGGATTAGGAAGGGAGGCTGATGTGTAGATCAGATCTTCTATTTAGGATTTGTTGTAGAGAAGTACCGGTATCTGGACTTGACAGCAATTCTTCTTAATTGTGTCTTAAGGGGAGATTGGCTGTTTGTTTTGTCTATTAATTAATTTATTCATATATTTTTTTTTAGTTTCCTCCATAAACCTCCATCAAGCTTAGAATCAATGGGTTAAAATCTATCGCAATTAACACTCTTGACTACCATAAGTTAACACTCTTGACTACCATAAGTTAACACTCTTGACTACCATAAGTTAACACTCTTGACTACCATAAGTTAACACTTTTGACTACCATAAGTTAACACTCTTGACTACCATAAGTTAACACTCTTGACTACCATAAGTTAACACTCTTGACTACCATAAGTTAACACTCTTGACTACCATAAGTTAACACTCTTGACTACCATAAGTTAACACTCTTGACTACCATAAGTTAACACTCTTGACTACCATAAGTTCTTCCTAAACTGAATATGTTGGTATAAGTGATAGTTCCCTCATGTTGATAATAATGGTTGTACAGTCGGCCTAATAAGTGATGTCTCGGCACCAATTATGTTTTGATCAATAATTGGTATCAGCCAAATTTACTCATGATATCTTCTTTTTGAGTGAGATATACCAACATATTCCTACACTTACCCCCACCCTATTCAACATATGACGGACATTAATACAGCACATAGCGAGGCAAACGTAATGCAAGCTGAGACATTACTTACGAAGCCGGTATCACACGGGCGCTTTTTAACTCAACATTTATCCTCAACTCTGGTCTGGCAGCTTGTAAGGTTAACATTTGAAATATTTTGGTTACCTAAATTCATCTACCACCAGTCTAGTTTCCGATACCAGTGCACACTATTCCAGAAATATTGTCAGAAAAATGTTGATCATCGAATGTTGACTACAACAGCTCTCGTGTGATAGCGGCTTAAAGCGCCACCGTACCTGTACTACTGTCTGTTAAATGCTTCATCGACCCTTACCTCAGTTCCGACCGCTGAATCCGTCACGTCTTGGAGGGGGGGGGGGGCGTAATTCGAGGAGTCGGCACAACAAACCAATGGCAGATGTTCCTAAAGGCTATACTTATTACTATAACTATTGATGTGTTTAAGGGAGCCCACCTCGCGTTTTATTTTATATTTCTTTCCTTTTCTCTCTTTCCATGGCTTCTATCCATTCGGCCCCACTCAGCCAACTGTTTTAAGACGTTTATCCCCATCCAAGTATCGATTTCTTCCTGGCGAGCGATAGCGAGCCAGCATTGTCCGGAGAAATCCGGCTTCACCGGAGAAATTCTTCTATCAAAAAATGTACAAACTTAGCTTGCTGTCAAAACAAAAATATATAATTATATGCTGGCTCGCTACCGCTCGCCAGGAAAATATTGACACCTGGATGGGGGTAAACGTCTTAAAACAGTAGGCTGAATGGGGCCGAATAGATACAAGCCACAGAGAGAGGGAGAGAAAGATAATAAAAGTGAGGTGGGCTCCCTTAATAATGATGGCAGTATTGTAAGTATGGTTGGTCGGCACAACAAACCAATGGCAGATAGTAAGTCCTAAACGCTCTAATTACTTCTATAACTATTGATGTGATTAACCCCTTTCAGCAGTGAGATGCTTTTTCACTTTTTGCTGGCTACCATTAGACGATTTTATTCAGTTTAGGAAGAATATTATATGAGAGTCCAGAGTGATAATTGCGATAGATGTTATTTAAGGGGGGTCACCTGTTTATTTTATCTTTCTCTCATTTTCTCTCTTTCTCTGGCTTGTATCCATTCGGCCCCATTCAGCCAACTGTTTTAAGACGTTTATCCCCATCCAGGTGTCGATTTCTTCCTGGCGAGCGATAGCGAGCTAGCATTGTATGGAGAAAACCGGCTTCGCCGGAAAAAAAAAATCTATCGAAAAATTTACAAATTTAGCTTGCTGTCAAAACAAATATATATATACAGAATATATATGTTGGCTCGCTACCGCTCGCCAGGAAAGTATTGACACCTGGATGGGGTTAAACGTCTTAAAACAGTAGGCTGAATGGGGCCAAATGGATACAAGCCAAAGAGAGAGAGAGAGAGAGAGAGAAAAACAGCGAGGTGGGCTCCCTTACCCAACACAAGTATGCCTTTTTCACTTTACTCTGGCTGTCTTTACACGATTGTATTCAGCTTAGACAAACAGACAATCTGTCTTTCCCTCACCCTATGCTTCAAGCTCTGTGTGGCCAGACATTTTGACTAACTGTGTAATCACCAATATAATGGGGCGAAACGTATTATTATCGTCAAACTAATGGGGCGAAACGTTTTGAAGCATCACACTAATTGGGCGACACGTCTTGAATCGTCAAACTAATGGAGCAACAGATTGGTCCCACAAAAATAGTTCTCCGGCAATAAGAGAAGCTTCTTTAATGGGAGATGGTTAACTTTTTGGTAATGTTTTTATTTATTTATTATTGTTCTAGTTTCCTCTCTAGACCACCATCAAGCTTATAAAGTCACCCCCTAGACTCCCTTTCAAGATAAATATGTACATTTTTCGGTAGAAACATGTCCTAGCCGAAGGCCGGTTCCTCTTAAATTACAGGCTCGCTATCGCTCGCCAGGAAAAAATCGACACCTAAATGGCACGAAAGGTCTTAAACTTGACAGAAATGGGGCTAAAGGTGTTAATATCGCCAAACTAATGGGCCGAACGTCATCAAATTTGAAAACCAATGAGGCTAAACACGAGGGAGAAATGGGACCAGAAAAACGACCCATCTCCCCTTAAGACAGTTGATCCGCTCAAACGAAAAGTATTTAGGCCTAAGTGGCTCCAACCAACCTTGCATAATTTAGCTGGGAAAATGGTGCTTCTGAGGCAAGACCTTTATCTGTGTCTGTCTGTCTGTCTCTGTCTCACTCTTACTTTCTATCTCTCGCTCTTAGAAAATGCTTCTTCCCTCTCTCTCTCTTTCTTTCTTTAGTTCTCTCTCTCTCTCTCTCCTTTGTACTCCTTCCTTTGTACTCACTCTTACTTTCTTTCTCTTGTTACGACCTGGCACTCGGGTACACAAGGGCTCTCAATCAGGACTCTAATACGGCTCGCTGCCACAACGGAAACACACGATCCCAACCCCTGAGTACTGCCAGCCGAACAAAAAACACCAATACCCTCCAGAGTTCAATCTGCTATAACGGGGTATACAAGAACTCGGTACTAGTGTTCAACAACAGACTAATAAAGAGACAGGAATTCTCTAGTCTGGTCAACAATCAAACAAAGAAGTAAGAAACAACAACACCAAAGAATAGTGTTGGCCGAAGCCGAAGTAATCCACCCTTGACTAAGAACTTAAGAAGTCCTCCACCCTCTACTTCGGATCGGCACTATTACGTTACGTTAATTAATAGTCCTTAAGCATCGAGCAAGGAATCTTCTGAAAAAAGTTAGATGCTTCTCGGATGCTCGTAAGAAGTACGTATCGGATTTTGAACAGTAATTCAATAAGAAAAACACTGGCAATTAAATACTATTACAGGTTTAAATTGGCATAAGAATAATTAAAAGAATATGCAATAGTAAATGGCAAACATTAAAAAGAAGTACTCCGCAAATGCAACGGCAATAGCCTACTCGGATTGTGCTCGTGGGCCACTAATCACTAAAGTAGCCAAGCTTGCAACACATGAAATCAATAGTGCATAAACAATATCATACATAAGGAAAGCTTCAATACTATTCTGTATCTACTAATCGAGTAAAGTCTAGCTGGGGTACTGTGGGCAAAAGGTAGCAGTGACTGAGCAAAAACGGCTCGTAGCCTAGCGAAGTCCTCACAACTGTTTAAAGTATTACGTTAACACTAACAAGTGCACTTTGAGAAATCCAGATCCCTTGTATCTGGTTTTCTCCCGGCTCCTTGACAAAGTAAAAACAAGCTGTTAATAAAATACAGGGTGGTTAGGCTCTTGCCCTCACGCACTGTAAATTATTAACTCAACACAGTCAGCCGCGAAGACAACCTAGGCTTCACTGAACCGAAACGAGTATGCAGGTTTATCGCTTAACCACTGCATCAAACAACAACTCGTAACACAGAAAAGCCTTACCCCAGTCTAGCATTACCTAGACTAGCAGAAACCAGGAATAATAATAATAACACACAGGGAAATGCATAGACAAGTGCAACAAACATAAATCAATCCTATTCTAAGTTAACCCTTCCAAAATAGGCTAACTAATAGGCAAATATCTCGTGAGAACTCAAGCGATAATACGTTGGCTGACTAGCTCTGCACCAACGGGACCATGGAAGTTAAAAAGGGTAGGGAAAAGAGGAGATAAGAATGTAAGGTAGTAGAGAAAGTTCACATCAGTCAGAAGAATATATAGTTAGCAAGGGAAATGAGAAGTCGCTCTGCCTAATGAGTTCTGATCAAAAAAATGGCTAGACTTCCCTTTTTATACTCGGCCCTCTAGTGAGCCCAACGTGAACTACTAAGGACCGCCCACTGACAATCATTACGTAATTTCTCTCTCTCCTCTGGGATAGACAAAGGCTTTCCTAGCACTGAGGGGAGGGGGGAGGGGGGGGGAGTGCTAGTGAGTTAGGCCCACCTCCCGCATGGCGCACCCACTGACCCCCAACTGTGGCTGCCGCTTCTCCCATCATTACAAATAAGTTTTACACACAATACTTATAACTAATGATATAAAATAGAACTCGTTGACTCAGATGAAAACAAAATACATATTCATATTACTTATAGTACAACGGCTCACATGAACTAAGTTAGGAAACTCTACATAGACTACAGCCAAAGTTCCTGCCCTGACGATCCTAGCGAGAGTGGGGCATGACTAGGCGTTCTGTACAGCATGCTCACACTGGACATGCGTCACACCTCCCCCAAGATTTTACTTGCTCAACCCTGAGCTAAAATCTGACAAACACAGAACCCCATCAAGCCCCTCACACCCAGCGACCCAGCGACCGCATGGCACTAAAACAAAGCTGAGTTTATCACCAAAACGCATCTTATTATTAACCAAAAATTCACATTTTATAACTCCTCCCAACAATAGCAAAAAGACACAATATCATGCTCCCAGAGCGAGCTTACAGCAGCTCAGCCGTTTGATAGTTTGTGGACTACTCAAACTCTATAGGCTATGACAAACTTATACGATTACCTATATCAAAAGAAAGAGTTTTTTATATGATTTTTATATTTTAATATGTTTTTCCCGGCTGCACTATAAGGGCAGCCTATTTTCCTCCACTCAAACCCACACACCTGTGATAGCCTACGACTGATCATCCACCCTTGATAAACAATCCGCGATCACATTGTCACATCCAGCAATATGACGGATGTCCAGGTTATACTCCTGCAACATCAAAGACCACCTGGTCAGTCTCATATTGTGATTGTGAAATTGATTCAGGAATCTCAAAGGGTGATGATCAGTGTAGATAACCACGACTGGGCCATAGGCTGGAACATACACCTCGAAGTGCCTGAGCGACAGCACAATCGCCAGTAATTCCTTTTCTATTGTAGAATAGTTCTTTTGTGCAGCATTGAACTTCTTAGAAAAGAAACTTACTGGGTGTTCCACACCTTCATTGTCTGTCTGTAGCAAGACGGCACCAGCCCCTACACCACTAGCATCTGTTGCCAGCTGAAAAGGCCTGTTAAAGTCTGGGGCCCTGAGTATCGGGTGAGTACATAGCAAATGTTTCACCAAAGTGAAAGCCTTTTCACACTCAGGTGCCCACAAAAACTTTTTGTCTTTAGATAACAAATCTGTGAGAGGTGCCAACACCGTTGAGTAACCTTTTATGAAGCGTCTGTAGTAGCCTATCATACCCAAGAATCTCATAATCTGCTTCTTGGTTGTTGGGTGCGGAAATTTATTGATAGCCTGTACCTTGTTCTGAGGAGGGCACACCTGTCCCCTTCCCACTACAAACCCAAGGTACTGCACAGTGGCTTTTACGAAGTCACACTTTGCCAAATTTACTACCAGACCTGCTTCACTAAGTTTCCGGAACAAGGTCTCAAGGTGCTCACAATGGCTCTCAAAGTCGTCATCATAAATGATTACATCGTCCAAATATACGGTGCAATTTGGAATGTCCTTTACAATTTCATTCATCAGGTTCTGAAACGTTGCTGGTGCATTCTTAAGCCCGTAAGGCATAACATTGCACCGGTAGGTACTCCCGTCCACAACAAAACCACATACCTCTTTAGCACGCTCGGACAAAGGTACTTGCCAGTAACCTTTTACTAAATCTACTTTAGACAAAAAACGAGCATTACCAATTTTGTCAACACTATCATCAACCCGAGGAAGAGGATATGGGTTAGTTGGAGTCAAACCGTTTAACCTACGGAAATCAATACAAAAGCGTACCTTGCCATCTGGCTTAGGCTGCAGTGTTTAAGGGGAAGTGCACTTAACAGTGCCTTTCTCTATCAACCCTCTACCGAGCATATACTCCAACTCATCCCTCAGAGCTGGTAGTTTTATGGGGGGCACACGGTACGGGATTGACTTAAAGGGTAGATGGTCCCCCACGTCAACATCATGCATAGCCTGAGTAGTGAGGCCTGGGTGTTCAGCAAATACAGTGGGGTATGAACCGAAACAACTGACGGATAGCATCAAACTGCGGCTCAGGCAAATGAGCTATAGCCTCGTCAGCCCTTAGGCTCGAGTTCCCCGCCCACTGATCCGCTGAAACATGTTGATCCCAGCTATCCTCCTCTGAAGCTTGACTGTCCCCCTCTCCTTCTCCACCACGGCCGCAACAAGCCAACACAGGGACAGTGAGAGGCTCAGAGGGGCGCCTCACATACTCTTTAATAAGGTTCACGTGACATAACTGGTTCTTTTCCTCCTGTCTGGAGTGGCAACAAGGTAATCTAAGTCTGAAATTTTTTCTACAATTTTATAAGGTCCAGTGTACTTCGCAGAGAGGGGGCAAAATTAATACCAAAGGCAACAAAATTAATACCTCTTGTCCTACAGTGAACTTCCGGAGCCTCACTTTGCGATCATACCTGTCCTTCATCAAAGCTTGTGATTCTGTCAAATTTCTACCTGCCATCTCCAGACTCTTAAGCATGCGCTCACGGCTTTCAAGCACATACTTTAATAATGGACAAGGCTGCACAGTCCCCTCCCAAATTTCTTTCAGCATGTTAAGGGGGCCCCTGACACGGTGTCCAAAAATCAGCTCGTTTGGACTAAATCCCAGGCTCTCACCAGGTACCTCCCGAGCAGCAAACAGCACATAAGGCAATCCAAGATCCCAATCCATACCGTTGTCAGCACAATAACACCTGAGCATGCTTTTAAGTGTAGCATGCCACCGCTCAAGCACCCCTTGACTCTCAGGGTGATACGCTGACGATACTACTGCTCGTATCCCATGCTGTTGCATTGTTTGCTTGAACATGTTGGAGGTGAAATTAGATCCCTGATCAGACTGAATCTCCTCCGGGTACCCGTACCTTGAGAAGTACCACAACAAGTTACTGACTACCGTCTTAGCCATTCCATTTTTCATAGGGTATGCATCGGGGTATCTAGTGGCAACATCCATTATGGTTAACAAAAATTTATTTCCCGCCTTAGTGGGAGGGAGTGGACCAACCATGTCAACAATAATTTTACTAAAGGGTGGCCCAATCACAGGAATAGGGTGTAACGGAGCCTTAGGAATAACTTGGTTCGGTTTCCCGACACGTTGACAAATATCACAGGAGTTTATCCATGACTGCACATGAGACTTCATCCCCGGCCACCAAAACAATTTCCCCAAAGCCGCCACCGTTTTTCTCACCCCTAGATGTCCTGCCAGTGGTGTGTCATGCGCCAACCTCAGTAGGCTATCCCTGCACTCCCGTGGCACCACCAACTGGTCCACTACTCCGGACCCCTTTTGCCAACTACGTTTAGGGTCTTGAAAACGCCTATAAAGGATGCCTTCTAAATAAAAAAAATCTCCTGGCTGTGCATCGCCGTCCTCGTCGAGCTCTACAGCTCCATTAGCACACGTTTGGAGCTCAGGGTCCTCTAGTTGCAACCGACTTATATCTGAGGGTGCCAAGCGATCTAACTGCTCCCGGAGCAATGCATGACCTTCCCCGATACTGGGCTGCTCCCTCTGTCTCTCTCGATGTACATAACGTTGCTGTCGTGGAGACTCGTCATGCCCAGCCTCGTCACTCTCGATGACAGGCCCAGGGGCTACTCCAGAATTAAGTAATGGTGCTAATACTGAATCACCCAGGAGAGCCGCCGAGTCAAAACTCTTAAAACCAACTCCAGCTTTAGCCTCCTCCTGTTGATCGTTCCTCCGCTGGTCTGAAGGCGGAGGACTAGGCTGTGACACTTTAGCGGCCCGAGCTCGGGTGACAACACACGCCATTGGTTGTGTCTGGCACCGCTTGACCCACTCTTGCTCTTCCCTACTCACGTCGGCCGGCCTCTCGGCAACGACTAAGGGTAGAACCTCGGAAGCGGGCATTGCAAAGTCGTTGCCGAGAAGAAGGTCGACGCCCTCCACTGGCAGTTTCTCCACAATCCCGACATCCAATTCACGTGCCACACCATCCACCTCCAACTCCAACCGCACCAGCGGGTATGACCGAGTTGCATTAATACCCTGCACCACTACCACCCGAGCCGCGTTTATAGGGTAGCCAGTCAAGTTTTTCATCAGAGTCTGGGAAGCACCTGTATCACGCAAGACCTCTACTCCATGCTTGCGCCCCGCCCACATCACGCAACCCCGCCCTCTATGGTCGCAAAAAACATCCTGAGCAGGGTTCGAGCCTCCCAGGTGCTTCTGCATTGGCTGTGCCTCAGCCTCTGACGAACTGCCCCAGGCAAACTCAGATGACTTCGGAGACACACCAATGTTGCAGGCCAAAGACACAGCTGCTGTAGGTGGTTTGCTAGGACAGACTCTTGCAAAGTGCCCCCTTTTTATGACAATGATAACACTCCACCTCCCCTTTGGGCTTCCCTTGGTACTGGGAAGGGCCCGGCCCCTTCTTAAATGGGACGGTGCTAGTCTTGTGGTCAGTCTTGGTATCATGGCTCTTGTACTTGTTTGCATAAGGTATATCACTAACTCGGGGGGGGTGGGGCGTCACGCCCCTTGTTACCTGCCTCACTACGCTGGGCAGACCCGCACCCACGAATTAGTGATAGCCGGAGGTCAGCCATCTCAGCTGCCTCCTGTAGAGTTTTTGGGTTCTTTTCTTTAATAGTTAAAGTCATTTCTGCACCAGTACACTTATAAAACTGCTCGAGCAGAAACAGCTCAGTCAACTGTTCGGCCGTCTCAGCTTTCTCAGAACGTGTCCAGTTTTTAAGTGCATCTTTTAAGTCCCGGGCATGTTCAAGAAAGGTCACCTCCCTAGTCTTTGTAACACCCCGAAACTTCAATCGATATGTTTCCGGTTGCAACTCGTATGCCCGTAGGACAGCTCTCTTCAATTCTGGGTAGTCAATGCAAGACTCTAAAGGCAGTGCATCATAAGCCTTCAGACCCTTACCCGTAAGTCTTGAGGAGACTAGAGCTGCCCACTTCTCTTCAGGCCAATTATGCTCCCTACATTTCTTCTCAAAACGATTAAAAAATTCTGTGACTTCATTTTCACTAAATACCGGCACCAATTTGACTAATTGGGCCAAGGACTGTTCTCTTACTTGGCCCTCACGGCCCATCCAAGTCCCTGTCGACTCTGCACGAGACTTATCTAAATCTAATTTAGCACAATATTTCTCCGAGTCGTACTTAAGCTCAGCCTCATGCCTCCTAACCTCAATCTCATGCCTCCTCGTCTCATCCTCCTGCCTCCTGGTCTCATTTTCATGCCTCCTGGTCTCATCCTCCTGCTTCCTAGCCTCAATCTTAGCAAGCTCAAGTCTAAATACCATATCTGGAGACAGACAGGAAGAGGGAGCTGCCACTACTGAAGGAGGGGGGGCAAAAACTGGGGAACCACCATGTGCACCACCCGAGGGCACTCCAATCTGCCAATTCTCATCCCTCTGTGGGAGAGTGCTAACCTCCGGTAACTGAGTGGACGGCACTGTGGGAGTCGAGTGAGAGGGGATCTGGGGAGGAACCCCCCCAAACGCCCTCTCCTCCGAAACCCCATGTCGCCCACGCAACACCCAGGAAATCAGCTCCCCCTTGGACATCCCTACTACATTGGAAATTCCCAAAACCTTGGCTATCAGGTGCAAGCCACAAACATCCACCCCAGTCAGCCTCTCCTCCGTCACGTGGTACCGCTTACTCACAAAAACTCTAGCATCCTCCTCACTGGTTACTAACGGCACACCTTCAAATGGCATCTCTCGCTCATCGTCAGTGCTAATGCACGACATACTGAAGTCCACAAAAAAATTCTCGAGACAAAAGTGTTTAACTTCCTATGCAAGCACTAATTACTAAATTAACTGGAGTCTCTTAAATGCTTTACTAATTGCCATACAAAAACAAATATTCTTCAATATGCACGCTAAAATACAAACAAACAAATGTTGTACAACTCTGCAAAAATTTATACTGTTCACAAAATCCTAAGCAAGGTCGCCATTTGTTACGACCTGGCACTCGGGTACACAAGGGCTCTCAATCAGGACTCTAATACGGCTCGCTGCCACAACGGAAACACACGATCCCAACCCCTGAGTACTGCCAGCCGAACAAAAAACACCAATACCCTCCAGAGTTCAATCTGCTATAACGGGGTATACAAGAACTCGGTACTAGTGTTCAACAACAGACTAATAAAGAGACAGGAATTCTCTAGTCTGGTCAACAATCAAACAAAGAAGTAAGAAACAACAACACCAAAGAATAGTGTTGGCCGAAGCCGAAGTAATCCACCCTTGACTAAGAACTTAAGAAGTCCTCCACCCTCTACTTCGGATCGGCACTATTACGTTACGTTAATTAATAGTCCTTAAGCATCGAGCAAGGAATCTTCTGAAAAAAGTTAGATGCTTCTCGATGCTCGTAAGAAGTACGTATCGGATTTTGAACAGTAATTCAATAAGAAAAACACTGGCAATTAAATACTATTACAGGTTTAAATTGGCATAAGAATAATTAAAAGAATATGCAATAGTAAATGGCAAACATTAAAAAGAAGTACTCCGCAAATGCAACGGCAATAGCCTACTCGGATTGTGCTCGTGGGCCACTAATCACTAAAGTAGCCAAGCTTGCAACACATGAAATCAATAGTGCATAAACAATATCATACATAAGGAAAGCTTCAATACTATTCTGTATCTACTAATCGAGTAAAGTCTAGCTGGGGTACTGTGGGCAAAAGGTAGCAGTGACTGAGCAAAAACGGCTCGTAGCCTAGCGAAGTCCTCACAACTGTTTAAAGTATTACGTTAACACTAACAAGTGCACTTTGAGAAATCCAGATCCCTTGTATCTGGTTTTCTCCCGGCTCCTTGACAAAGTAAAAACAAGCTGTTAATAAAATACAGGGTGGTTAGGCTCTTGCCCTCACGCACTGTAAATTATTAACTCAACACAGTCAGCCGCGAAGACAACCTAGGCTTCACTGAACCGAAACGAGTATGCAGGTTTATCGCTTAACCACTGCATCAAACAACAACTCGTAACACAGAAAAGCCTTACCCCAGTCTAGCATTACCTAGACTAGCAGAAACCAGGAATAATAATAATAACACACAGGGAAATGCATAGACAAGTGCAACAAACATAAATCAATCCTATTCTAAGTTAACCCTTCCAAAATAGGCTAACTAATAGGCAAATATCTCGTGAGAACT